>BPLQ01003842.1:0-19372 GCA_021605075.1 Caerostris darwini | reverse complement strand
CCCTCGTCATTATGGCTTTTTCTTTACTAAAAAAAAAATAAAACTAATTTATTAATACAAGTATAACTCTTGGTATCAATACACTTAATATAAA
Organism: Caerostris darwini; assembly: GCA_021605075.1. NCBI lineage: Eukaryota > Metazoa > Arthropoda > Arachnida > Araneae > Araneidae > Caerostris > Caerostris darwini. The sequence continues at coordinate 19,278 of BPLQ01003842.1, read as the reverse complement.
AAAACAATCAAATTCAGTTTTAAATGCCAAAGACTCCATCCGTTCACAATCAAATCCTAATGTAAAATTCCATAACAATACAAATTCAGCCCTTTATCCGTTTCAAACATTTGATCACAGAGTACGTAAAAGTTTACGAGCGGGCCCACGCCATTTTTACGATGTTATTAAAATGGCAGTAAACGTTTAAAGATGATTTTTCATCCCTCTCTAACTCCGTTATCCTTAATTTAAGTCTCGACTTTGCATTCAAGGCTTCCCTAAACACACAGCCAATCCTCTAGTGCGACGAGTCGCAGACTTTATGCTTCTTCCACCGAGGGTTTTAAAATTGTTATATATTTTATTGGCACGTCATATTTCGCAAGATTCACGCATGAAATATGATTGAGTTTACAAATTGCCTGTTCTGTACATGTACGCCGCGCATAATAAATAGTTGTGTTTTATTCATCATTTTTTTTTTCTTGTTGTGGTGGATTCGTGTTTTATGTTTCATAGATTCCTTTATTTTTTTTTCCTTGGCATGTGTAAATTTTATATGCGGAAGGAAAAACTTTCCGACCAAACCGTAAATTGGTTTATATTTGTTTAATATCCCAAATATCATTTTTCATTGGAATGAAATTGAATGTTTGAATAAATATAAAGTTTAGTGTCATTTAGTGAAACGTTTCTGAGGCATGATGTTTGCTTATATGAGTAAATCATTTAATCTTTATTTAAATATTTATTATTTGATGTTTATTTTTTAAAGATAACTATTCTAATTTTATGATATTTCAGTTATCCATAATAATAATAATAGCTTTTATTACTTAAAAACTATTTATTCTATAAATATATGAATTATAATATATATATATATATATATATTCTATCTATATATAGCTATTTATTCTAAAAAGCTATATTATTCTTTTATTACTTAAAAGAATATAAAAATGACTTAGAGATCGCCTAAAATGAAGGCATATGTAAATAGTTGTTGTTGTTTCTAATCCTAAGTGTCCTGCAGTGCGGGGCGGACATCACATGAGTAATACACTCATGGATGGTGAGAAATGGGCACATTCTTTTGTGATGGACCACCTGTAGGAAGAAGTCTGGATTGGCTCCGTCTCACTGCGGAAGCAGGGCAGTACCTTCCGGGAGGACACGATAACTATCCCATTTATGTATCATATTTGAAAAAATCCTGAAAATTCTCACTAGATATTCCGACTAACGAGGCAAGATGCTGAACATAACAAAATCCAACGAGATACCTTGTTTTTTGAAACATTGTCTACAACAAAGCCGCCAGCGGATTGAACCTCCGTCCTAATTGTCACCAGTGGCACACGTTCAACTGAGCCACGTCGGGCCGTATGTAAATTAATTTGGATATCGACTGATAAGCTATTTATTGCAATAAACTTCCCATTTTTTACATAACATTTCAAAGTATAGATTTTTTTACATATATATAAAGTATATATATGATTGTTTGCTTTTTCTTCCAGGTTACCTTTTATTTTACTTAACCTATTGTACTTTATTTCTGCTAAAATGCTTTATATATGTCTTAATATATTTCTAATGTACATAATGTTAACTTTTAAAATTAGTGACTGACTATTTAATGGATAAATGATTATTTAATTAAATACAAGTTTAGCAATATGTATTTCTACTTGTCACTAATTTATCAAAGTACATTTCATATCATTATTGCCATCTGACAATTATTACTGTTAACATTCTCAGTTTCTTGATAAAATATTTGAGAAATTTAATCGTGCGATCATTAAAACATGGAGTCAGTTGTCAAGTGAACAGATTATTGACACACTTTTATCCTATTCCAGCATGTTAGGGAAAAAAGACAAACAAAAGTAGTTTGCATAAGAAACAATGATTTTCCGAGAAATAAAGCTTTCAAAAGCTAAACAAATTGAGTAATACATTTTTAATTGAGTTTTATTAAATTCCTTTGTTATTCAAATTTGTTTGAAACACTGTTACGACAGTTGTGTAATATATTTTAATTTCCAATTTTAACAATGGAACTTCTAACTCTAACTTCTCTATTGACCTACTTGTCAAATATTTATGTCTACGTGCTTTGAAAAAAAAAAAGGCTTATTAAAAACTATTGTATTTCATCACAAATCTGATTTTGTTTTATTTAAACGTCATTAAACTTTATTATCATCATGAAATTCATAGCAAAATCGCAGAACAGGGACCGCTGGGATTTGGCATCAAAAATTCTTTTCGCTAAATTGCGCCAACTATAGGGTTGCAATTGTAAGAGAAAAGAATTGCAAACAGTACAAGAAATCCGTCCCATCAGTCACATTTGGCGCACCAAAAAGTTTTTCATATCCCAGTTCCCCGTATTTTGTGATTTGACTAAATTCATAAGAATAATTCATCTTCTTATTTATATTTTAGGAAAATTATTACAAACTATATAAAATTATAATTATATCAAAAGTCAGAAAAAGACAGAAGAATCTAATATTAGTTTCATTTAACTTTGGGAGCGCTTTATTAAATTAATGCAATTAAATAATTGCATTTATAAATATTTATCTACTCACCTTTCTCTTAGAAAGTAAAACATTCATAAGAGATATATATTCATTGTACAAAAAACAAATGTTTATATTATAGTTAATATATTACAAATGCTAAGAAGTCCTTCCGACTTTCTGAAAGTGAAGGCTTGAAATACCGTGCTGGATAACACCTCTATTTTGTGTTTCTTACGTCTAATCAAATAATAAATATTTAAGCAAATTCATTAATAAGCATTTAATAATTGATTCTTACGACAACAGAATTCGATGCTAATTAAAAACATAGCCACCGTAATAAAACATGAATGAACAAGAATTTATATGATATTGATTATATTATCTCTGTAGTATTAAGTATGCAGTATGGTACTAATATATATTATCTAGTGTTGTCAGTGTGCTTTAATGTAAATATATTAAATTTAGATACCTCTAAATAAAATAATTAAAATTAATTCATAATTTTAAAAAGTTAAGTATTTGAATAAATTTAAAGTAAAATTAGTTAAATATTACGAGCTAGAGTTAATTTAATTAAATATTTTATTATTTCTAATGAAAAAAGTCTTAAAAACCCTTTTTCGCATATTCCTCCAAATGTTACTTAATCTATATTGGAAATAATATATTAATAAGTAAAACCTTAATCCTCATGTTAAGATCTCAGTTCGTCTTGGTTGTTTCAACTTTTTTAATTAATACTTTATTTAATAAATTATTTTTAACACACATTCTATTTTAGAACGTTTGAATTACATGAGAAAGGTGCATTGATTTGCACTAAAAAGTTAATATCATGTAGTTAACTAAATATCATGTAGTTAAGGTCTGCACTATTATAAAATAGTTAAAAAACAATGCCCTTATAAAAATAATTTATTACATTGATATTGATGTTCAATTTTTTAATGAATTGTAAAATTGTAATGTCTCATTATAAATGTGTAATATAATGGATTAATGCCATAGCATTCCTGTTTATATTATATTAAAAAACTAATTAGAGATATTTCGCAATTTTTAGGTATGTACCAGTTCAAAAAAAGAATTATTCAGTTTCATGGAAACACACATTATCTTTCTTTATATAAAAATAAAACAATAACGACTAAATTAAAACTAAATAAAAGGTTAAAACCCCATATTTAACCTTATGTCCCCATAAATCTTGAAAAACAAATTCAACAATATTGATGCGGTTGTTATTTATGTCAGGGCAATTACATATCAAGTGCCTGGTGTCTCTAAACGTCAAAGATGAAAGAAGGTGTGCCATAATATAAGAAGGTAACATATTAGTGCATGTCAGAATGGATGTAAGTACCCATTAGCTATGGATAATGAATGATAGACGCTCGATAGTTTCTCACGCTTAAGCCGTCTTTGACGCTAGTTTCTTAATGGGCAACTCCAACCAATTCGATATGGAGAGGCAAGTGGTCTCATTCCCACACCATTTTTTCTCATGAAGAGCAATCGTAACTTCAATGCATCATTCCGTCGCTATGTGCGATTTCAACAGGTGTTTAGTGAAAATTTCGACCAAGTGATGGATTGAACTTAAATAATACAATAAGTTTTTCGTTGTTGTTACTAAAAAGACATCCATCAAATATTGAAATTATTATATAAAAATTATTTAATAATTATTGCAAATTATTTTACTTATACTAATATATAACTCATATTTCCTTTCTTAACTTGTTTTTAGATTTTGCAATATTGCATTCTAGAATTCCTTTTTAATCAATAATTACATTTAATTTCATTCTATTCTAAAATTGATTTCTTACAATATTATAGCTAGCATTAGGAAAGAGTTGTTAACAGTTCCCCTGTAACGTAAGATTGTTTTACAATTTTTGAATAATTTTAAAATCTTCTAATAATAGATGCCATGGTAACACGTCATATAAATAATTAATATCTCTCAGCATATACTGCATATGTAATTTATAATTTTAAATAAGTCATCGTGTTGCTATGTGCAATTTCAACAGGTGTTTAGTGAAAATTCAGCTAAGTGATGTATTGTAGCTAAAGAAACTAACTACCTTGTTGTAACTAAAGAAAAGACTTTCAGCAAATATTGAAATTACTATATGAAAATTGTTTAATTATCATTGTAAATTATTGTACTTATATTAATATGAAAATTTTGAGACAACATTCTTTCTTAACTTGATTTTTGTATTGTAGCTATAATTTACGAAATTCCATTCTAAATTTTGTTTCTTATAATACTATTTTGACTCTATTATTGGGAAAAAGATGTTTCAGTGTAACATAAAATTTTTTTACAAGTTTAATTATTTTAAAATCTCCATATAACAAAGTGCATGGTAATACATCATCAGAATAATTAATATGTTACAAATTTAATTATATATAACTTAGCATATACTACATCTGCAAATTATTTTAATTTTAAATTGATCATTGTGTTGCTATGTGCTATTTTAAATCCATTTTTCATTGTTATTAATAAAAAAAATTCTTCTAAAAATACTTACTAATAAATATTGAAATTACTACATAAAAATTATTTAATCACATTGAAAATTATTTAATTACTAGTGAAAATGATTGTACTTATACTAATATGAAAACTTTGAGGCAACATTCTTTTTTAACTTGATTTTAAAATTTGCGAAATTCCATTCTGAAGTTGATTTCTTACAATATTATTTTGACTCTAGCATTTGGACATTCTATTTCCCCTATAATGAAAAAATTTTTTTACAAATTTTTAATAATTTTAAAATCATCTTATAACAAATATCATGGTAACATGTAAAAAATGCTAATTATTCTTATAACATTTAATTATAAGATATCAGCATATGTTGCAGATAAAATGTATTTTAATTTTTAATTAATTTGGTTTGTTGAAAGATAAAAACCAGTTATTATTATTATTATAATTAAAAGGGCTAAAAAAGTCTAAAATAGTAAATAGTATTGTATATATATTATGAAACCATTTTTAAGTAACGATAAATATATTTTTATGTGCATCCTTTTTTGTGTTTGAACCACTTAAAACACATCATACCTATGGTGACTTGAGACAGAAGTTAAATATATTCCTTATCTTTGTATACCTTTATCAACAAATAGTATCAAACTATTCTAAAAGCAATCATAAATCAATCGTGCCATCAAAAATAAAATACAAAAAAAAAAATTCTTAAAAGTATTTGTCGGCGTGTAATTGATTTCGAATTATTCAAGCACAAAAACATTTATTGTATAGATTCAATTTGAGGTCCTTGCTTTGGTTAAGGATTTGCATATTCCCTATTCTTCTGCAAGGATAAATTAGCCTCTCCAGCTTTTGGCTGGATGCGAATTGCGAAACAAAATAGGGTTTAAAACGCAGTACTATGTTACTCCAGGGTAAATTTGCCCATCCATGTAAAAGTTAAACCACTAATGGCTGCTTTGAACTTGTTCAGTTTCTGCGTTACTGTTTTAATACGAAACTCGCGCTGCTTAAGAGGTACTTAAGCGCAGTACCGTACTGGAAGCTGTTTCATTAATGGCAACATTAATACTCAACGGCTCGATTTAATGTAATTTAAAGGCTTCTGAATTGAAAATACTAATCCTTGAGTTCATGCGCCAATTAATGTTCAAAATGGATGCTATGAATTAGGAATTTAATAGCCTTTGTTCAGTTGTTGTTGTTGTTGCAGTGAAAACTAATTAGTCGCTTTATGTGTTTGACTCGGAAGAAGAAATGTAATTTCTTCAGTCATCAATAAAGGGATTTTTTTTCCTGCTCGTAGGGAATTATCTTCTGAAAAATTTAATTATTTTAGAAGATTAAGATCTGGGAGATGGTTAGGTGAGTTTTATTGATGTGTTTCATTCAAGAATTGAAAAATAATTGTATTTAGATTGTATAATATAATATATTTATGTATTATACTTATATTATAATTACTTATACTTATATGCATATATTACTTATATTATTACTAAATTCTGCAAAGTATGTTTATATGTTTGACTCTTAAGAAGAAAAAGGGATTTTTTACCTCATAGGGAATTATCTAAAAATTTAATTATTTTTAGAAGATTAAAATCTCAGAGATGGTTAGGTGAATTTTGTTCATGTAATTCAGTTCAGAATTGAGACATAATTGTATTTATATTGGAAAATATAATATTCAGATATTCTTAATAATATTAATAAGCAATAATATAATGTTTATGTGTTTGACACTTAAGAAGAAATATAATTTCTTCAGTCAATAAAGGGGGTTTTTTTCCACCTCGTAGGGAATTATCTTCTGAAAAATTTCATTATTTTAGAAGATTAAGATCTCAAAGATGGTTAAGTAAATTTTATTTAGGTGTTTCAGTGTTAGGTGTTAGGTAGTTTTTAAATCCTGGCGGGGGAATGGCTGTTTGTTAGTGGTTAGGATTCCACATTAAAGTGTGGGTCATAGTCTAATTAGTTCCAAAGTGTGTAAGAAATAACCATAGAGGAGAAACCAAATCAAATTTGAGATGATTAATAGTAGGAACTACACTGCATTTGCAAATGGTATGGCAAAAAAATCGAAAATTCCAACCAGGTAGTCCGTCTAACAAGGGAAGCTGCTGAATATCAGAAACGTCATCGAGTCTCTTCGTTTCTTGCAACAGTGTCTCCAATAAAGTCCCCAGCGGATTGAATCTCAGCCCTAATGCTCACCAGCGAAGCACGTTACCACTGAGCAATGATTCGTGCGGAATTTAATTACTTTTAAAGAATAATAAAATATTTCAAAAGTCAATTCCATTTGTTTACATAATTCTTACACTAATTTTTGTTTAGCCAAGCATAGGATTCCCAATATATAAATTAAAATTCTACAGACCATTTGTTTTTGTGATTAATTTGATATTATATACAGTGGGTAAAAAAATTATTGGTAAATGCCTTAATTTATTCATATTGACAAATAAATAAAATGTTATGCAATTTTAGCTGTTGTAATTAAATACGACATCTTAGATATATAAAAATAGTAAAAATGTTATTTTAATTTGCATTTTCTACGATTTTTTCTTTGAAAAACGAAAATTTGCATGTCAAAAAAGTATTGGCAAAGTTTTAACTGCTATGCAAATTTTGTTACATTGAAGTCACGTGTTTCGACTGATAAGAAACTCTACCGGTATAAAGTCTGCAAAACTACTCCAAAAGTGTCTATGCATTATTTTGCGATTACTGCAGTAAAATGACTTCGCAATCGAAGGAGGTTCACGTTAGTGTTAAAAACACGATTATTAGGCTCAGAAATGAAGGTTTAACTTATCGCGCTATAGGAGTGCAGTTCAATATAAGTTTATTTACTGTCAGAAGTGTTCTAAAAAAGTTCAAGGAAATAGGATCAACGGAAAATAAGACTAGAAGTGGACGACCTCGAATATTTTCTACAAGCGAAGAACGTATCATTATTAACAAGGTTAAGAAAAACCCTAAAATAAGTGCACCCCAGATAGCTAGAGATGTTGCTTTCACTTCGCAAAAGACTTTCAGCGTACAGACTGTACGGAATGTTTTACACGAGAGAAATTATTATGAAAGGGCAGCTAGAAAGAAACCATTCATCTCGGAAATAAATAGGAGAAAGAGGTTAGATTTCGCAAAATTCCACGTTGATTTATCTGAAGAGTTTTGGAATACAGTTATTTTTTCCGACGAATCAAAGTTTAACATTTTCGGCAGTGATGGACGACGATATGTGTGGAGGAGGCCAAATACTGAATTGGAAAAGCAACATTTAACTGCTACTGTAAAACATGGTGGAGGCAGCGTCTTAGTTTGGGGCTGTATGGCAGCTAATGGAATTGGCAACCTGCATTTTATGGATGGTATTATGACAGCACGTACATACATTGAAATTTTGCGCCTTAACTTAAAAATCAGTGCCCAAAATCTTGGCTACGGAACATTATTCGTTTTTCAACAAGACAATGACCCCAAGCATACAGCGAATCTCACCCGTGAATGACTACTCTACAATGCTCCTCGCCAATTAAAAACCCCACCTCAATCGCCTGACATCAATCCAATTGAATATTTATGGCACCTGCTGGATCTAGAAATCAAGAAACATAAAATTTCAAGTAAAGATGATCTCAAACGTTTAGTCTTGCAAGAGTGGCACAAAATTCCCAACAGTACAACAAAGACCTTAGTTTCCTCTATGAGAAATAGATTACAAGCTGTTATAGATGCAGAAGGTATGCATACAAAGTACTAAACATATACTGATTTTATTTTCGCTCATAATTTTGTCAATTTCATAATTTTGCCAATACATTTTTTATCATGTAAATTTTGGATTTTCTCGTAGATTTTGACTAAAAAAATATTTAAATGAAAATTTCGTTATATTTGTTTGTCTTTTCTCCTTCTGTAATCGCTATGTTAAAATAAAATTTGTAAACATACTTTGTTAGCAAATATGATCATTTATAGGCAATTGCCAATACTTTTTTTATCCACTGTAGCAAATATTTTCACGTGAAATGTTTATCTTAGAGAATAAATATCAAATGTTTTTATATGGCTTTGATTCAACATATTTTAAATTTTTACTGTATATTAACATATTCACTATATATTAGGATAATATATATTATAAATACATTCATATTTTTTTAATAACATACATGTCAATAATTAATGTAAAATTAGTTTGATATAATACATAATATATATTATTACTTATTATTTATACATATTACTATTATTACTTATTACTTTATATATATTATTACTTATTATTTTATACATTTTATTTATTTTATTCAAAAGATACAATTTTTAATATAGAATAAATATGTATATTAATTATATAAATTTAAAACAAATTTTTAACTGAAGAAAACCGATCTTATAAAGATTTTAAACCTCTTATTATTCACACTTCATTTCAGAAGTTTCCCAAATTAGCAGAACTTTCAACCTTAATTAAACCTAAACCCATCGCTAATCTCAAACAAGCTCTTAAGCAAACGCTAATGAATTGTTATAAGTTTGTCAACATTGTCTCCTTTACTTAAGGATAAGACATGTTTGGAAGAATTTCCAAACTCTTCATACCTGTCGAACCAATACCTGGTTGTAGACAGAATTATGGATTTTCCTATAGAAAATAAAAGCTTAAATATCCTTCTGATTTTCACTGCAAGAAAATTTTTAAATTTCTTTTGAAAATCTAATCTAGAAAAATTTATTCATTAATAAAAAATTAAAAACTAATCTCATTAAAAGTTATTAATTATGAAATTATTATAAATTTTTATAGCAATAATGTTTCTAACTACTTTTGTATTTTATATGTAAATTTATATAGCTACATTATGCATTGACTTTTTAGAACATTAATTATTAATTTTTTTTTAAATTTATATAGTAAACAGGCTTTTAATGTTCGTTAAAACCATTAAACGTAAAATCGTCAATTTTTTTACTTTATTATGATTAAATTATGAGCTGGAATTTCATAAATAAATATATATGAATAAACAAATACAAATAATATAATAAACAAATACTGTATATTTCCGAATATAACATGATCTGCATAAAAGCCAATGGAGCTGGTTTATTTTATTTAATTTTTTTTCTAAAAAATTTACCCTAAATTAAAATCCTTGTATACAACCCGAAATGAAAAAATAATTCATATAACAGGCAAACATGGCAAACTATTGACAAATTGCCATATTTTTCAATCAAAAATCCAACTATGATAGTTATAACTCGAATTATATCTATCCAACTTCAGTTGTTGTCTAAACAAAAACACAAAATGTAAGTTAAAAAATTAAAACGATTTTCCTGATACATTGTTATTTTTATGTACTAGTTATTTATGGTATTTAATTTTTATTTCTGTTGTAAGTTTTGGTACTTTTGCGTCCATCTGAAGCAAAGTTCATCAACATCATCTTTTTCATTTTAATGAAGAAGCAACATACTGACAATTTAAACTACTTAAAAGCAAATAATTTCAATAACTGGTTTCCGTAAAACGAGTAACTCATTTCATTAAAAAATCATAAGCTTAATAAATAAAATAAATATATGAAATAAGGTATATTTAGCGATATTTATGCGATTTAGGTTTGCACCAGGCTAACGGATATATCAGGTTTTTTTTCAAGGTGAGTGAATTCGTATACAAGCCGACCCCCCGTAAGTTAGTTTTAAAAACATTTCTATTAATTATCGGCTTTTACATGCAAATATACGGTAATGAAAAATTCTTATTTATTGATAATAATGAAAGTCTACAAGAAAATTGTCTTTAATTATGAACGTGAATTAAAATTTATTTTAAAATTTTAAAGATTTAAAATGTTTTCATATTTATAATAATATATTTTCCATGCTGTTTCGCTAGTTTCCTTAAATTAAATTTATTATTAATTTAAATACTGTATGATATATTACTATACTAAATAAAACTTAAATTAAAAAACGTGTTGCTTATGTTAAAAAAAATTTATACAATTGCAATTCATTAATTATATTGCATTGCATTGGAAAATTTTAATAATTGAAATATACTAAATAATTAAAAAATACAATATTTAAGAAATAATTTAATTAAGTTAGTAATGGACTTTATACTAATAATTAATAATAATCTAAATTCATCATTTCTGTAATATATATTATTAAGCACTTCGCAAATATGTAACTAACCTGCCATTATTTCAATCAACAAATGTATTCCATCTTCCATGAATTTCGTTCTTTTACATGCACAGTTATTCCAAACACGTCCAAGATATATATAACACAACGATGTGATATAGCACAGCATTAAAAGAAGTAACCACTTTACGTAGATTACCTTATTCCGGATGAAAGCGTACTGATTAGGCGGTTACTCCTATCTCTGTTGGACTCGCTGTTGCTATTTGGCTTGATGGTTTTACTAAATGCAGCCAAATAAAAGATGTGTCGTGCCTGGATTATTTACCTGTTTAATCATTACAAGAGACATGAAAATAGAAGATAAAAGCAGCAGATTTTTTTTTTGCTTGTTAATCGAAAAACATTTGTTTGACTAAATGGATCAATTTTGTGTTTTTATCTTTAGTAAATGCTAGGACAAACTTCAAAATTTTTAAAAACTTCATATGTATTTTAACCGTCAGTTAGTCATTAGTGTTATGGATTTTTAAGGAAATATTTTCGTATGTTTTTAAGGTACTTTAATACATTTCACGTGAATACATGCTTTTTAATAAATTTTAAATAAAAATATATTTTTTTATAAAAAAGTGAAATATGCATCTGATATCTTAGCTTAGAAAATAAATAAAATGTTTTTGCATTTCTTTAAGTAATGCAGTTAACATTTTAATTTGCAGTATTGTTCAGTGTTTACTTAAAGATCTTTACAATAATGAAATTAATATCCTATATGTTACACTATATTCATATAGTGTATTTTTTTTTTAATTTCTGTAAATTTTTTACTATTTCTTTAATACAATTTTTTTAATTCCTACTTTTTTTTTCAATATTTGCAATAATCAAAATAAATTTGAAATTTTTCTTTATGGCGCCATCTATTGGTAGATACATTTAACTTTCTGAATAATATTTGAAAAACCGTTTAACATCAAGTAGCATTCACTACAAGTTCAAAAAACGTATTTGAATAAAACGATGAAAATTAGAACAGGATATATAAAGGAAGAGTGTGGACTAATAGTAGGAATTTTAAAAAATAGCATCATTAATAGTTAAAAATTAAAATGCAAATAACATAGGTCAATAATAATCATGAATTTTTCATAATGGTAATCATGCCTCCTTTATGAAAAATAAATGCAATAAAAAGATTTAATGAAAAAAACATATCTCTTTATATAATTGTATATACTTATGTATTCAACGTAAAAATATATGTAAAGAAAATTAATAATCAAACCCCTTCTTATTGAGGAATCCCTAATAAATTTAAATTTAAAAGTAATTCCTGGTAGTCTGGATTGTTCGGTAAAGAAAGCTGGTTGCACAAAATGTATCTTTACGCTTGGTATACGAGGGGGGCAATACCAAATTGTTTTGTTTTTAAACAAATCCTTTTGTACCCTTTACTAAGACGATAATACGATGATACAATTTTACAATATCTATATTATGGGAATTCTTTTTAACATAATATTAATTGATAATGAACCAACTATATCAGCATAAATAATGATTAAATGAAAATTCACATAATATGGATCGATAAAGTTTCAATAATAATCATGTCTTTTTTGATAACAGCGTTCATTTAATCTTAATGCAAAATAAGTATATTAAAGATTTAATGAAACATTAAAATATTTTTATAGTCGTATTTTCTTATACATCTGATAGCATAGTACAATTGGTTGATATTTACAAATTTTATCATTTTTAATGAATTATATATCAAATGCGGTGCATTTTACAAAGAAAATGAACCATCAAACCTCTTCTGATTTATTCTGCTTCAACCCCTCAGAAATCTAAACATAAAAGTAATTTCTGATATCGTCTTGAACAGTCTGGAATATTTGGTAATGAAAGAGCTGATTTCCTTTCAAAATACAGGAAGGGGGATGACATGATAATACCAAATCGTTTTCAAAATCATATCCTCTTGTATCTTTTATTAAGAGCACGAAATTCTAGCATTTAGCAAATCCGCCCACACGCATTATCTCTAAACTATACCACACAACATTGCTTTACCCAGAGTTGAAATGCAACTTTACCATTTTGGGAATATCCACAAAAATTGAACACATAAATTTTGCATCACCGCAATATTGAGCAACCGTCCTAAAGAAGTAGGAGTTAGCTAATATATTTTTACTAACAATTATATATAGGATAAAGATGATTTTTATAATTTGATATTTTCTTTTCAATTGCTCAAACCTTGACCGTATACGGAAAATTTCTATTTTTCTTGGTGGTCTTGTCCACTTTCACATGATTAATTTAATTTTTCAGATTAAAGTTCAGGTTTTAAGTGAACTTTAATGATGTAAGAAATAATTTTCAAAGAAACTTTGTAAATCGTAAGAAATTCTGTTAGTGAATAAAAAAACATTAGCTAATTGTAAATCCTTCTGGTCATTTATCTTCTTTATAAGGTTGTATATTGACGATAATTTTAATTTATAAATTTATTTGTGTATATACACGATATTGAGGTCTGATGGCCGAATTACTAGTGCTCTGCCACTCGTTGACTTTGAGTTCGAGTTCCAGCAATACCATGGATGCTTGCAGTGGTTCGGAATCCACTTCAAACTTTATGTACCCGTCTAATAGCATGCATCTCATGTGTCGGAATCTGACAGTTGGCCTTGGCCCACAATGGACTATTGTGCATTAAAGAAGATAAATAAAATATGATATAATTTTAAAGTGATTTTGCATTAATTGTTAAAATTATTTAAAATTATTTGTTTGTTTGCTTTTTCAATATTGACTTTTTCTTACATTTACACAACTACGTTTGCTTTCTACGTTAAATAAATATTGTTAATGTTTATTTATTCCTTTTTATTTACAATTTACTTCTAATAGCCTCATACCATACTTTGAAGAAAATAGAGAGTTTTTGCACGTACGTTAGTTACCGTAGGACGTCCGTTAGCTTTTTCTTCCTAGCACGCATGCTCAGGGGAAACATAATTTCCTATGAGCATGCGCTCTAGGGAGAAAAAGCTAACGGACGTCCTACGGTATGCAAACACTCTCTAATAGCGAGATGAACGATAATGATGTAAATTAAAAAAATTAATTTTATCATAAATTTGATGTTTTACAATAATATTCTGAATGTTTCTCTATGGCGTGTATTTTTAAAGCAGTAGAATTGATTTCTAATTATCATAATGCATATCAATAGCATTTAATTTAAAATGCTTAAGTGCAATGAAATATTATTAAAAGTAACGTTAATTGTTTATCAATAATAATAATCTCATCAATCTGAATTCTTTTTTGGCAGTCAGACTTTTGCAATGGGTATTGTTCAGTTTATTATTAATGATTTAAAGAATTCATTCAATAAAGGGGTTACAATATAATATTTCTGAGTACCTCTGTTGAAATCTGAAGGAAATAAAAAAGCTCAAATGCACAAGTTTATTATAGATTAATGATTATTTTATAATTAAGACAAAAACCAATGAAATTGTATGCATTACAATTTTAAAAAGAAAATTAAAATTATTTGTTTAATTTTTCAAATAATAATTGAGTGGAAGTTGAAAAAAACATTATTATAAATGAGAAAAGATAACGGCCACAGGTTTCAGGCTTGAATCGTGGGTGTGGCATGGATGTTTGTTAATTATTCAGTATCTTTAGGTACTTTTTAAGCCGTAGGTCACGGTTTTATTATTCTAGAGCGAGGAAATGACCATAGAGAGACTAACCAAACAGACCGATATTTTATTTTTATATATTTGGAATAAGCATAAATATTTGATATTAATATTACATAATTGTATTTATTTAAAATTATTTTGTAAGCATTTATAAAAAAAAAAAAAAAAGCTGTATTCATTTTTTATATCGATGTCTTTTATTTAGAAAATTTCGGTATTTTTAAGTATTTGGCACCATGTTTTAATTCAATGTATTAACTCAAGATGAATATTGATAACTTAAAAAAAAGTATTTTAAATATATATAGGAAATGTTTATTGTTTTAACAGTTGTTATTTATTCATAAGTATTACTATAACTTTGTTCAATATAGTAAAAAATTGTCATAAAAGCATATCATCCTAAAAAATAAACAATTTATGTATTAGGGGATTAAATTTTGCTAATGAATGTTTATTTAGGATTCATATCCATTAAAGTGAATCGTAAATTGAAACTGTACACTTAAAAAATTAAAGTGATATTTGAATTTTTTTTTATTTTTTTTGCAACATACTATTACTAATAATTATTATTTGTTTCAAATAAAATTTTATTTAAATTTTTAATATACTTCAGATATTTATTTTCCATTTTTAATAGCAAGTAAATGTATTACAATTTATTTTACTTTTTGTAAATGAGGTACATCTAATGTCTATTTGTTTTCATCTAATGTTAAATAGCGTCTATTTACAAACCCTATAAGTCACTTTTTTATTTTAAAATGGAACATTTACATATGCAGAACATTGATATATTATACTTTTTCTCCTAGTATCTGTTTATTTTAAAAATATATTTTTAAAAAAAATTAACATTTTGTTATATTTCGATTGGGAATTATATAATTTCTAAAATGAATAATCTTTATGAATTTTTTTCATATCAATAATTTTTTTCATGTAATAATGTGTAAAAATTTTAACTAACTAAAAAATTTTACAAAGTTTTCTGCATTTAAATGTCGTTATTATTTAAAAATGAAAATAAACACTAAAACACTGTTTTTTGAATTAAATATAAATTTAAATAAATTGTATATGTAAATTACAAATTTAAATTAAAATTTTATATTTTATATATAAAATTTATAAGTT
Organism: Caerostris darwini; assembly: GCA_021605075.1. Classification (NCBI taxonomy): domain Eukaryota; kingdom Metazoa; phylum Arthropoda; class Arachnida; order Araneae; family Araneidae; genus Caerostris; species Caerostris darwini. Next base: position 3,163 of record BPLQ01003842.1, on the reverse strand, counting down.
TAAAATTCTGAATTAAATAAATAATTAATTAAAACAATAATTATTTTAAATAATTAAATAAATAATTAATTAATAGTAGATTTTAAATTATAATTTTAAAAATAAATTTGATTAAAAATTATTTTTAAATAAATTTTATTTATTTAATTAATAGTTAATAGCAAACTAATTATCTTTGTGTTTTTAATTAAATATAAACAGAAATCACATTTATTTTATTAAACTTAAAAATAAAAATTACATTTATTCTTAGTCATTATTACACTTTCACGCATATAACTAATGTAGGTTCGTTTATATCCATGTATATAATCATAAGAAAATATGAAATTACATTACAACATTGTTATAAGTTATTTATCTAATAACCTGTTCCCACTGCTAAAACCATCAACCTAAACAGTTCTTTAATTAGAACCATTATGTTGTCTACAGTGATCACAAATAAATTGAATACTTTAATATACTTTTAAGCAGTGGCATAAAGGACGAAGGTAAAGTGTCCCATATGTGTCTAGACAGTTTTATTTATATTCCATTGCATGTAATGAAAGTATTTTATCGAACAGACCATACTATAGAGACGAACCGTTTTATGATACTTTTACTTGTCTGCTCTGGTATGATACATTTATCAGCAGTGTCATACCTTACCTGAATTTTTAAATGCTAAACCCCGATCACGTATAAAAGCAATAATGTTAAAAACTCCTTTAATCTAAAAATACAATTGTTTAAAATGTAATTTGTTTTTATAGCCATTCCATTGAGTACCAAAAGTTTTCTGCTAAATCAAAAAAATTATATCTATTTTAAACAAATTGTAAATAATTTATGTGTTGTCAATATATGATTCAGGAAAAAAAAGTGCATGGATAGCAAGTTGTAAAATCGCTCAGCATAAAGACAACTTTACTGATAAAAACGTACTATATATTATTGCAATATCCAAACAATTTGAAATATTGAAAGTATATTTAATAAGTAAATATCCTTATAATTAACTTTATTTAATTAATTAAATTAGAACAAAAATCACTTCATTTTATAAATAATAATATTCAAAATTTTAATTTATTCATATAATCCTAAGAGTATTATTAAATTACCTTACAACATTTTTATAAGTAAAACTGTAAAGAAGCAGTTACTGTAACTTTATCTAATAACTTTCCTGCAGTGCTAACAACATCAACCTAAACGGTTCTTTAATTAGAGCCATTACGTAGTCTAAAGTGATCACAAATAAATTGAATAATTTAATATACTTCGACGCAATGGCATATAGAACGAACGTAAAGTGTCCCATATGTGTCTAGACAGTTTTATTTCTATTCCATTGCACGTAATGAAAGCGTTTTATTGAACATACTACACTTTAGAGACAAACCGTTTTCTGATGCTTTTACTTGTCTGTCTAATATGATACATTTATCAGCAGTGTCAGTCCACACCTGAATTTTTAAATGCTAAACCCCGATCACGTAAAAAGGCAATAATGTTTAAATCTCCTTCGATCTAAAAATAGAATAGCTTAAAATATAGTTTGTTTTTGGCTATTCCATTTTAAACAGATTGTAATTCATTTATGTGCTGTCAATATATGATTCAGAAAAAAAAGTACATTGATAGTAAGTAATACAATTGCCAAGCATATAAGCAACTTCTCTGATAAAAAATGTAACAGATATAATTGCAATATCGAAACAGTTTGAAATATTGAATATTTTATATGTAAACATCTTCAAAATTGTCTTTATTTATTTATTTAAATTTGAACGAAAATCACACTTTTATTATATTACAATTGAAGATTTAAATTTATTTTTAGTTGTTAGTAAACTTTCACGTAATACAACATTGTCATAAGTTATTTATCTAATAACCTGTTCCTAGTGCTAGCACCATCAACCTAAACGGTTCTTTAATTAGAACCATTATGTAGTCTACAGTGATCACAAATAAATTGAATACTTTAATATACTTCGAGGCCATGGCATAAAAGGCGAACGTAAAGTGTCCTATATGTGTCTAGACAGTTTCAGTTATATTCCATTGCATATAATAAACGAAATACGAATTATTCCGCTCTCGAGACAATTTGAAACTATATTTTTATAATTAACCTTATTTATTTAATTAAATTTCAACTGAAATCACACTTTTATTTTATTAAAATTAATATCAAAAATTTAAATTTATTTTTAGTAAACTTTTAAGCATGTATCCAAAGTAGGTATTTTCATATTCATATATAATCATAAACGATGAAATTACCTTACAACGTTGTTATAAGTTATTTATCTAGTGACTTGTTCCCAGACATAACACCATCAACCTAAACAGTTCTTTAATTAGAGCCCTTATCTTGTCTACAGTGATCACAAATAAATTGGTTACTTTAATATACTTCGAGGAAATTTCATACAGGACGAACATAAAGTGTTCCATATGTGTCTAGACTGTTTTATTTATATTCCATTGCACGTAATGAAAGTGTTTTATCCACCAGACTGTACTTTAGAGACGAACCGATTTCTGATACTTTTACTTGTCTGTCTAGTATGATACATTTATCAGCAGTGTCATACCACACCTGAATATTTAAATGCTAAACCCCAATCACGTAAAAAAGCAATAATGCTGAAACCTTCTTTTATTTAAAAATAGAATTGCTTAAAATGTGATTTGGTTTTATAGTTATCCATTAAGTTGATAGTAAATTTTCAAACATATATTCAATAATGGTACGTTAATATTCATATATATTATAAAAATTCATAAATTTTCGATGCCCATATTTTCTTAAGCAAAACCACTTTAAATTTTCCAACGCTTTAAAACAATATATAATAAACTGATTTCTATAAAAATATATTTCCAAAATAATACAGCACTGATAATCTACCTCGATTTCCTATTACAGCAAACCAGAAATCTAGAACGATGAAATTTTAAATTTAATTTTAAACCTGAGTTATTTTAGTAAAAGCAATATTAAAACTTTTAAATTATTCTTAGTTATTAATGAAATTGTAGGCATATAATCATTGTTAATATTCATATATATGTAATATTCACATATATATTATAATATTCATAAAGTTTCATTGCCCATATATTCATAAACAAAACTACTTTAAATTATTCGCGTAATAATATT
>BPLQ01003841.1:0-20888 GCA_021605075.1 Caerostris darwini | reverse complement strand
TAATATTAATGTATTAAATCAGAAATATGCGCTTTTGATATAGAGAAAAAGAACAAGAGTTTTTACTTTATATTACTTGTTAATAGTTATTAAGAAGATGTATTTGTATACTAAAAGTTTAATTCGAATTGTGGGTATGAGTATTAGCGGGTGATTTATAATGTTTTTCAATTTTAACAATTTTCTAAAAAATCCGTTTTTCCTGATTATCTGATGATACTTCTCTATTTAATTATCCTAATTTAAAAAAAAAATATTTTTGTTTTTGAGTTGGACTTAATTAGGAATATTAATAATAGTTCTGAAAATATTCAAAATATATAAATCAATAATAATGTCTATTTTTTTAAAGCGAATAAAATATAATCTAGTTATGTGGCTCGTGGCATCTTATGAAATTATGCGATTTGCAAACTGGCTATAATTGTTATCGAAGGCCATTTGATGATTTGAAATCTGTTGGGGAATTGAACTTCTTTAAACATTTCTTAACTGTGTGAAGTTAAAAAAAAGGCAATATCCTGATCCATTTTTTTAATCTAAACTTAGTTTTCAAATTTCATTTTTTTACCTGTAATTTTGTAGAATACTTAAAAAAATTTATTGATTACGTTTTCTTTTTTTAATTTTTAGATAATCAGATATTTAGTTATAAGTTGTCCTAAAAATAATATTTATTATTTGAAATATAATGTTCGCTTCAGTTATTAATGAAATATTTTGAGTCAATGATTTGATTATTTGTTTTGATTATTTAATTTTTGTTTTACTACCAACCTCCTAGCTTCTGAATCCTTCCCAATGAAGGTATTTTTTAAGTGAAATTATTCCCTGCAATGCAAATGTATACCTTACAGTCATTTGGTGATTGCAAAGATATATGCAAACAGGTTAATTTTCAAATGTAAAACAAGTACCATCCGCACATTTGCAAACTTGCACCATCCATATCCTTTGGAAACAACATGTCCTTATTTTAGGCACCACAATCTATCTTTCAAACAGCGTGTCCTGTATCTTAAAAGGAAAGTCCTTAAAGGGTTAAATGCTCTTAAAGCAATTGCGGCTAATCCCTGGAGTTGTCGGTCCTGGCATTTAATTCAAATAACAAATTCCACAATTCTTAGAGATGGGAGCTCCATATTCCAGTAAACTATCTCATCCAGTTATAGTGATTTCCAAACACTAAACACTTTATATAGCCTTTCTTTTCGTTTTGTAATAGATCTTCTGCGGTGATGTGACAAGGATTTGAACCTGAGTTATTGCGACTACAACTCAATGCAATAAGAGATATGTCAAAAAATTGCTTTAATATAGCAACATAATTATTTTAGAAATTCTTTAAAATACATGTATTTAAAGCAATATTATATTACCTTAGAAGAATTCATCCAAAATATACATATTTAGAACGATTTATATTGTTTTATTAAATTAGAGAATTTCATTAAAATACATGTATCAAACTATATGTATTTTAAAGGATTTATTTCCCTTCTTTATTTTTAAAGCATTACTTTTAAATTTAAAAGGTGAAAAAATCATATTTTTGAAAGAAGTCTTTGTTGAAAATATTTATAAACTTCATCAAAAGATGGCGCTACCTATGAACATACGAGATGAATTTAATTTTCATAAGTAATTAAGTGAGAAGAGGCTGACTTGAACCTCTCCAAAATTGACATCGGTATGAATGCTATTCACATAAAATGTAGCGCTGGAAAGTATGAGTTCGATTTCCTTTGGCAGTGTTTTATGAAATGCCATGTTTATGATTTCATCTTAATTGTATGTTTTGTGATGGTATAAATTGTATTAATGGAAGAACATACCAAATGTTGAATCGTTCTGTGTCTTAAACATGCTACAACTTTGTCATACAAAACGACGGACGTCTTGTACTCATAAAGAGTCAATAAATGAAGATTGCCGTGCCTCTTAATATTAACAGCTATGATAAAAAAAACTCTTTATATTCCAACGACTAAGAAAAGCTTGGATTAGATCAAATTAAGAAATAAATTAAGAATTCGAAACTATTAATTTGACTACAATTTTAAGAAATTTAATCCCATGTTTACTCAGAGCAGGGTGCGATGCATAATTGTAATAATAGATCAAAGAAGAAATCAAGTAATATAAATTTTTTTTTAAGTCAATTCCTACTTTTTCCCACTCTATTGCGGAAAGTTCCTTATAAATAATTTTCATTCATTTTTTTAAGTTTATCTGGCGCTATCTATTGGTAGATATATGCAACTTCAATCTAAAAAAAAGACTAAAATTAATGAATTAATATTTGAAAAAGCTGTATTAACATCGAGTGTCATCCACCGCAAGTTAAAAAAAACTGTATTCGAACTTGAGTGGATGAATAAAAAATATTTTATGAACGATTGAAAATTTGAACAATATATAAGGAGAGTGTGAGCTAATAGAAGGAATTGAAAAAATACAGTCTGAAAATAGGAGAATTATTATCATAATCTAAGTTTGTAATACAACATATTCAAAAATAAACATTAATGAAAAGTCTATGTGAAAGAAATTTAAACATGCAAAAATGAATTTCATATTTTATCTTCAGCGATATTTTGCTCATAGCTATCATTATTCACATCAATTAATGCATTGACTTATACTGAATATGTATAACTTCATTAAATTGCCTATTTTAGGCCACGCAGTTTTCTTTATGCAGACATGAATGACAAAAACAAACAGGTTTTCTAAATTTATGTATAGATGTGTTTTGAGCTTAGAATATTAATTCACGAATATTTCTTTTTAATAATGAAAAATATAAACGAGCTTTGACATAAGTATTAATTTTTTTGTAGAAGTATTTGTATACTAGAAGTTAAAGTTCAAAACGCGTAATAATTTTTTTTAAACTTAAACAATTCCCTGGAGGAGCATTTTTTAGCTGGATACCATAGCTATACTTGATTGACTCCATACTAAAATTTAATCAATTCTCCTAATTGTAAATTTTTAGTTATAACACAGCTGCAACAATACGGAATGAAGGAAATAATTTAATATATTTTAATTTAATGTCTTTTATCAAAGAATATAACGTAGTCCTAATATGATGTTTGTTACTTCGAATAAAATGAATGAATGGTTAATTGGACAAAACTGATGTCAATTATCGCTTGAAGAATATGTTACTTAGAAAACTGAAAAAAAAACCAGTTTACTTGTTGTACTTGATTTTATTACACCAAGAAAAATTATGCTTGAATCCACCAGAAGCGTTTTAAATTAGTTTCAGCTAATTATTGTGGATGTATTATAAAAGAAGTACAACTGAATTTTTGAACCTTTTTAAAAAAAAATAATGAATGCTATATTGAACAACGAATAATAATTATATCGTATAAATATTTTATTCAGTTAGAAATAAAATAAATTAAATGTAGCCACCTGTATATATAAATTTAATCATAACCCAAGTGTATACTGCAGAATTAAAAAAAAAAGTTTGTGTTTGTGTACTTCATAACATTATTTCGCGACATTAGAAGATCAAACCGCACTCTGTTATGAATATTCTACATTCGAAATATTAAGATACTACAACAAATGATTAAATATAATTTGAAAACATTTGTTTTATAAAAAATAAAATATTTGCTCTAATGTAACTACATAGAATTCCACAAATAACCCATAGCAAAGATGAAATCGCAGTTATTCACATATTTAAACTTTATTTTCATTCAGGAAAAACGTATTAATAACTAACAATTCATATTTTTCCCATGACATATTGACTGCCATTTATTGTTTAATAATATTGAATACTTTATGAGAATGTTAAACGCTGATTAAAATATAAGATTTTAACTGCAGAAAAATGTAATATTAAATGTGAAAAACAGAAATAAGTTCCGTATTTTAACTAAAAGTTGCATGTCATCAAAAACAAATCATTAATTTATCTAAATTTTACATTTAGTAAGATGTTTTTTTTAGTGTTATATTAACATTTTGTAAAATTATTCTAATCTCGAACGCATAAAATTTTTAATGCTTAGTTTAATAAGTAGATTGCAGATTTCTTGCTGTAAATAGTAATTCTAAAATAAAAAAAATTCAAACAATTTTAATCACAATTCAAACCATTTTATTCAAAACAGGAATACAATAAAAAAAACATCGAATTAAAAATTCAATTTTAATAAAAATTCAATTCAATACAAGGTTAAAAATTTAGATATGAAAACTATATAATTTTAAAATTTGGTTTATGTTAATATTTGAATTACAAAGATAACGATGTATTTAAAATCATGAAAAATTTCAAAACATTTTTCACGGTATACATAAAAGAATTAAACATTAAAATGCATACATCTTCAGCAGTCTTTCAAAACGAAAATTCTAATATTTTTAAGAAAATACAATTTTAAAAATATAGATAAGACAAAGATATAAATTTAAAATTTCATTTATGTTAATAATTGAACCACAGATCTGCTGATGCATTTAAAAACATAAAAAATTTCCAAAATATTATTGACGGTATAAGTCAATAATAATATGCACAATAAATGAAACATTAAAATACATGCATTTTCAACAATGTTTCAAAACGAAACTTCTAATATTTTTAATTCAGAAATGCATAAACTTAATTTTTACAAATAAACAATTCATGAAACTGACATACTTCATTAAATCCATATTAGTAAAAGAAATTTTAAAAAAACAATGTTATAAAGAGGTATTGGAAAAACCATTAAAAAAATGTTCAATATTTATTGACATGCTCACGTATATATAATTTCGCATGATATGGTAAAATATACCTTAAAAAACTAGAAAAAGCATTTAAATTTCAACTGAAAGATTTTTAGAAGCCAAGAATGAAACCGTTAAAAGTTTTAATTAAAAGTGTATACTACCTTTTAAAAAATATTACTTCCAAAAATATTCTAATAAATATTAGTAATTGAAATGTTTATGCACAGCAACTTCTAAAAATAAAAACTGCCTAAAATAATATATAGAATTTTTTAAATAATTCACAAATGAAATTCAGGAATCAAAATAGTATGGAATTACATGACAGAAACGTTAAATTAGATTCGTTAATTATAATAAGTTTTATTTTATAAGAGAACACCCTCATTCATGGGTATACGCCACTAAATATTCTAACTTCATATTTCTTCATTTTCATTTCGTTTTCCTGTGATATGAATAGAAAGCTGTCAATTATTTGACTGATGTATAAGTTTGTGAAGAAGGAGACATTGATTAGTGGTGTACGATTTGCCACACATATTACACTGAAACCTCCTAATTCCTGAATGAGTGAGAGTGTGGACATTCTTATTTGATTTTTGTGAAAACCTTTTACTGCAGATATCACAAGAAAAAGGTTTCTCTTTGGTGTGAGTGAAAATGTGCGTCTTAAGACTTGATGGAGTTCGAAATTTCTTACTGCATACATTACATGAAAACAGCTTTTCGCGTGGTTTTATTATCTTCTGCAATTTAATCGCAGATATCTTATGGCCTACTTCCGAAATTTTAGCACGCGGTTGAGTCTCCTTTTTCAATTTCAGCTTTTCAATGCATTCATTGCATTTAAATGGAACCTTGCATAATTTTGGAGGAAATTCCGGATCATTTAAATTTCTTTGGTAAGAGGATAATTTGCCACAAAAATGACACGTTGAATGGAAAACATTTTGAAGTTTTATCTTATCTTCAAATTGGCTTTGAGACTTTTTAGATTGGTGATGAATCTCACTCGTACCTTGTTGACTATCTAAAAGAACTTGCCGAAAATCAGGAATTGGATATGAATCACTATTTTCAAAATTAGGATATGCAGAATTCTGAATATTTAAAAATTCATCATAAAATTTCTCCCTCTTTACTGTATTACTTCTTGAAGATACAGGCTGTGAAACAGCCATATGATTATATTCCTTTCCTGCGAGAGGGTTTCGCTGATATTTCGCATTGATGGATGTAAAGTTTAAATCAGATGCACAACTGGTGTTAAACTCTGTTCTGTCAGATTTTATGGCAATTGCCACTGGGTCATATTCTTTTTCTTGGAAACGGGATATTTCAAAATCTTGCATGGTACTCTGTCCAGATTGCATGTTCATCAGTACGTTATAATATTCATTTGTAGGATCACATATAGATAGATAGTTGGATGGATCTTCTAGGCCTTGAGAGTTTGGTGGAAGTTGGTTATAAAAGGACCAATTTGGATCGTGCTGCATCCATGCAGAATTGTTCGGGCATGTTTGTTCAAAGGGAGTTAACGTAGTTGTGCTGGCTGTGGTAGAGAAAGCCATTGTAGGATTTTCGACACCGGAAGTACAACCAGAATTTTCAAAGTATTGAGTAACCGGATTTAATAAACCTTGTGATAAGTCGAAGTAATCAAAGTTTTCATTCTGTGCCGTGTTACTCGAAGTGTACCGGACATTTGTACCTGCTGTGCTGTTCACATCCCAGTGGCTTTCCTGATTGATACTTTGAGGAAACGTGGAAGATTGGTGAGTGGAGGTTCGATTCGTAAATGCCGAAGAATTAAAGTCATCTCCTTCCGCTGAATGCGGAATTGTTGCGGGGGTTTCTTGATGGATGTTTCCGAAATTGTAATCCAGCATTTCCGAAACGAGTCTGTCAAACGGATGTTCATCGTAGTAGCATTTATGGTTGTTAAAGTTCGTTATGGTACAGTTACACATTTCACACCTCAAGAGATCCATAATACTGATATATAAAATTACTGCAGTAAAATTAAAAAAAAATACTTATTCTATAATGAATTCAAAAATTTTATCTCATACAGGTAGCAAATCTATACTAATCGTTAAACTGCCTCAGACACGTAAATACATACTCTTTATTAATAATTTGTTGACGTCATAACAGTCTACGTAGTTTTTATATTGCAATATAGAATAAAATCATTTTCGCACTATAACTAAAGCTAACAATAGTGTGTGTTATAAAAAGCATTTTCTAAAGCTGGCCCTACTTTATTTTTAAAAGTGATTTATATACGTAGAGCACTTTGGTGGTTAGTGCGTAGAACATTTTCATTCCTAAACCTTTGCTGATATCCTGAGACAATCGTCATTCCACATTTTCATTGCATGAGTCGAATTTGGCCAAATTGTCAGTATCTCATTACTATTGATTTACCAATAATATTTAGTGTTGGAAAGATTGAATTTCATATTTCATTGACTGCTTTTTTCGATAAGTTAATTTTAACTATACGTTTTGTGATGAAATAATATTTGTTACTGTCCAAATACACCATTTTAAATATAGCTATTCTTGAAGCAATAAGTTTAAATATATAAATTCCTTCCTATGTCTTAAGCATGCTACAATTTTTCATACGAAACAAAAACATCTAGCACTTTTATAAAGACTAGTAAAATGTAGCATGCTACTACTAAGGGAATTCTTATGCTGAGTGAATTAATAGAGATATTTCTTGGAAAATAAGAATAATATAATAATATGTAAATTAATTAGTACAAGATTAATCACATAAAAATATTTAAGGATTTAACTAAGGGCAGATTACAAATCTCTGTTCTCAAGATAGATAAAAGAAATCGTCTTCTTCAATGGGGCAGCAGCCCGTCTGCCTACCGGCAGATTCCCGAAGTATGAAATGTGAGCACTACGAGGTAGGGTTGCGAACCATACTCCCAAAGCTTATTACATATTATTCTGGGCCATTCTCTGCCAGTCATGTTATAGTGGGACCTAAAAAAAATATATTCTAACCACGCTTTCACCCAAAGAGAGTAATTAAACGAAGATTGCACGCGCATCTTACTACTAAGAGAAATGACGAAGTGATTATATACCAATTTATTTCAAAATAAATGTTCATGAAACATTTCTCTGAAAGATTCTTCATTTCTATGCATGTCTGCAATTTATTCGGTTAAATTAATAAAAAAATGCATTCTACAAAAATTCAAAACTAGTCTACATAAAAATAATTGTGTTTTTTTTAAAAATTCACAATATTAAATATGCAAGTCTAACTTTGTCAATAATTTTTCTATTTAAAATTATATTAAAAATTATTTGAAAAGGAAACGAAGTTTAAGAAAACGATCTATCCGAAGGATATTTAAATTTACAAAAAACCAAAAAAAATATATTAATGCAAAATGCTTTATCCTTCAATAATTTTTCAATTCTAATTAAGTACACCCTTTTTTAATAAAAACCCCAAAAATATATATTGATGAACAGTAAGTGCATAATATTTGTTTCTCATCCTGACTTTTTGACGTATTATGTCCGTGAAGTGCTTTTATATGGAAATGGATGAAATAAACAAATTTTCTAAATATAGGCTTTTTTTTTAAATTATCATTAAAAATTCTTTTTTTCTATTTGAAATAACGTTTCTCTAATTAATATTATATCTTAATAAAATGTAATTGTGATTATTAGCACGGGTGTTTTTATAACTTCAACAATTCCCAGAAAAAACAGGTTTTCCTGAATATCTGATAATTCTGTATGATTTACAGCCACATTGGCTAAAAAATCTTCATTTTGTTTTTTGAATTGTATCTAATTTGGAATCTAACAACACGGCTGTACAATATAAAATGAAAGGAATAAATTAGTTTATATTTCTTAAAACAACTTTATATTAGTTAATATTTATATTATTTTTTATATTATTAAATCTATTTTTGTGATTCGTGGTTTAATATAAAAATATGCGATGAGTAACTTGACAGAAATCGGTGAAAATTGCAATTTAAAAATTGTTAACAAAAGGATTATTCTTTGTAATTCGTTGGGTATAAAAGGCGATGAAACTCTTAGGAATATTTAAAGTACTTATGAAGCTCATGAGAAATATGATAAACTGATTCAGTTTTAGTTTTTATGTTTTCACAAAATTTCAGTTCTTAAACCAGTAGTCTTCAAACACTTTTGTCAAAGGACCACATTGATTCCTGTACGAAGTCCCAATAGCCAAGACCTAGCTAACTCATCCTACCAACAAACTGTAGTTTTCATTTACTCGCAAATTGTCGTTTCGGTAGTAGTCGGCGACAGAGGTATTTACAAAGTGATGTGTAGAATCCTCACAGCCAAAATGGCGCGAGATAATTCTTTACCAAACTGTGGTGTTAAGAAATATTTCACAGAAGACCTCATAAATAGGAGGGCGCCATCTTGTAGGAATACCATTCGATCCGCAAACTGCACCTCATTTGAATGATGCCATCACACGTCAGGCTTAACAGAGACCCCTGGCGAATTGAAGATTTCTTTGTTTTGCTTTCAATTTCTACAGAGAACTTTTATTTTTTTGTTATTACCTTCAAACCTGAGTAACCATTTTCTTCATATAGAACTTGAAATTTCAGAGCAAAATTGTGATTAAATGATAAATTTCATTTCATTTTATTTTACTTGCCTTTATTATATCTACAAATATTTCTAATCAGAAGTAATCAAAAAAAATTTTAATTCGATTTAGCTGTTCAATGTCAAAAGAAGGAAAGTTATTTTTGATATTGCATCATAATAATTTTAACAATTCATCAAAATATACGTATGAAAATTGGTATATGAATTTTAAATAAATTATTTCTCCTGATTTATTTTTAAACCATTGATTTAAATTTAAAAGGGGAAAAAAACCGATTACATTTTTGAAACAAATTTTCGTTTATAATATTTATAGACTTCATTGACAGATGGCGCTACCAATGAAACATAAGAAGGGACGTTTTTCAAAGTAATAGGTGGGCTGAAAGGTTCGTAGGCTGACACATAGATGACGCCACTAGTATTAAATCCATATGATTTTTAGTTAGTAAGTGAAAACAGGATGCCTTGAACCTGTCCAAAATTGTCAGCTGCATGGATGCCATTCACATAAAATGTAGCGCTGAAAAGTCTGAGTTCGATTCCCTTTAGCAGTGTTTTATGAAATGCAATGTTTATGTTTTCATTTTATTTGCATGGTTTGTGATGATACAAATTACATTAGTGAAACAATATAACAAATTAGAAACCGTTATATGGTACAATGTCTTAAACATGCTACGACTTTGTCATGCAATACGACGGACATTTTTACTTTCATAAAGAGTAAATAAATGAAGATTAATGCCTCTTAATAGTGACAGCCATGATGAAATTTATACGTTATTATTATTATTTTTATTATATATTACCTTATAATTATTATTATACGTATATTACATTATTATTATATAAATAATAAATTTATTTTATTATTTATATTCCAACAAATAAGAAAGCTTGAAATAGTAATTGGATTAAAAAAATTAATCCAAATTGGATAAAAAAATTAATTAATTTAAAAAATATTAATTGCATTAAAAAATTTAAAAAAACTAATCGCATTTGACTCTAGAATGCCATACATATTTGTAATAATAGATCAAAGAAATAGAAAAAAGTTCAAAAATATCTGAAAATATGAGAAATATTTCTGTAATCTAAGTTTGTAATACAATTTATTGGAAAATAAAAAATAATGAAAAATTTACGTGAAAGAAATTTAAACATGCAAAAATAATTTTCCTATTTTATCTTCAACGATACTTTCTTGGTTATTTTTAATACGATCAATAAGTACTTTGACTTATATTGATTCAGTATAACTTGATTAATTTTGCCTATTTTTTAAACTTGCTTTTTCTGTGTATTTTTTGTTATGCAGACATGAATGATAACAAATTAAACAGGTTTTCTAAATTTATGTACAGTTGAGGTTTAAGCTTAGAATAATAATTCAGGAATATTTATTTTTAATAATGAAATATAAATACGAGCTTTGATATGAGTATTAATTTTTAAATAGAAGAAGTATTCGTATACTAGAAGTTAAAATTCAAAATCTGAATTCTTATGCAGACATGAATGACAAGAAATTAAATAGGAGTATCTGGAGTATTGTGTATTGGAATCAACACGTGTATTAATATTTAAAAAAAGGTTGAAAAATAACCGAAGATCGTAGCGACCAACTAATCCATTATGCCTTAAAACTTTTATCGAAATACTTTCTCTCACTCTTAGAAAACGGTTTTTTATCAAATGGAAATCAATTATCTCATTTACTTATAAAAAAAAGTAATCACAATTTCGCTCTGTTTTAATTTAAACTTGTTTGACGCGTTGATATAAACATAATACGGTTTTGAATTTCAATAAATTTTGATATGAAGAAAATTTTTTAATAAACTAAAAAACCAGATGAGAATTCCGGTTATATTAGTGTAAGGTTTTTACAAACAATTTAACAGATTTAGTAAATTCATTCATATATTATTATTTTTTTGTATATGCCCCTATTCACTTCAGATGGGAATAAGGGTATATACAAAAAAAATGCAATTCATTCATATTATATAACATTCCAATGCAATGTTATATAAAATATACTCGTGCTTCTTTGTTTTATACAATCCTGTAAATATATATTAAGATTATTTAAAACGTAATATATATAATAAGATTATTTATTATATTGTATTCATTATATTATGTAAATATATATTAAGATTATTTATTGTATTATTTAAGAAGTTGTGGTATTTGCTAAATTCCATTTAATTACATAGTGATTAAATACAGATTTAAATAATGAAGATTAAAAACAAAGTTACAGTCATTAAAAAAAACAATAAATCTATTGGTACTTTTAATTTTTGTTTTATTGCACATTAATTGTTTTATTGTACATTGTCATAATTTGCTGATTTCAGAGTTATCTATGACTTTGCAACTTTAACTAAGAAGCATATATAAAATGTTCGCCTGAGTTAATTTTATTACTGTCTTCCATGTACAAATGTTTGAACAAACGAATGTTGTGTTACCAGTTTGGGTGCCTGTTGAACATAACATTTGGTTTTGTCGTAATGCAGAACATTCTTCAAATTCCCGTTTTGAGGACAGTTTTGTTCAGTGTTCTGAAAGGAACTTTGTGTTGTGAATCTTAACTCTGACAACTTAAAGTTTTCAAAAAAAAAGTGTGTCATTCAGAGTTCGTATGAATAATCTTCATTGTTTCGACATATGATACAACTTGAAAGAGACTATTTTAATTCTGTCGTGTTGCTGTGCAACACGTAAATTATATATTAGAAGCATTAAATCGATATTTGATTAATTTGTTGTTAAAAAACAGCAACAACAATATCGTAAATTGGTGTTTTCATATCAGTTCTTGTGCGATCAATGAGTATAGCTAATGGTTTGGCTGTTCCATAATCAAAAGCCATGTTAAACAGTGACCATGGTGCCGGTGCTGATGTCTATTGCAAACCTTTTAAATTTTGTTTGCCCTTGAGCTCTTTCAATGCTTCTTCGATGACGAAATTGAGACTATCGTTGTTGTGGTTCAACAACTTTGACTGATGGAGTCTCCTAGAAATAAAAAAAAAATAGTTACATCGAGAAAAATCTTGTAGTTATTTTAAGTACACAAAATATGATAATAATTTCTTTTTATAATATTTTTGTTTTATAATATTTTTCGAAACCATTTCGTGATTTAAAATTAATATTAAAAAAACAGTCTGTTTAAGGAAATTGAATATATGGTTCATTTAATTTTAAAATATGAAATGAATTTATTACTTAATTTATAAAAGCTAGGATTAAGAATGAACAATTTGTGTATTAAAACACAAATGTTTTATCCACTAGCGCAATAAAAAGGAAAACGGATACGAAGCCGAAAACAATTTTATACAGTTTGTTTTAAGTAATTGAATATAGTTCTGTTTTAAGAAATTGAAACTGTCTGTTTTAAGAAATTGATTACTACTGTTTCCAAAGAGAAAGACCAATTTTCAATTTAAAATTTCCGGGACTTTAAAATTTCCGGAATTTCAATTTTCCCCCTTTTTTAGGTTGCAGGCACTGTCCTCGACATCTGTGTGAAATTTGAAGTCAAAATATTCATTAGTGTTTGAGTTACGCTTGGCTTTGTGAGACGCTAAAACTGATTTCAGCGATTTTTGAAATGTCTGAATGAATTGAGCAAAGAACTTGCATTCAATTTTGTTTGTGGAAACGTATAGAATGTTACAGAAGGCATTCGGTGAGTATTCCTAAATTGGAAGGAAATGTTTAGAAGTTGTATAAACAGCCCAAAGAAGGCAGAGAACTCGTTGAAGACGAAGAGCCCTCTGGTTCGACCATCAACTTCAACCGATGAAGCTCACGTCCAACAAATTAAAGATTTTGTGCTTGCTAATCGTCGATTTTCAATTAGAAACCTTGCTGATGATGGTGGAATTACAAAAATATCGGCTCATTCCCTTTTTCGCACCAAACGCATCAAATCTCGATTGATACCGAAAACAATGAATGCGGCAGCTCTCACTGCATTGATTCTTCGTGACTTTTCCGCCAAAAATGAAACCCATATCGTTCCACAACCACTGTCTTCACACTGTGCGAGTTCTGGCTATTCCTTAAACACAAAAGACCACTCCGGGGGCACTGTTTTGAGTCGATTGAAGCGATTCAACGTGAATCGCCGCGATTTGAAAGTCATCCCTGCCGATGACTTTTTAGGATGCTTTGAGGATTGTAAAAAAAGTTGACCTAAGTGCATTGTATCCGGAGGGGATTACTTTGAAGGCGATGAAATAAATTTGGAAGAATAAATAAAGAGTTTTTTGAAAAACAAAAAGTTGGTCTTACTTTTTAGGTGTAGTAGTACATGGTTCATTTAATTTTAAAATATAGAATGAATTTATTACTTAGTTTGTAAAATATAGGATTAAGAACATAACAATTTGTGTGTTTAAAAACAAATTTTGTTATCCACTAGCACAATAAAAAGGAAAACGGATACGAAGCCGAAAATAATTTTATCTTCAGGATTTCATTCACACTTCTTCCTAATTTTTACGTCAATGGCAAGTTCGAGAAGACCTTCTACAGTAGCTTTCTATTCTGAAATTGAAACCTTTGTAACAAATCTGCGTTTTTCGTATGAGGGGGATCGTAAATTATATCCAAATATTATCCCGGAACCGCGCAAGAATGGAGGAAGATAAGAGGGATTATAAAAAAAAAAAAGATTATAAAAAAGATTTTCAGATTCTTCAAGTTCACTTTCTTGCAGAACTGGTTTGAAATTATTTGTAAAAAATGCAGGCTTTTGTGATATTCCTTTTTTTCACATGCATTTGTGGTAAGTTTTAATAATTATGATTCCTTTTAATTCTTTAAGATAAATTTTAATTTAACATTAAAGTTTTTGTATAAAAATATTGTTTTTTTTTGTGCTGAGAAGATTTTTAATGCAATATCATTTACTTTTGTATCAAATTGAATTCTTAAGATTTGAATAATCTTAAAAATAATATAAAATGCTTTTTAAATGTATTTTTATTTTTTTATCAATGTAAAATACGATTTGCTTTTTTATTTTAATAAATAAAAATGGCAGTGAGTAAAGAAATAATAAAAATAATATAAAAAGCTAATATAAAAAAAGTACTAATAAAAATAATATAAATATGTAACAAATAATATAAAAAATTAACAAAAAATGTTCCTGAAAGGTATTTTTATTTCTGTATCAATGTGAAATATGATTTTATTTTTTATTTTAATATGTAAAACTGTCAGTGTGTAAAGAAATAATAAAAATAATATAAAACACTAACATAAAAAATAATACAAAAAAATAATGTAAAATGTTTCTCATAGATATTTTTATTTCTTCATCGATGTGAAATACGATTTTCCTTTTTATTTAAATATATAAGAGTGTCAGTGAGTAACTTATTATGTTCCATTGTCAGTAAATTTTAAATAATTTTGAAATTTCACATTAAATATAATTTCCATAGTTTTTTCTTTAATATTTAGTTACAAAAGTGTAATAATGACAACTAAAACCTAAATCAAGAACGAAATTTTGTTTTAAAAGGAAGATTGATAATCATTAATTCGAATACAGTTTACATATTATTTCTATTCTACTAAAATTATTTTGAAATAATTATTATTCATTTAAATGCATTATTCTTACAATTTACCCGATTAATTAATTTTTTAAAATATTTTTCAATTTTCACTATATATTTTTCCATTCTTGCATTTTAATACAAATACATCAAAAGGTACTAAAAAATCTACAAAAATTTCTTGTAAACATTTATTTTAAAAATTTTTTTTAGAAATAAAAGCCTTTTGAATTTTAAAATATTTATTTATTTTAATTCAATTTCTATTTGTTAAATATTTATTATATACGGATAGATCAAACTGTAGATCTTTTTCACATTATCTTTTATTACTTCACACAATACCAAAATCATAATTTTTTGCTATTAGTCAATTTCAGTTTTTTTTTATTTCGTCAAAAACACTCGTTTCGATTTCGTTTTTACTATTCTAAACTGCAACTGAATTACAATTTTAAAATTCTGTTATATATGTTGTATATAAAATTATATATCTGTTATACATAAGTTATATGTATAGTACTGGTATACATTCTGTTATTTCCCTGTAGCACACCAATATCTTTATTTGTTACTGTAACAAAATGTTTTAAAAATTAGTAAGAAGGCCAAGTTTAGAAATTTCGATTTCATTTTTACAAATTTATAATTTATATCGCACATTGTATTATTTCACAATTATATTTACTCAATTAAAGTTACTCAAAATTTAGTTGATATACTCTTTATACAGCTATTTAATACAAAAATGTAGTAACACTGTAAACAATGTAATTTTTCGTATGAAAAACATTTTTTTCGAAATAATTAGACCAGTGATTCTCAAATTGTGGATCACTGCCCTTAAGAGGTAGTATGGATTGTTTAAAGACAGTGAGTGCAGAAAATTTATATCTAGGAAATCTTGTATATATGCAGGTATGCAAATATACAAGATTTCCAGGTTCCATGAGACCACAAAGTTTCTTGGATTTTGTTTAGATCAGGGGTGGCCAACCCGCGGCCTGCCTTGAATATTTTTCCGTTCAGGGAGATTTATCACACTAAATTAAAATATATTTAAGTTTTAATGGTCAAAGTAGTGAAAAACAATGCATTAAAAAATACATTATGTGTGCATCCATATATTCAAGAATGAACTGTCGAAATTATGAGAAAACATTAACTTCGATTTTAAAATAATATTCTTGCGAATATGTGTTTTATTTATGAATTTACAGGTGTGAGTGCGCAGAATAGTTAAATTATTTTCTGCGAATTCATGATTCATGACTTTAAGTGAATTCAGTGGCACAGCGACCATCCCTAGATACGCACAATTGATTGTTAATAGCAGAGAAAACCAGACTCTTAGGTGAAGTTGTTAGCGCTTTTGGTTCAACTTAGATCTGCGAATCGTTTTTTTTCTAAAATGAAATTCCCCCAACACAAAACACGCTCAAACATAACGGACGCAACACCTATTAATGTGCAAATTGAGATCGATTTGCGAAATTTAAGTGAAAGACTAGAGAAAAAAATATCGCACTAGTAAAACAAATATTTTTTCATGATTTAATTTTTTTTATTTCATTTATATTCATATGGTACACAAATGATGGGCAGTGACCCCTATAAGTTCTTCCCATATTGCTTCATGATGGGTTGCTCCTAACATATAAAAGTGTAACAGCCCGATTCGTGGCTCAGTGGCAACGCGCGCCGCAGGTGAAATGAAATTTCACATAAAAAGAACGATGAAATAAAATCGCAAACACATACATACACATGCGAATATAATCTTGTCACGTTGACCACCATTTGTTCTGCAACGGTAGAAACCTATGTCGCCGAAAAAGAATTTTAAGACATCGAATAAAACCGGATTTTATGAAACACGTTGAGTTTTTGAAACATATTTATTGTGTTTCAAAAACTCACATTCCCTGAAATAATAAAAATTTTCATGAGACTTGCTTTTAAAAAAAAAGGATGAATTTGAGAATGCAATACATTGATACATGCAATCTCAAGATGATAGTTCAAGTAATTACAACACTGATTTAATGTTGTACAGGACTATGATAGATTTAACTACAACACTGATTAAATGTTGTACAGGGCTTTGAAGAACTATAATACATACTGACTGTTGTACAGGACTCTGATAGACTTAACTAAAATACTGGTTGAATGTTGTGGAAAGATTTGAAGTTAGCAACCATACTTAAGTAATTGCTACCTACGGGTGTTCCATTACAACAGAAGCTGCCCCGTTTCCCTGCCCATGGGTTCGTGGGCTTCGTCTAGATCAGGGGTGGCCAACCCAAATGAACTTGTGGGCCACTTTGGAAATGCATCATAACTCCGCGGGCCGCATATGCAATTATAGGTCATCATATTAGATTTAGATATACTATAGACACACTATAGACATTTTTGTGGAATGAAAAATTGTAACATGAGGTGTTTTTATTTATGTGTTTACTATTATTCTTACATGTAAACATAGTTGCTATAATAATAATGATGATACTAAACGCACATTGTAAATAAATCTATAACACTAAAAATGAAATATAAAAAATATATAAATATAAACGAAATAAAAAACATGAAATCATTCAAAAATATTTATTTCACTTGAGCGATGTGTGTTTCTCCACTCTTTCACTTAGCTTTTGCGAATCCATCTCATTTTGGGTATTTGCACATCGTAATGGGTGTTGCAGGTTAGTGTACGTTATGTTTGATCGTGTTATGTGTTGGGTCAGAAACGCTAACAACTTCTTGTGCCAGATTTCTCAAATTGGAACCTTTCTCTTTTGTGACATAAGTGTTATAAAAATTTATTTTTGTTTCTGATGTTTCAAAAATGAGCTTTAATTCAATATTGCATTGGAAGTTAACCAGACTTTTAAAAGCAGCTGTAAGTTTTTTAATTCAATTATTCTGCGAACTCATAACTGTAAACTCGCAAATAAAACTATGCCTGTCATATAATATCTGCCATATATTCACAAGAATATTATTTTAAAATGAAAGTTAATTTTTTCTCATGATTTCCACAGTTCAGTTTTGAATATAGGGATGCACACATAATGTATTTTTTTAATCTTGCGGGCCACTTTGGAATCTACTTTGGTCATAAGATAAATATATTTTTGGAAAAGTGTGATAAATCTCACGGGCCGGAAAAATGTTCCAGGCGAGCCGCGGGTTGGCTAAACCTGGTCTAGATGTTGTTGTCTATCAAGTGGGATAAGAAACAACAGTAATTGCTTTCTTTACCTGAACATCTTAAGTCCATAAATTTAAAGTAGCTCTAGTGAATTTGTTGCATGTAAAAACAAAACCATAAACCTAATGTGAACATCATTATCATTTTAAAGCAACCGTAGCAATCAATCGCAATTCATCAGAAAATTCATTTGAAGGTCAAACACTATTGCAAGGGCTTTTCACCTAAATTCGCCTCATTTTATCTTGATTTTATTATCTTTTTTGTCATTTACAGCTATTTACCATTTGACTAAACTGATTAAATACGTAAGAATTTATGCAATTTTCGTATTTCGTGTCCAGTACTTAAATGTTATATGAAAATAACACTACAAAATTCTTCTGTAGTGCAATTTACAATATAGTAATACAGCAATAAAATAATACAGCATGCGATTAATCTAAAATTGGAATTTCTAATATAAGCATATGGATAATTTCCTACGCGTAATGTATACACTGGCACAAAAATAACTTTAAAATAAATCTTCCTCTAATTTTCTGCTATTTTGAAATGAACATTATTTGATATAGATTCCTTCACCATAACAAAATCTATATCTATCTATCTAACTATCTATATATGTATGCATGAATTTCAACAGCTATATTATAGTTTATAGTCAAGTCTATTAATTTACAGTCAGAAATTAGTAATAATGTTAACATTTATCAAAAGGAATATCCAAAGAAGAAAAATTACCTAGAGAAATTACTTCTTTTTCAAATTACCTTTGTTTGGTTAATCTATGATAGTCACGTTTATTTAATTTTTTGTGCATTTTCCAAACTTTTTTTTTTTGGACCTCGTGTTCTTCTTCAGTGGTATCCTGAATTCTCTTATGTTTATGATCTGTGAGTATGGTTTCGACATTTGCAATCAAATCAACAGAGTATTTTGAATTTTGCAATCAAATCAACAGAATATTTTGACTTTTTCAATCATATCAACAGAGCATTTAGACTTGTGCGGCACATCTATGAAGTTTAGTGACTGAAAACGGATATTGGGAGACTTATTAGTCAACGGAAAAAACTAGATCCCCTATCAGTATAAATTTAAAAAAATGCATTTTTTAATCACAAAGTATCATAGAAGGAGACACTATTCTTTAAACACTGTATTAGTTTCAATCCATTTAAAAATTTAGAATTTCATTGAATATTTTTTAAACATTCTCTTATTACTTGCACAAAAAATTCTTTAAAATCGAGTCTCTACGATTTGATTATACGATTATTTAGAAAATTTTACTGTACTTTAAACTTTATTACTTGGAAATACAGCCCATAATTATTTCAAATGTAATGGGTTAATTTGCAAAATTGTTCAATCTTTACTTTAGTTTTGCTACATGACTTATGCTTAATATAATTTTTAAGT
This sequence comes from Caerostris darwini, assembly GCA_021605075.1. NCBI lineage: Eukaryota > Metazoa > Arthropoda > Arachnida > Araneae > Araneidae > Caerostris > Caerostris darwini. The sequence continues at coordinate 1,229 of BPLQ01003841.1, read as the reverse complement.
TCAGAGGTTTACATTGTTTTTGATAAATCACTTTTTTCAGGGACATTGTCAGCCAGAATTAAAAGACAAGCTCCAAGCTTACCTGCTGATGTTTTAGAAAAGTTGAGAGCTAACACTGGCATACCAGCGGATGTCTTGAAAGACTTGGAGAAAGGTAGTGATGTAACTGAACAAACTGTAAATGATGAAGCTCAAACTACAACTACAGCTGAGGTTATCGGTAACGATGAAAAACAGGCGGCTGAAATATCAGGCGAAACTTCAAACGATGAGGAAAAACCAACAGAAATATCTGGAGAAACAGCGAATGATGAGGAACAACCATCAGTGGTTGAAGTATCTGGTAATGATGAAAAACAATCAACAGAAGTATCTGAAGGAGGTGCAATTAATGAGGAGAAACCAGCAGATGTACCTGAAGAATCTGAGAATGCAGAAAAACAACAGTCCGTAGAATCGGCAAATGACGAGCAACAATCAGCAGAAGTATCCGACGGAATTGCAAATGATGATAAATCAGAAGTACCTGCTGAAGATAGTAATGACGAAACGCAATCAGCTGAATTACCTGGAGAATCTTTAAAGGATGAGAAGCAATCAGCAGAAGCATCTGGGAAAGCAGCGAATGACGAGACACAGTCGGTAGAAGCATCTGAGGAATCAACAAATATGAATGAACAGTCTGTAGAAGCATCTGGGGAATCAACAAATATGAATGAACAGTCTGCAGAATCATCTGGGGAATCAACGAATGACGAGGCACAGTCTGTAGAAGCATCTGGGGAATCCACAAATGACAAGGAACAGTCTGCAGAAGCATCTGGGGAATCCACGTGTGGTGAGACACAGTCTGCAGAAACATCTAGAGAGTCAACGAGTGGTGAAAAACAGTCTGCATAAGCATCTGGAGAATCAACAAATGGGAATGGACAGTGGAAGCATCTGCGGAATCAACGAGTGGTGAGAAACAGTTCCAGAAGCATATGGGGAACCAACAAATAACAATGAACAGTCTGAATCTGGGGAACAACAAAAATAACAAAGAACAATGTAGAAGCATCTGCGGGAATCAACGAGGGTGAAAACAGTCTGCAGAAGCATCTGGGGAATCAACAAATAACAAGGAACAGTCTGCAGAAGCATCTGGAGAATCAAAAATGATGCGAGACACAGTCTGCAGAAGCATCTGGGGAATCATCAAATGGTAAGTAACAATCTGCAGATGAGTC
>BPLQ01003840.1:612665-918205 GCA_021605075.1 Caerostris darwini | reverse complement strand
ACTTATTTACAGTAATAATTTCCATTCAATAAAAATATATAATTTAATACAAAACAGATTTTATAACATATAAAAAAAGAAATCTCTAAATTTATTATAATTATTATTATCAAGAATTAATATCAACTTCAAAATAAAACTTTTTATAATAAATATTAAAATATATATAATCACATCTACTTATTAAAACTATATATAATGCAAATTTGTAATTATATTCTTTATCACAAATATAAAAAAAAAAATTAACTGGTGTTTTTTTATTTTTGTTGTTATTTATTTGTATTTTATTTATTTATGTTTATTTTATTTTATTTTATTTTTTTATTTTTATTTATTTTATTTTATTTTTATGTTTATTTAATTTATTTTACTTTTATTTATTTTATTTTTATGTTTTTTTATTTTAATTTTATTTTTATATTTTTATATTTATTTTATTTTATTTCATTATTTTTATTTATTTTATTGTATCTTATTTTTATTTGTTTTATTTTATTTTTTGTTTATTTATTTTATGTTATATTTATTTATTTATTTTTTTTTTAATGTTTATTTAATTTATTTTATGTTTATTTTATTTTATTTTTATGCTGATTTATATTATTTATATTTATTTCATTTAATTTTTATGTTTATTTATTTTATTTTTAATTTTATTTATTTTATGTTTATTTAATTTATTTTCTTTTTCTTTTTTTTATTTTATTTATTTATTTACTTTTTAATCAACGCGCAACTGAAGTGGGTAAAAAAAACCTGAGTTGCCAACTTATCCGTTGTGCCCAGTTACCCTATAAGCCTGAATGGGTCGCATGAAAAGGGGTCATGATTCAAGTTACCCCTTGACAAGGCACAGCGGCCCAAATGGATGATTATATCCGAAATTCGACAAACACAGCGCATCTTGCGGCAAAAGCGGAACATCGTAATATAATAAAGTATTGCCGGGGGAGATAAAACTCTTTATTTATACTGCATTCTTTTTCTGAGCTCTAGGTTTTTCGGTAATTTATTCAAATTCTTTTGTGTTTTTTCCCTCGGTCAGACAGTTTATAAATTATTATTAAAAATGTCCCTGGAAGTTGTCAGTTTTGACCTCATGTCATGTGGGTTTTTGAGTTACGACAGAAGTTGTTTTTTTTTCAAGTTTTAACCAAATTGTTGGATTGAAATTGATTGACTTTTGCAATAAGGATAAGGCTTTTTGAATTTTAAAATGGAAAAAAGAAATATATTTATGTAAGTGGGTTATGCTATGTATAAAGTAGATAAATGAACCAGATAAAGATACTTTTAAAAAGATACTTAAAAAAATATATCATTTATTTAAAAAAAAAACTGTTTAGAAAAATGTACACTCAGTTTAAATAAAATTGAAGTAAAAAAAAAAAAAAAAAACCGTCGTTAATTTGCTGCTTTATTTATTTCTTACAAGTTAATTATTTTGTGGTAAAATAAATTTACCAATTTAAATTTAAAATAACTTTTTGAAACTTAAACTCCATATAAAAAAGGAGCCGCCTTTGCAATAATTTACTAAAAACAGTATCAATACTTCATAAAATATATGTATAAATTGTGAAATAAAGTTTGAAAATTTCTTATGAATTGACAAGGCTTCATTTTTTTTAAAGGTTTATAGTGCACATTAAAACAAATATGTTTGATTTGGCTTCTTGCTCTACGGTCATTTTATGCACTCTTTAGGCTAATTAGACCAGGATCTACAGTTTAATGTGGATTGCGAACCACTATACAAAACAACATCAATACCACCGCCAGGGGTAAAACAAATAGGATCTATTTATTCTTTATTTTTACTTTAGCTTAATTCTTGCTTCTAAAAAATTTAAAATATTAAAAAAAGTTCGTTTATTGTTTATTATGAATTTGTTCAAGATTATCCCAAAATGCGTGCAGAGAGTGAAATATGCATTAATATATTTTTAATGGAATAAGTAAATAATATAAATAAATTGAAAATAAATATTTCGCGAAGAATTACGATAACAATAGCACTAGAATTCTTCAAAAAAATAAATTTGAAGGATTTGAAAGCGAAAACTATTAAATATAACATTATAATTTTTGCTGTAAAGTTAAAAGTGCAATGTTGTATTTAATACAGCGTAAAAGACGATTTTGTGATATTAATGGAAGAGATCATCATCATCGGAGCAACAGCTCCATGGTGGACCAAGGCCGTCTGCGTACTGCAGATTTCGAAACAGATGTTTTTCTTTTTTCGGGGTACAGTTGTCAGCCCTACGCCCAACAGTCACATTAGATCAGAAGATAGGTTTAATGTGGATTTCGAACCACTACAAACACCTATAGCACCACCTTGACCAGAACCCAAAAATTTGTGTGACGGAGCATCAGACACTCAGCCGTCAGGCCCCAATGGAATAGATACATAAGATAAATATATTGAATAGTGTATAAGAAAGAGTAAAATAATGTATAAGAAAGTATAAAATAAAGTGTAAATAATATATAAGAAAGTGTAAAATAATGTATAAGAAAGCGTAAAATAATGTATATGAAAATGTAAAATAAAGTGTAAATAGTGTAAATGAAAGTGTGGTATAAAAAATTATTGTTGTCATTATTTTTTATGTAAATGTATTTATTTTAAAAGTACTTTTATTATTGGTCAGATTTATTTTATAGTTTTACATCTCGGATATTTTTTTTCGTTGCATATTCTCTTTTATGGGTGATCTGCAATCACTTACGATATCGTCTTTGAAAACAGATAAAAAAAATAATTCAAAGCGTATTATAAATAATATTATTTAATTGCTTGTTGAAAAGGCCATCAAACCATCCTAATACCAACTTTTTAGTCAACTCAGCCAGTTTCAAAACCCATTCCTTGCACATACGAAGCACCCAAAGCTGGCAATAAAGAAAGCATAAAACCCATTGGCCAAACCACAAATGACAATCTCCCAACCACTTTGGCAACGGGTCAAGATTTAGGATGGAATAATTATTGCTTATCTCTCCCGCAACTGGACGACCCTCCAGGAAAGACATCTCGACACAAAATATATTTATTTTCATTCCCATTTCTTTTACGGCTACAGTCGCCGTTATAAATGAACCGCGGATGGAGTCACAAAACTAGAAAAAGTAAGTACCGGGGACTTCCGTATCTCGAATCTATACATTTATGAATCAGGCTTTTATAGGATTTCTGCAGACCAGCGTTAAATGTCGTGTGTCATATTTCACTCGCTCTCCGCGACTTTTGGCGTCGTGGAGTTGGACATCTCACATCAGTTGTCAGAATGTGACCTCACCATTGGCCGTGCTGGGTTCTGGGATCTCTTTATGTTATGGTAAATGAGGGACGTATTCGCCAGAGAAGGGAAAATGCTGGGCAATTGGGTCAACATCGGCATCAAGTCGTAATCCTGGCGATTTTTCCGTGGGATCTGTGGATAAAGTGGAGAGAGGGTTGCAATTTTTGGCGACATATTGCCTTTTGGTGCTAGAAAAAAAGAATTAAAAATAAAATCGAAATATAATTAATTGGAATACTTAGATAAAAAATATGAAAAACTGAAAAAGCTCCACTGCATTGTTAACAAGTTAATGAATCAGTATAAAATAAAAATATTATATTAACTCTATGGTACCAAAAATTAAATATTACTATAAAATAATATATATATTTTTTAATGCAGCTGGCAATACAGAGGCTTTTATGCCATAAAAAATGCTAAATAACTTTTATGCCTTATGGTATAGCATATCTTCAAACTAAACGTGCTTGTGGCTTGAAAATATACTATACCATAGCATATCTTCAGACGTATGGATATAGTATGATATATAATATGGCATATATGTATGAAAATATGATATGATATGATTATAAAATAATATAAAACATGATATCGCCCATGACGATAGACCAAAAGGAAATACGCTATATAAATCATGCGATATGGTAAGGCGATGTAACGAAGGGCTACTATGTTATAATAACTGATTAATACAAATAAGAAGCTTAAACAAAACTAAAATAAAAATATAGTGATACCATTAAATATAAAACAACTTTTGTTAAGAAGTAGCTTTCTATTCAGTTAGTTATAGCTCAAATTAATTAGCTAACCATTTTGTTTTTATTAACCTTTTTACCTATAGCTAACCTTTAAACTTTTATTAACTTTTATTTTATTTATTAAAAAAACTCATAATGATATGAAATAAAAAAAGGAAAATTTCCTTTATTTTAGTAAATATTGTTTTGAAATAAAAAAAAATTAATAAATTTATGACATCATTAGGAAAAATAAGATATTTTATTGTTTAAGTAATAAATTTATAAAGAGAAATCCGGTTTAAAATATTTTATTTAATAAAAAAAAAAAAAAAAAAATATCATGATTTAAAAAAAAAAAAAAAAAAAAAAATTCCTACGCACCAAATTATCCATAAACAAATTCCATTTTTACTAAATTGAAGTACAAAAAGTCGAAATACTAATTCTTCTCATTTAACATATAATTATTATGATTTTTTAATTTATTCAATAAAATATAGACATCATTCACAATATCTCGTCACCAGAAAAGTAAGAAAGAAAGAAAAGGAAAAAAAAAAAAAATCCGGCAACTCCAGAGAAACCGAACCAAAAACAAAACATAAAAAAACCGGCAACTCCAGAGAAACAAAACCAAAAAAAAAAAAAAACTTCTCCGGCAACCCTAAATTTCTCATCTTCAATCCCCGCAGAAACGGATATTTGGTACTTCCCCTTCCCCTTCAAGTCCACTTGATAACAAAATAAATGAGCACCATCAGAGGGTAAGCCCGCCAGATCTCTCTTGTGGTCAGAAAAGCCCAAGATAGTGAAAATATGGACCATCTTTTAAAGGCAGGATCGATAGCTCGCTGCTAAATCATCCGTACCCCGGGGTCCACTTTCATGGAGATCAGGGCAAATTACCGTGGAGAAAAAATACATTTAAGTGTGGTAAATTATAGGGTGTATGTGGGTGGCATGGGTTCGGGATCATTGATTGGTAAATATAGACTGCTTAGTGTTTGTTTCCTGTGTGTGCGCTTTGGGTCTCACTCCCTTCCCGGAATGGGTGCATGGGAAAGGAAGTTTAGAGGAGTATCATGGAATAGGAAAATATTTGCAACGTGAATACTTTTTTTACATAGTTTTTGCGCAAAAAAGCACCGTTATCGTTTGTTTTTATAATTATTTATAGTTTGAGTTGCTAAATTAATTTGTTTTGTATAATCGGGGGTATAACCGGGTGGGGTAAAGTCAGACTTCTCCCTTTGTGTGTCCAATGTCTTTGTGACGCAAGGTCAAGGACAAAAAGAAGCTGCATTTTTTACCCTTTATCATGACCACGAATTTATGGACTTGGTCTAGATGTTGCTGTCGACCAAGTGGAATAAGATACAACAAAATTTGTTTTGTTTGTAAAAACTTGCCAAACGGACATTGTACAATATGATCCAAAGTCAATAATCTTATGAATTTATTAATTATTTTTTAATCAATGAAATGTGTAATTTTTAATCAACAATTTAAATGTGTTGTATATAGCTTATTACAAATGGCATGTTTGTGTATAGTTGCTGCTTGTGAATAATTCATTACACTTTGCGTGCAGTCCAAAATGCCTGTTTTATTTTGTGTAATGCTTGAAAATAGCTGCTTGGTGTATACTTTGTTTATGCTTCGTGTATAGCTAAATAAAAATGAAATTACAGTAAATGCTCAAAATGTAAGTCACTCTTCAATTTATATAAATTAACATAGCAGCAGAACATTTTCGCACCAATTGCAGTAGTGTTAACTCCAAATTCTTATCCTTTTCTTTCAAATTGCTGTACAGCTTTCACATTGTATTAAGCATGAACGAACAATCTTCTCAATGATTTATTAGGAGATTTAATCAACCAACCCTTACAATCTTCTGCAATCTCTTCTTCCACTTCGACACCTGTTCGTTACAGCATCCATCTTTGCAAATTTTTCACTAAATTTGGAATCTTTATTTTTGTTTTTATTTTTAAATGTGAATGTCTTTCCAAACTCAATACACATCGCAGCATAAGATTAAGTTTTGAAATAATGTAAAATGTTCTAACGTAAAACTCCCTTCTGCTAACGTAAACGACAAGATGAAAAAATGGAGTCTGAACTCATGAGTTGATGGTGTGGTATGAATTGAATTACAATATATGTCTATCTGTAACATAGTCTATAAATTATCATAATATATATATTTTTTTTAAAATGAAATAAAAATTAAAAATATGATAATGCAGAATTTTTTTTTTTTTTTTTTTTTTTTTTTTTTTTTTTTTTTTTTTTTGTTCATTATAAAAATTTTGAGTTTTTCCCAGTATTGCATACACTGCATTTAAAATTTTCTCCAGCATCATGAATTTTATTTTACTGAAAATATTTAAACCTGAGATTTTAAATAAGGACACAACAAAACAGAAAATACTTAAAACTTATACATATCTATTGGCATAGATAAATTAAAAAAATAATAATAATAAATAATAATAATAATAATTAAACTATGAAAAATATTTCAAACTAATAAATTAAAGTAATTTAAAGTCATATCAACTATATATTAATAAATTAATTAAATCAGTTAAAAATTGTAAAATATTAATAATAATAGATAGATTGATTGATTTTATAAAATCCTTTCACATTTATAACTATCTTTTTTAAAAATTGATATAAAGATATATTCGAATTATAATTAATAATACTTTGATACAATTTAAGAAATTTAATATTTATAATATATTTTAGTTAAAAATCTCAGAAATCAAACTGAAACGAAAGATTTAAAAAAACTCTAATTACACTATGCTAGAGCTGTTTAAGTATTGCATATAAGTATATTATAAACAACATATGCAAATAGACTAAACATGATAAGCTGTTAGCATTTCACTGAGTATTGCTATAAATTAATTGCATTACATAGAGCAGGGGTCTATAAATTAGGGCTCGCAAACACCCGACACTATTTATTTTGATTACATTGTAAAATTTACAATGTAAGAAAATCCTACATAATAATAATCTGATGAGTTTATGTAATGAACAATTAAGAAACACAATAATTGACACATATAATGAAATTGAACATTTTACCTGTAAATAATGATGTGAGATTTGTCTTAAAAACTTGCAATAAGTGAAGTACATATGTAATTCACATAAGGAAATAAAATACTATTATTGTGATTAATGAGATTCATGCAGCTGTAACTTTCCACTGACAATTATTTGCAATGGTGGATCAATTTTTTTAGTGGAAGTTATCAGCAATGGCTTCAAATGCTCATAAATTAACTTGGACCTGTAAATATTTTTGTATATTTCATTTTGGAGAATGTTTATTCACACATATAAATAACTTCCAAAGCGGCACAATAAGCCACGAGCAAATTTATGCAACTGATCAAGCTGTGTGAGTGGAAGACTTTAATAAAATTGCAACGATGATGAGTTTAGTTTAAAAAAATACATTGTAAAATATATTTGCAATACATTTGAAAGAAATACATTTGCTACATTGCAAACCAATAATTTCCATTTGAAGTTCTGGGACAAGAGTTTCTATGTCGGCGTTAAAATGAATTGGAAAAAATGCAATTTTCAATTGCATCAAAATTTATAAAACTAGACAAAACTTATTTTTAAACACCAAAGCTTCAATTGCAAAATCTATCAGAAATGGAGTCCCAATTTGGTGGCTGAATGCTTGGCTTATATTAAAAAGAGTGAAATATTTTTTATTCAATTAAAATTGAAACAAACCAATTTTTTCCCGAAAGAACTTAATATGAGTATATAAATCGGGCAGATCCTTTATCCTTGTAATTTCAAATTAAGGTCATTTATATGTGGAGTTAAATGTATTTAAATTCCATATATTCCATAAAAGGTCATTGTTTTTTAATTCAATCTGAGAATAAGAAGATTCACCAAGAAATTTTTTCATATTTTCTGTTAATTTTATAAAAAGGTTTATTACTTAATTATTAATTATTTATCATACTTATTTCAATTTATCTGGTTCCGTTTTGGAGATAATTAATTTAGAATGCAAACTCCAAATCATTGGTTTGCATTACGTTAAAATATAATATAGCTATAAAAAGAATTTACAAAAGGAATACATACAAAAAAAATTTATTAGATGGAAGAGAAAATTTAAGAGAATGAACCAAAAAACTTAACTCTAATTAAAATTTGTACTTTAATTAATAAAATAAAAATAAACATATTTTTATTTATTTTTATAAATGAATTCAGAAATACGAATTAAATTGATACTTTTTTTCCGGTTCAGAATTGATTTTATTTAATATTTTGAAATCAATTAAGAATTATTAGTACAAACGTTTATTATGAATAAATTATATATTTAATTCATATAATTAGAGGAAAAATAATTAAAATCTAACGAAATATTAAAAAACAATTTATTTATATAGAGCATGATGATATATTTACATATGAGTTATATATTTACAAAAAATATTAGTTGATATTACACAAGAATACCATAGTTTCCCATATAAAACTTTTTCAAATCAACACAAATATCCACAAATAATTTGGAAGCTTATGTAATTAAACTTATGTCTTAATTGATTGATCGATCTTAATTGATGTTTCGGAAGCTTATGTCTAAATTGATAAGATTTTTTTCTTATTAAATTTAATTATACTATTAAATTACGTAAAAGTGCTGGATATTTTATATTGATACTTACATTTATTAGATAGTGCTTAAAGGAAATTTGTATGAAAGATACAGGCGCCATCTTTCGGCGTAATGCCGAAGTAAATATATCGCAGAGAAAACAGCTTTACAGGAGCATACGTGAATATTTAATCTACAATGCAATAAACTTGCATTAATAGTTACTTTGGCAATATTAAGTACATTAACGTATTTTATAAGGTTATCTATATGAATTGTTTAATAATAATTGATAAATAAAGTACTAAATTAGATTTTTCAACGAAATACACTTAGGTAACTGATGTAAATAATACATTTTTCTGTATTTTCTTCTAAAATTAACATTATATTCACTTGATTTCTAATTATATACTATTACATTTACCACAGATACTGTTTATCTTCTGATGTATTATGAAAACTATATGAAACTCACATTACTTTAGCAATAAAATATTATAATACTCCATACATCACAGATTACGTAATTTTATATATTAATCCCTTTTTTCTTTGTTAAAATTATTTAATATTTATTTGAATCACTTACCATAAATCCCGTTTTAGGCTTTATTTATATATTTATTTTTTGTTTATCCTTTTTATGTCCATTTTAGAAAAAAATTAAGAATTATAATAAAAAAAAGTATTAAGCATTGTATTATAAGTAATACTGAAAAAAAAAATCAGTTTTATTTAATTGCATTCAAAATAATCGATATTTTTTAATAAATAAACAATGCTTCAATAGTGACTGAAAACATGAATGAAAACTAACTTTAGATATAAATTTAACCATTCATAAACCAGTTCAAAAGATTAACACGTGTTTTATGAATATCCAACTGTTAGTATTTCTTAGATCTCAAAATCACTTAACTACTATTTTTGTTCCACATGTTAACAAAATACTTAACTTCAATTTTGTCAATGTAAAACCACGACATCACTATAATGATAATAATCACTACTATATGACATAATGATTAAGGGATCCTAACATGATTAGAAAAAATTTATTTTAATGTATTATTCTTCCGGCAGATTACAAAAGAACCATTAATCCTATCCTAAATCTCTTATTTATTGAGTTGACAGCTTAAAAAATACAGCAATTTTTTTTTCCAAAATAGTTCAAATTTCGGTATATCTTTGTGTATCTTAGTTCTCTAATGGTTTTTTCAAATCCGTGTTGTTGTATATCCAAGTAGCTATGCATGGTTAACCACATGAAGATTTGATTTTTAAGGAAGTCATTTTTAAGTAAAAGAAACAAAACAATTTGATAATGATAACCATGCTAGAGATGAAATAAGGGAGATAGGACACGTGTGCTTTTCAATTTCATGATGAGAATTGGTAATTTGGAATACTATCTTTGCTTATCTCAAACCCATTCATCTATTTATCTTAAATTTCTGATGGGTGATTTTTCTGATGATTATTGAGAATTATTAATGTTGGTTAGTTGTGCGCTTATCTCATGTTTTGAGCTCATCCATATTAATATTGTGATGGATGATTTTCCTGTCAGAAATACATTTTTCACAATAAGAAATATATTTTGTAAATTTCGAATAATTTTCGTAATCTGAATAGATTATTAATTTAATTGTTTAGAAAGCTGTCAACCTAATTATGAATCTACATATCACATTGCATAACAAAATATATGCTAAACAAAGAAGTGAATGAAACTGAAGTTAATTGAAGAAATGAAATAAACTGAATTTAATGGAAGAAATGAAATAAACTGAAGTTAATGGAAGAAATGAAAAAAATGAAATTAATAGAAGAAATGAAAAAAATGAAATTAATTGAAGAAATGAAAGAAACTGAAGTTAATTGAAAAAAATGAAAGAAATTGAAGTTAATTGAAGAAATGAAAGAAACTGAAGTTAATTGAAGAAATGAATGAAACTGAAGTTGATGAAACCAAAATTAAAAATTCCATGCTGTTAAAATATAGAAAACATTAATAAAATCGCACATTAAAGTGGATTGCACTGATCAATCTCATGAACAAATCTAGCTATATGAAGGTAAATAACTAAGTTTGGAGGAACAAGGCTAATAAATAAATGGTGCATATTCATTGTAAGCAATTGTCTCACAATGAATTATTATTCTTTATCAAATCTTGCTGAATCTCCCTCCTGTAGAAAATTTAGCTTGATAGTTCATACAGAGAAATCAATTTACAGTGCTTCTAAATAAAAGAATGTTAAAAAAATAAAATAGCTTCTTTGATTTTATATCTTTTTTGCCTTTATTAAAAAAAGAAACAAGCATATACTCTAATTTTATGTATAATAATTGTTTGAATGTGCATTTTATTTATTCGTTTATTCAAGTTTTGTGCTATATTTTTAATCTTCCTAATTTTATTGTTCAGTTGCAAACATGCTTCCTGCTGCACACTGTCAAAAGTGTCTCTTTTGGTGTTCAGGAGAAATGGTCAGTCGGCCTAGAGACTCTCACCCGAGAGGAAGTACAGCGCAACCTGTACTCCCGCTGAGAAATGTTTACTTTATAGTCTCTCATCCCGAGAGGAAATATATTTCGCTCACTCAGCGCGTATCTGAGTTAAGGTTTTTCGACTTAGAAGTGGAGTGCTTCCACGAAACTATAATAATCCGTCTCTAAATGTGTTAAATATTATATGTCTTTAATTGAATGTGTGGGGTGTTTGTGTGTGTGTCAATAAAACTATGAGTTCTCAAATCTGTATCTCAAGTATCTCAACTCAACCATTTCTAGTTACAATCTGGTTGCCCAACCTGCACGCTACACAGTATATTTTAAAATACACCTTATGATACATAGATGATAATGTAGGATATATATTCCATATTTAAATGTCACAATGAAAAGTAAAATAAAGATCAGTATAAGTACATAAATAAGGGTTCCATTAATTAAAACCAATTATTTTGTAAATAGAGTATTTTTAACTGTTTTCTTCTGTATTTTGTAATGTCCTAACTTATCCACAGAGAATCACCCTCATTTTAAACAATCAAAACAATACAATTTAACTCTTTTACATGAAAATTTGTTGCCCAAATACATGTCTTATAGAGATAGTTCAAGAAAATTGTTTTCGTGTACTATCATTGTATATCTCAAACCTCTTCATCTATTTATCATAAAATTTTGATGGGTAATTTTTCTGATGATTATTGAGGATTATTAATATTGGTTAGTTTCGTGCTTATCTAATATTTCAAATTCAACTATATCAATATTTTGATGGATGATTTTCCTATACTATAAACCATATACTATATTTTCCTATACTATATTACATTCCCTAAATATAATTTTCCTATAAGCATATTTTTTTAGATGAAACAATGTCGTATTCCTACATTAAAATTTCATATTATATTTATTCAAAATGTTATGCAATTGAAAATATTTCTCAGAGAACTCATATTATATATAGTCATTCATATAATAGATAAACTTATATAATAAAATGACAGAAACATTATTACCATTTTACATCCTTGTGTTAATAAATTATTTAAATTTTAATCCAAGACCTTTGTGCATGTTATTTTTTATTTATTTCTACAATAAATAATTGGATCTTTCTTTTGCCTGTTTATACAGGACAAAAAAAAAAGTCAATTTTTTTATATCTCTTTTACATGAAATTTTTGTTGTCCGCATACATACCTTATAGAGATTTTTTCAGAGTTAATATTTTTATTGCATATACTCCGGCAAATGAAAAAAAAATTATGGCAATTTCAGCAATTTTTTTATTTTTATCAACTTTTATACATCAAATTTTTGTTGTCCAAATACATCTTATACAGATTTTTTTTGAAGTTATTATTTTATTAGCACATGCTCTAGCAAATGAAAGAAAAATTGCGGCAATTTCAGCAATTTTTTATTTTTATTTTTATCATTTCTTTTACATGAAATTTTTGTTGTCCAAATACATACTTTATAAGAGATTTTTTTTTCGAAGTTAATATTTTTATTGCACATACTCCAGCAAATGAAAAAAAAATATGGCAATTTCATCAATTTTTTGTAACATTTTTATCATCTTTTTTTCATGAAATTTTTGTTATCCAAATACATACCTTATAGAGATTTTTTTTATTATTTTCAAATTTTTGTTGTTCAAATACATACCTTATAGAGATATTTTCAAAGTTAATATTTTTATTGCACATACTCCTTAAAACGAAAGAAAAATTATGGTAATTCCAGCAGTTTTTTTAATTCTTATCATCTCTTTTACATGAAATTTTTGTTATCGAAATACATACCTTAAAGAGATTTTTTTTATTTTCAAATTTTTGTTGTTCAAATACATACATTATAGAGATTTTTTTCAAAGTTAGTATTTTTGTTGCACATACTCGGGCAAACAAAAGAAAAATTATGGCAATTCCAGCAATTTTTTAAAACTAACTTAAGCGAAGAAAAATCCAGTACACAAATTATGCAGCAAAACCAAATTGCATACATACAAATAGTAAAAGAGGAGACATTCCTTAACGCTAACAAATTTCACCTTAAAAAATAAAACCAGCAAAAGAAAAAAAAATAAATAACTGACCTCAAAAAGCACCAATCCCTTTTATAATACTCTAAGAGAGAGAGACGAAAAATACGAAAAGCAAGAAAGCAGTACAGAAAAGCACAAAAAAGAAAAACAAAAGATGGTAAGAGAGAAAAAAAGAAAAAGCAACCAGCAGAGACCAACATAAAACACTTATTTAAATTTAAAACTGAAACCTCAGTTAATGACTTGTACATCACTTAACTTGTCCAAATTCTAATTAAAACAAAAGATCGAGAGGGGAGAAAAAAAACACTTTCCTCGTAATTAATTGCCGCCAACTGTAAAAAGATTTCCTTTTCTTGAAACAAAAGAACCTCGACGGGAAGTAAACCAAATAAAATAAAAATCAAAAATTAACTCAAACAACACAATGGCCAAATGCATACATTTTTATTCTATTTTATTTTAATTTATTTTTATTTTTTTTTCTGCACTCGTTCTTTTCTGCATTTGCGGTTTGTTTTCTGCAGGCGATGCACAGAAGTGAAAAGTTAAAAATTTTTCTAAATGAGGGTTTAACTCTCATTAACACCGATTGTGAAGAGAGAAGTTTCGTTAAGGGAAGGGATGGGGGTGGAGGTTGGGCTTTTTTTTACACCATCCCCCCCTTTAACGGCTCGCGGTTACGGTTACAGAAGAGTGGTGGTGGTGGTATGATATGGATGCTCTGGCAATTAAAAGAGTGAGGGGGTTTTATGTTGTGGTTCTTTTGTAAAAATAGTGAGAAATGCCTTGAGAAGGGAAAAAACGTTTTAACAAGCAAAGGGTGAGTTAGCCTTTTCTGTTTGAGACAAAAGAGAGAATTTATACTTCACAGCAAAGAAATTTTTGGTTTCTTGAGGGGCTGTGTATAAAGTAAAATGGTTTTTGATTTTGAAACCGATTTATTAACAATTGAATTGGATTTTGATTGTCCAAATACTCATTTTATATAGAGTTTTTTTTTTGAGGTTAACATTTTTGTTGCACATACTATAGCAAACGAAAGAAAAATTATGGCAATTCCAGCAATTAACAATTGAATTGGACTTTGAAATCGACTTATTAACAATTGAATTGGACTTTGAAACCGACTTATTAACAATTGAATTGGATTTTGAAACCGACTTATTAACAATTGAATTGGGTTTTGAACAATTGGTTTTTATTGACAATTGAATGTGATTGACATAAAATTTAGCTAAGTTAAATTTTAATTAATTGGTAAAATATGTACCAACTAATCTAATTTATTAACAATTGAATTGGATTTTGAAACCGACTTATTAACAATTAAATTGGATTTTAAAACCGTTTTATTAACAATTGAATTGGAATTTGACAATTGAGCTTTATTAGCAATTGAATGTGATTGGCATAAAATTTAACTAATTTAAATTTTAATTAATTGCAGGCATGAGAGGAATTACAATGACATAGCGACATTATTATTTTAAATAGTAAATTATTATAAGACAGTATATAACAGTAAGTACACACCATTTACAATAGACAGTAATTTACACTCACGTCCATAAATTAAGGATAATGAAGTTCGGGCAAAGAAAGAGACAGAAGCAAAACAAATTTGACTTATTTGTAAAGTCTATTTAATAAACGAAAGGTAAAGAGCAAAAAAGATGCTATATGTTTGACATAATTAATAAAAATTGCGATTTTTACTCTCTGGAGCAAATTTCAAAAAAGAACCTATTTACAAAAACAATATAACATGGTTAGTATGATGGTTAATATGGAGTATGTCTCCCGGACGATGCAATACAGGCCTTACAACGCCTACGCATGCTGAGTATCAAATTATCAATCTGATCTTGGGGAATATTACACCACTCATCAAGCAATGCCCTCCGAAGTTCCGGTTGACAGGTGGGAGGGAGTTGACGGGCTGCAATTCGTCGGCCAAGCATATCCCACACATGCTCTATTGGATTCAAGTCCGGTGAGTATGCTGGCCAATCCATACGGGTTATATCCTCCAATTGAAGGCATTCGTCTACAATGTTTGCACGGTGAGGACGGGCGTTGTCATCCATAAACAGAAATTCAGCACCCATTGGCGCCCCGAAACAAACGTACATGTTGTTCCAGAATGGCATCCCAATAGATGTGGCCTGTCATCGTTACAGTCTGAACATGCAGGTCAGTTCTGGAACCAAGAATAATTCCTCCACAAACGAGCCATCCTGCACCACCGTAACGGTGTCGTTCAATGGTGTTCTCTTGGTGGTAACGGGTACCTGGCGCTCTCCATATGAACGTCCTGAGAGAATCAGACTGTAAACTAAACCTGGACTCGTCGTAAAACATCACACAAGACCACTGTTGCGGTGTCCACAATGCATGCTCTCTACTCCAGGTTAATCGCAGGCAACAGTGAGTTGCGGTAAGTGGAACACATCTGACAGGCCTACGAGCATATAGACCAATGTGCCCTAAGCGTCTGTACACGGTCTGCCTTGAAACTGTCGTACCGGTAGCTAAAGAGAGCTGACGAGACAGGTCTGATGCTGTGCTCCGTCTGTTTCTTTTGGCAGTAACTGCTAAATACCGGTTCTCATTCGGCGTTGTAACTCGTGGGCGACCTGTACTGTAACATCTACTCACATTACCATCATCTTGGAATCGTTGCCAAAGCCTGGAGATGACACTCTGAGCGATTCCAAGTTCCTCGGATATTTCCAGCTGGAGACGTCCACATTCCAGTCGTCCGATAATTCTACCACGTAAAAAATCATCCAAATGCTTCCTTTGTGCCATAACTATGCGGTTATTGCACTGAAAGGCTTTTAAAGCGCTTGTGAACAATTTTACTTCTTTGCCACCATTCCTTATATACCCCTCTTTTACACTCTCGTCATTGTGACGTACTATCCGCGCCATCTGGTGGTTTCCTGTAATTTGCATATTCTTCTTCAAGATGTGTGTGATAATTCTACAGGTGAAATTTTTATTTTAGAGTTCAATTTCTGTGTGATTCTGAATTATCCTTAATTTATGGACATGAGTGTATTACAACAGACTGTATATAACAATAAGTAGATAACGTTTGTCTAGACAGATTATTGCAACAAACAGTATAGACATCATTTGCAATAGAGTTTAAATTATTGCAACAGACAGTAAGTAGACATCATTTGCAATAGACAGTAAATAAATATTAATTGAAAAATTATTCATAGATTTATTGAATAACCTCTTAAGTCAATGTCGTTCAATGATATAACTGAAATGACAATTTTGTAACAGATTTAGCACTAAATAGAGAACATTACTACATCCATTAATAAAATTAAAGAAATGTATTACATTACATAAGTAATTCGCTTTTACGTTACACAAGAGAAAATTTAGAAAAAGGAACACAAAGCTATTCTCACAATAAAGAACCATACTGCACTTGCATTTGAAACGCTAGCTTGTTTATCAGTTCATATGATTATAAGATGGGAATAACCATAACTCTTACTATTTCTAAATTTCTAAATTTCAAGTTCAACAGGCGCTCTGGCTTTAATGTAGGGAAAAGTCTGGCTGTAATGTCTCAAAAGAAGTATTATGTAAAGTATATATCTATAACTTAATATTGAACTATGCAATATACAGGCTGTCTTAACACCAGGTTTATAAACCTTTAGTAGGGGTAGAAAAAGTAGTCTTTAAATGATTGATATATGCTTGGGAGCTTGAACGTGTCATTGCAACATGAAGATGCGTAAGGATATTATGGACTTTGACAAATGCTGGAAAGAAGTATTTCGGAATCAGTAAGTCTACTAATTCTTGACAATATGCAGTAGACAGTATATATCTAAGATGAAATGTCGAGACCTAGAGGAGGCATAACTTGTCAAATGTTGTTGATGTCAAAGGTGCGTGAAGAATATTGGCTAACTTGTACAAACAAATGTCTGTAGTAGTTGATATTACGAGTGATAGCCATTATATATGAGCCATTACGAGTGGATAGTTGAATGTATCGGAACACAGAGCTCAACTTAAGTAGTATGCCCGGATTTGAATGCGGAAATGTTCAGCAGCCGCTTTGCTGCAATTGAATGGAATCGAAAGACATGCTGTTTCGCTTGTATAAAATCGGGGCCGCTCAATACAGAATCAAAGGATTTACGACCTGATTATTGAGGGATGGTAGCTCACTCACAGAAGTAGATAACTTGGCTTAATTTCAAGTTCAAGTTGCAATGCAAGCGAGTGTCCTGCATGTTGTTTCAAATGTGTGGCACTGTACTTAAGGA
This sequence comes from Caerostris darwini, assembly GCA_021605075.1. Taxonomy (NCBI): domain Eukaryota; kingdom Metazoa; phylum Arthropoda; class Arachnida; order Araneae; family Araneidae; genus Caerostris; species Caerostris darwini. The sequence continues at coordinate 900,587 of BPLQ01003840.1, read as the reverse complement.
TATTTGTCCGTTCTTACTTATGTTTAATTTTTGTGCTTCAAAATTTTATAGGGAATATGGAGTTGTCCCATTTATCTATATATGGTTGGTTATGGCAATTCATCGGCACAAACGCTTGCCATGAACTCATAGCATGATATCTGTGCAAAATTTTCTAATGAGAAGAATGATAAAAACCTGAAAAGCGAAGAATTTACACGAATTAAACCAATTTTCATTACAATCATGATGCGAATTGCAATGACCAAATGGCGACAGCATTTTGAACATATCAGTGCCGCTTCAATGCTCTTTTAAGCTACATCAAAGGATCAAAGGATCTACACTTACAAATCACACTTATCAGGTTAGAGATTTGAATGTTTTAATTTGATATACATACATTATATATATATATATTACAGGACAAAATCTACAGAAACAGTAAACTCATAGGAAAAAATGGGACTGTCTAGAAATACATTAATTTATATAACAAAGTCATACCATTATTCGTAACAAATAAAATTTCATGTGCTTCATATTTAGTCCCATAAGAAATCATTCTCAAAAACAAAAATAAAAACAAAAACAAAAAAAAAATAGGAAATTTAAGTTGAATTATATATATACTGTTCATTAAATAAACATTTACTGCATCTTATTGTCAATGCAATAGATAAATTAAATTCAAAATTATATATATTAGTGAAAAAAGAAAGTATGATTTAATAAATATATATATAAATTAATAAGTATATTATTAAAACATAATATATAAATTCAATATATATATACATATATATATATATATACTGTTCATTAAATAAACATATCCTGCATCTTATTGTCAATGAAATCTACAAAATCTGGTCAAATATTAGAGAAAAATGGAGAAATGGTTCAATAAATTAAAATGACTTCCTTTAGATAATATACAAAAAATATTTAAAAAATTGCTTTCAATGCTTTCAAATGCTTTCAAAATTGCTTTCAATGTTTTTTTAAATAATTTTTTGTTCTTTTTTTTGCTTGTATTTTCATTATCATGTTTACTCATTTTATTATTATTTTTTTGTTATCTTACACTTATTTATATTTGAGAAATATATAACAATTTATGTTATAACAATAGAGGGTATTTTCATTTGAAACAATTTGTAACAGAAGCAAATCATAGAAAACATTAATTCTTATTATAAGTGAAAGTTTCCTTGGATCTTCAAACAACGTCGGAAAGCTACATAACACTCCCCAACTTTTACAAAAGCTAATAACTGGGGCTAGAAAATAGTTCCTACTGATCTCAAGACTTCCTCCATTTTTTTTTCTCTCTCCAGAAACTTTATTTCTTATTTTCTTAAGTTTTCTTCTCGAGGAAGAAAAGAAAAACTTTGGAAAGTGTCGCGTAAGAAGCTTATAACGGATACTTATATATAACTAACTCGCTGTGCTAAGTTCGGAACACACAAAAGAACATTGGAAGGGAAAAAAGAACGAAAAATATAAATTCCTGTAATTTTTTTTTCTTTCTTTCCTTTTCTCCAGAAATACTTGGAAAAGAATGTTTTTAATGATAAAAACAAAAGTGAAAATTTATCGTATGGAACAGTTAATACATTATGTTAAGATTCAAACTGCCCAAGAAAGAAGAAATATACTTTTCAGGAAAAAAACAATGTTTTCAGAAAAGAAATCATTAAAGGAATAGATGCTAGAATGTCGTTTAGAGTTAAGCCTAATTCAGTAATAAGAATAAAATGATTTAAAAAGAGAAATTTAAAATTATTTTATTAAATATATTTTTAAAAAATAGTTGAAATAATCTAGAAATTTTAAAAAAGTAAATGAATGGAAAACAAGAGAATTTTAAATCGGTGATCTTATTTGTTGCCCAAATGCTATGTACATTATAATATAAACATATGTATTCTTTACAAAAAGTATTATTAAAAATTATAATTTTTATAAGATTTTTTTAAAATTTCTATCAATAGTTAAGGAGAACATATTTAACGAAAATTATTTTATTAAGCATATTTAAAAAATAGTTGAAATAGTTTAGAGATTTTAAAAAAGTAAATGAAGAGAAAATAAGAGAAATTTAAATCGGTGATTTTATCTGTTGTCAAACGCTATATACATTATTACACAAATAACTGTATTTTTTACAAGAATTATTATTAAAAACTATACTTTTTATAAAAATTAAAAAAAAAAATTACTATCAGTAATTAAGAAGAAAATATTAATCCAAAATTATTTCATTAAACATATCTTAAAAAATAGATGAAATAATTTAGAGATTTTAAAAAAGTAAATGAATGGAAAACAAGAGAATTTTAAATTGGTGATATCTGTTGCCAAACGCTATGTACATTATTATACAAGCAATTGCGTTTTTTATAAAAAGTATTATTCAAAATTATAATAATAATTTTTTTTAATAAATTGCTATTAATATTTAAGGAGAACATACTAAAGAAACTTTGTTAGCAAGTTGGAAAATTATTGCTGCTGGAATGTTATTAGAGTAAGGGATATTAAAGAATAAATATTTGTAAATTTTAAAATTAAATATATTGTAACATAGTTTTAATAATGGATCGCTGGGGAATAGGACGTTGAATTTCTGAACCTGATAGTTTTTCAGTTTGAATTTGACATTTGAGATACCTAACCTAAAGATGCCAGACCAATCCAGGAATAAACCTGTTAAATTCATTCTAATTATTTTTGCAGTAGTACAATGTCAAAGACCCCTCGTGGGCTCTGTTACATATTTGTCATCCCACTAGATAACGATTTATTGGTGAAGTGACCTTCCATTGAAAGCAAACAACATAATTAAAAAAAATCAGAGTTAATATTGTAATCCTAGAACACTTTAATTAAAAACAACATTTTCTTTTATTCCTTAATATGAATGGGACATAATGGCAATATTCTAATTTATTTTTAATATTTTATTTTACATAATGCAGGCAATCAATAAAAATTATTACCTGCTAATTTGATATTAAAAATTATTCTAAAAATTATAAAAAATATCATTATTCAATGATTAATTACAACTAATTAGTTAAGACACAAGCAAGTGGAAAATGAACAAACAAAAAATTTCCTCAAATGGTTTGAAATGTTGTTCATTATACCTTATCGGATAGAAAGAAATTTCTGCATATCATTATGCTCATAATAGTGTTCTAATCGCTAACTGCACATGTATTTATTTAATTGATCCTTATTATCTTGATGTTTGTACAATATTTATTATATTTTGCAAAGCCAACACCCTTTATATACTGGAGGAAATATGGTACATAATATGTTACATTTATGATTCAGGAGAACCCATAATAAGAGCTGAATTTGAGTGTCCATGCTAGGGATGGCACGACAAATTCACAAGCTAGAAAATCCTTCTGGGAAGATAATGAGAAAAAATGCGAATTAACTAGATGCCATCCTCATGGAACTCGCTCGAACTGTGGTAGCAAAATTTGGGTAAAGCATATGGGTTATTATATTTTGCAAAGACAACATCCTTTATATCTTAACAAAGGCTGGAGTGATTTGGTATAAAATGTGTTCAATTTATGAATCAGGAGAACCCATAAAGTGAGCCGAATTTGAGTGTCTATGCTAGGAATGGCAAGACAAATACAGAAGCTGGAAAATTCTTCTGTGAAGATGGAGGGGAAAGATACGAATTGACCAGATGCCATCCTTGTGAATACTTGTTCGAACTGTGGTGGCGAAATGTGGGTGCCTCATTTGGGTTATTATACTTTGCAAAGCCAACATCCTTTATATATTAACTAGGACTGGAGCGATTTGGTACATAATGTGTTAAATTTCTGAATCAGGGGAACCCGTAAAGTGAGCCGAATTTGAATGCCCATGCTATGAGTGGCACGACAAATACACAAACTAGAAAATCCTTCTAGGAAGAAGAAGAGGAAAGACACGAATTGACCAGATGCCATCCTTGTGGAATCCCTTCAAAATGTGGTGGCAATATGTGTGTGCATTATGTGGGTTATTATATTTTGCCCTTTATACCTTAACAGAGACTGAAGCGATTTGGTACATAATGGGTTAAATTTACGAATTAGGGAAACCCATAAAGTAGAATTATAGTATTCGAATTTGAATGTCCATACTAGGGGTAACGTGTAAATACACAAGCTATACAAATACACTTCTGGGAAGATGGAGAAAAAAGATACGAAATGGCCAGATGCTATCCTTGGGGATATTCATTTGAAACTGTGGTGGCAGAATGCGGGTGCAACATAGTAATTTTTCCTCTGTAATACAGAATCTGTACGTATTTGATATTCTTATAGCAAAATAACACGAATCCGAGTTCCTGACGTTCTGGAACAACAACATTTGTCGAAACTTTCAATACAAATTAAGCATCTTTAAAAGTTCTTCCAGAAACTATTATTTGTCTTTACCAACTTTTTGCAAATGTCAGTTAAACACGTTGATTTAAGTGTCAAAGTTTGATAAAGCGTGCGCAATTTCACGCAAACTAACGCCTTCTTCGATCAAAATTTTCCAAACATCCTGCTTTAAATTACCTCTAATCAGACAATGAAACAAGAGTTGATGATAATGATTCCAATAATTCATTCCCATAAATAACACATGAAGCGTAAAAGAAAACTACGCATCATCTGTAAACCTTTAACTATTGCATTACTCGTTTTTCATCACACTTGGAAAAATAACACAAAGTTGCACAAAAACGCAATCTTGGATTTCAGGAAAACCATCGCCTGCTTCTATTCGCATGCAAATAATGGACGGCAATTTGGCGATCATTGGCGGTGGATTTTAATGGAGATATAACGTGTGACTAAATCCACGTGTGAAACCATTGTTTCCAAAGAGTCTTTGGCGTGAAATTATGGTGCAGAGAAAGGGCGGATCGCAAACTGTTGCGGTGGTGTGTAATTTAGTCGCCGAAGTAATTTCCTCTATCACTTGTCTTCAACGTGTGGGGATTTGTCACGCATTTGTGGTTAAGCATATAAGCACATCACCTAACCTTAGTTCTTTTTATTTGGAAGAAAAAGCAAAAAGTTGGCTTTCGAAGTTTTTTCTTCCTTTTATTCTAAGGGTTATAATTCAGTGTTCTTAAATACTTGATTAGCTTTCATTAGCGAAGTATATGATTTTTACTTGAATGAGTTTAGATAAATGTACGTGAAATTATGTAATTGAAGAAATCTGAACTATTCTACATCGAAATTTTTATTTCAATTTTCTAAAGGGATGTTTCATTAAAATGTACATTATGTGCATAGAAATGGGCTCAGATACCATGAACAGTCTATAGATAAGAAATGGGGATTATGGTGAAGATGGGGTATGATTGATAAAGAAAATATGGTGATAATGGGGTATGATTGTGATGAAAATGTGGTAATGAGGTATGATTGGTTAAGGAAAATTAGGTGGTGATGGTGTATGACTGGTGATGATGGATTGATTGGTGATGATGGGGTATGATTGTGATGAAAATGTGATGATGAAGTATGATTTGTTAAGGAAGATGTGATGATGATGGGGTATGACTGGTGCTGATTGGGTATGATTGGTGCTGATGGGGTATGATTGGTGATGATGAGGTATGATTGGTGCTGATGGGATATGATTGGTGATGATGACATGATAGATGATCCCAATTTATTTTATGTTTTTACAAGAAGAAATGTATTATTTTTAATGAAAAAATTAACAAAAGAATTCTTATAAATTTCAGTTAATTTTTTAATACGGATTATTATCTAAATTATCAGAAACATGAACAGACTTTTCAGACAGAGAATGGACAAAAATGTATTTTATTTGATTTCTGGAAAAAAATATCAATGAAGATTGTAAAATTAATTTTTTTAAAAATCACAAATAAAAATGTTTAATATAAAAATCACTACCACTATTAATATCGATATCTTTATTAATATTAATATCAACATCACTATATAATATTACTATTAATATCAATATCATTATTAATCAATATCAATATCACTATTAATATCAACATTACTATCATATTGGGATTTAGTGATATCATTATTATATCACTAAAAATATCAATACCACTTCTAATTAATCAATTAATATCTTAATGCAATAACTATCAATTATAGTATAGAAAAATAGTGCAGAAAAATTTTCTATGCAAGTCTTTATCAAAAATAATAATAATAATTATCAATTAAATAAATAAATGAAAAACCAAAAACTGAATAGACGCTCTATCTGTAATATTAAAAAATATATATTTAATAATTGATTTTATTTATTTTATTAACAAAGCTCAATGAATCTGAAAAAAGCAAAGCAATAATAATAATCATATCATCATCATCAATAGCATGACAGCCCAGAGTCGGCCAAGGCTTTCCTTTGAAGAGATTTCCATGAATTTCTCTGAGTGGCAAGGGTCCTCCAATTCTTAACCTTCAGTAGAGCAAAATCTATTTCAATTGCGTCTATCCATCGCAACTTGGGTCTTCCTCTACTTCTTTGTTCCTGTGGCTTTGCCAAAACGAGCCTTTTAACAGGGTTTAAATCATTCATTCTAAATACATGAGCAGCCCGGTTTAATTTATTGATCTGAATAAATTTTATTATATCTGGATCTTAATAAGCATTCATAAATTTCTGCATTGTACCGTCTTCTCCAACAATCATTTTCCTTTAAGAATAGCCCTTAAAATCTTCCGCTGAAATATACCCAAATGGACCTCAAATCTTTTCAAAGTCCAAGTTTCAGACCCATAGGCCAAAATAGGTCTAAAATAATAATCAAACATTGAATAAATAATACTCATTACCATTAATAATACTCATACTCATTTACCATTAATCATCAGCAAATGTGACATTACAAAAACTCATTCGGGATTTTAAACTTTGGACTTATCAAATTTATTTTCATGTTCAAAATCATTCAAATCAATGGTATTTCAATTCTTAAAAAAATATTTAATTCATGTGTTCGTCGTTAGATGGCATTAAAATCATAAAACATTGTTAGAAACGAATCGCTAATCTTAACACTAAACCGATTTTTAAAAATAAAGGAATATTTAAAAAAATTTTTTTAACAAAGGATTCATAAACTGTGAATACAAAATTTAAATAATGACGCGTTTTAAATTTATCTGGCACTGGCAGCACGCATAAATTTACTTGACATTTAAATCTTCCCAATGTCATAAACAGTCACATCTTTTTTGTCTCGGAAAGACAGTTCAAATTAAAAATCACTCAACCACTCGAGCCCAGAAAATGGAAAAAACACGAAACCGCGCACATCGTCCATCAAGCGTTCACACAATCCCCAGCACACAAAGCCAAACAAAGGACAACCGACAACAGTCCCCTCCTACGTGACTCCCATACAAAGCAAGTCCGCCTTGGCAAAGCGTAACATTTACATAAGCTTTTTCGGGTTAGATAATCATTTACGCCACCTTCGGGTGAGAAAAGAGTTAGGTATTTGGAAAAGATTTCGGTGAGATTCCACATCAAGATAAAAATAGATCATTCCACCCTCCATGAACAATGGGACTGGCTTCACGGTGGAGGATTCCACAGAGATACCGGTCATTATGACACCGAATGGGACACGACAGGTAAATGCTGGAAGAGATCCTATCTGGGTCCAACTGGAAAGGATTTTAAAGGGATTGTTCATGTTTTTGTCTATTTTTTTTTTTTACACTCAAGGTCAATCAATGTGGTTTATATTCTTTTATACAAAATAAAAAAATATATCCAAGTTCACAGAATTTTGAGAAGGTATCATTAAAATAGTGACAGACTCAAGATCCTGGTGTAATGTGCACAATAAGCGTGCAGGGCAGTTCCGGTATAGGATATAGGATATAGGTTCCAGGATACTGGCAACGTCCATCTCTAACAAGGTGACTCGAAGGGGATAGTGACAACATATATATATATATATATATTTCACTCGTCGATCCTGTTTTTTTTTTTTTTTTTTTTTTACTTCCAAGGTCAACCAATGTGGTTTATATTCTTTTATACAAAATATTAAAAAAAATATTCCAAGTTAACAGGATTTTGAGAATCTATCCTTAAAATACTGCCAGGCTCCTTATCCTGATATAATGCACATAATATGCGTGCAGGATCGTTCAGGTTCTAATACACTAGTGACCATTGCTAACAAGGTGACTTGAAGGGGATATTGACAACATCTATATATATATGTCCCTTGCCGATCATGTTTTTGATTTTTTTTTTATATTCAAGGTCAATCAATGGGGTTTATATTCTTTTATATCCTTTTGTAATATCCTCATTATCCTGGTGTAATGTGCACAATAAGCGTGCAGGACTTTTCAGGTTCCAATAAACTGGTGACGTAAATTGCTAACAAGATGACTCGAAGGGGATAGTGACAAGGTAAATACTGGAAAAGATCCTATCTGGGTCCAACTGGAAAGGATTTTAAAGGGATTGTTCATGTTTTTGTCTTTTCTGTTTTTTTACTTTCAAGGTCAATAAATGTGATTTATATTCTTTCATACAAAATTAAAAAAAATTCCAAGTTAACAGGATTTTGAGAATCTATCCTTTAAATACTGTCAGACTTATTATCCTGGTGTAATGTGCACAATAAGTGTGCAGGACAGTTCAGGTTCTAATACACTGGTGACGTCCATTGCTAACGATGTCAATATATTGGTGACGTCCATTGTTGACAAGGTGTCTCAAAGGGAATAGTAACAACATATATAAAGGTCACTCGGCGATCATGTTTTTGACTTTTTTTTTTACTTTCAAGGTCAATGAATGTGGTTTGTATTCTTTTATACAAGATAAAAAAATTCTCAACAAACATAATTTTGAGAATCTATCATTAAAATACTGTCAGACTCATTATCATGGTGTAATGTGCACAATAAGTGTGCAGGACAGTTCAGGTTCTAATACAATGGTGACGTCTATTGCTAACAAGGATTTTGAGAAGCTATCATTAAAATACTGTCAGACTCATTATCTTGGTGTACTAAATGAATGAGAAACAAATGCTAACAAAGTGACTCGAAGGGGGTAGTGATAACATATATATATATATATATATATGTCCCTCTTCGAACATGTTTTTAACTGTTTTTAGGTCCAACTGAAGAGGATTTTAAAGGGATTGTTCATGTTTTTGTCTGTTTGTTTTTTACTTTCAAGGTCAATCAATGTGGTTTATATCATTTCATACAAAATAAAAAAATTTCCAAGCAACAGGATTTTGAGAATCTATCATTTAAATAATGTCAGATTCATTATCATGGTGTAATGTGCACAATAAGCGTGCAGGACAGTTCCTGTTCCAATACACTGGAGACGTCCATTGCTAACAAGGTGACTCGAAGGTGATATTGATAACATATATAAATGTTACTATTACACAATCAAGCTGCCTGGGGAAACTTTTCTAGGGTTTTTCACAATAAGTCACGCAATTGCGGAGTAGTTACTCTTAAAAAGTCCATGTTTCTACTTATTGTTCATCGGTGGACTGTTCACCGCATGCATTAATTAGTACCACCGATGCTCGACAGTAACAGCGAAAGTCAGAAATCAGAAGACTCAATGCTGATTGTAATAATAAGTGCTAATATGGGTAGTTCGATTGTATGATGAAGAAGGGTTTTTTGAGCTTCTCTCAGGCACTCAAACGTTGAGCATTAATTCTTAAAAGTTCCCTGGGAAAGCAATGTCTTTCCTTCTTCGCAAATAAGCTGTCACTATAAGTGAAATGCGTAAAACAAAAGTTCCATTTGATGTTTTGAACTCTTTAATATAATTCTTTTGTATTAACCTTTTGATATATTCATTTTGATAAATCCTATATTTATAATTGTAGTGTACAGGTTGTGCAGCTGGATTGTAACTGGGTGTGGTTGGGTTGAGATACTTGAGGCGCAGGCTAGAGAATGCACAGCTTTATTTACACACGCGCATATACCACACACATAAAAACAGATACACACAATATTTAACACATTTAAAAACAGATAATTATAGATTCGTGGAAGTATTCCCTTTTTAAACCGAAAAACCAAAACTCGGATACGCACAGGGTGTGCAAAACATATTTCCTCTCCGTGTGAGATCTGTAGGATCCCGAATTCCTTTCGGGATGAGAGATTGCAAACTAAACCTTCTCAGTAAAAGCGCGTGTTGTTCTGTAATTCCTCTGGGTGAGAGTTTAGAGCTCTACTGGCCGTTTCTTCTGAGAGACACATGGGTGCTTTTGCCAGTGTACAGAAGGAAGCACGGTTACAGTAACTATTTACGACTTAGGAGTCTATGCTATCTATGACCCAAATACTAAAATACGAGTAGCTTAAACTATCAACCATTGTTGATTATTTCTTAAATAAAAATAATGACACACAATTATGCATCAATATTGTCTCTACCGAAAATCTTTGAACTTCAATCGAGGCAATAAATTTCAGTAACTTTTGCACCGCATAGTTGAAGATGTTCCAAGAATGTTGTTGTTGTTACTTATCCCACTTGGTATATATCTAATCTAGACCAAGCCCACGAACCCGTATGGACTCATGGTTGAAGGAAGCAGCTTCTGTTGTAATAGAGCACCCGTAGGTAGACGTCTGACTTTTGCTCCGTGACACTTTTACAGTCATATGAGACCGGGACCTACGGTTTAAAGTGGATTCCGAACCACTACAAACACCCATGGAGCCGCCGGGACTCGAACCCGAAACTTGTGTTACCGAGCGCCAGACCGCTAGCCACTCGACCATTCAGGCCTTGATGTTGTGTTTTCCATGAAAATATATGAATTAAAATAACTTAAATGGATTATTCGCAATATTTAAATATTATTAAATCATTTACAGTCATTAAGTTTAATCATATTTCATCATTAAGTGAATATATCATATTTAAGTAACAATTATCATAACAACGACTTCCTCTGAGCAAGAAGAATGGTTTTGGGCACGAACATGCAAAAGCTGTAAACTAACCTACTTAAGTCAATATGGTAATTCATACTATAATATTTGAAAAAAGATATTTAAAAAAAATTGGGAAATACTAATTTTTAATTCATTTTAAGGTCACTTACATTCTCCTATTGGAAATAAATCATCTAATTGTCGATTCAACGTCAGGATAACAATGATTATTGCGTGTCGATGGGTGATTTGTTGAAGTTCAACAATTCCACTGAATAATTCAAGAGTTTGTGAATAGTTAATGATATAATCTATTATCGATCATTTATAAATCGTTAGAAATAAACTAGTGGATTTAATGCAAATTGTAAAGGAAATTAGGTAATTATTTCTACTTTTTAAATAAGTTTATTATTTCTATTTTTTTTTTTCTATAAATTGAATGGTTTACAGTTTTATAGCAAATAAAATATTTCTTCAAAAGGACAACTTCATATTGACATTTGAATAATAATCATTATATAAATGATAATTATATAGCAACAGTTGATAGTTAGAAAAAATTAATAACATTACATGGAGCTCAAGAGTTAAAAAAACTTGAACAGATTGTTCATATTTATTATTTTGAAGATTAAATAAATGTTGTTTAACTGTTAATTATCTATGAATAATAATTTGAATGATATTATGAATAATATGAATAATATTATGATCCTATCGATCCTACATCAACACAATCATTGTTTTATGAAAATATTGTTTTTCATATTTCATTATTTTGTATTATGTTAACAATTTACCTTATTGGATAATTTAAGGTGGGTTTCTACCAGATATTAAAATCTCACATCTTACAGTGCCAGCCAATCGGATACCTTATCTCCTTCCCGCTTAGGCTGCCGATTGACTGACATTTTATGATGTGAGGTTTTAGTATCAAATAGAAACATACTACTGTGCCCAAAAAAGTAAGACCAATTGTTTGTTTGTTTTTCAAAAACTCTTTATTTATTCTTCCAAATTTATTTCATCGGCTTCAAAGTAATCCCCTCCAGACACAATGCACTTATGCCAACTTTTTTTCCAATCCTCAATGCATGCTAAAATGTCATCACTAGGGATGACCTTCAAAATGCGCGGCGATTCACGTTGAATCTCTTCAGTCGACACAAAACGGTGTCCCCGGAGTATTCTTTTGAGTTTAGAGAATAGTCAGAAGTCGCATGGTGTGAATACGGTGGTTGTGGAGCGATATGGGTTTCATTGTAAATCGACGGTTTGCAAGCACCAAATGTTTAATTTTTTGGACGTGAGCTTCGTCGGTTGAGGTTGATGGTCGACTAGAGAACTCTTCGTCTTCAATGCGTTCTCTGCCTTCTTTGAACTGTTTATACCACTTGTAAACATTTCTTTCCGATATAGGAATACTCACCGAATGCCTTCTGCAACATTCGATACGTTTCCACAAACAAAATTGAATGTAAGTTCTTTGCTCAATTAACTCAGACATTTCAAAAATCGCCGGAATCAGTTTTAGAGTCTCACAAAGCCAATCGTAACTCAAACACTAATGAATATTTTGACGTGAAATTCCACACAGATGTCAAGGACAGTGTCAGTAACCTAAAAAAGAAAAAAAATTGAAGTATCATAAGTTCCTGGAATTTTAAATTGAAAATTGGTTTTACTTTTTGCACACAGTAGTCCCTTAACTTTCAATCACATTACATTTGTAACAGCAGTCATAAACTTGGAGGAATCTTATTTGTATTAGGAAATGACATTCCATACAAATTAAATTAATTTAATTATTTATTTAATCCCGAAAAACTAAAAATTAGGAAAATATGGAATTGCCACTCTACGATTATTTTTTGCATACTTTAGGCTAATTAGACCGAGACCTACAGTTTAACATGGATTCCGAACCACTCACAAGCATCCATGCCACCGCCACGATTCGAGCCTGAAACCTGAGGTACCAAGTGGGAGAGCGCTAACCAATTAGCCATCAGGCCGCAGCGCACAGCATAATCCAATAATCAAATACTTGCTACTCTTTTCATTCCATGAAACTTTTTAGCAAAATTCAAATGAGACGTAGATGGAAGGCATTGCTGCTTGAAGAGTTGGAGGAACATTTTGGAACAGAGTATTTTGGACAAACCTCGTGAAAAAGCTGTCGCGGAATTTAGACTTGCGGTGGGCCATGACAGTTTGGTGAGTCATCTGCACCGCGCCTGCGTTTTTGATAGCGAAAATTGACAGGAGATCATGGACAGGCGCCGTATAGCAGGATGCTCGGCCTGGCATGGGAACTCCGAGGTGAAAAGAAATTAGAACGCTAGAACTTCGCTGATGATACAATTGACTTTTTTCTCTTATTGTTTTATTTTTTCTTGTATGTGTGCCATTAGAAATAAAAATGTCTTGTGAACTACGTTATTAAATCTTATTATTTCTTAATTTCATGTATATGTAACATATATTAATATTTATGCATTTCATATTCCTTTAATACATGAGATTTATATATTTTAATACTTTAATATATTTTAACACATTTCTATTTATAAACGTTGCTATATAATTTAAAAATTATTATAATTTCTGAGTCACATTACATAAACTTACATATTTCCATGTTTTCCAGAAAGCTTAGCAAATCGACTACCTTTGTATATCCTAAACATGCAGCGGCCAGATGGCCAATAGGTTTAGCTCTTTGGGTACCACAGGCTTCTTCAGGTACGAATCCTGGAGCTGAAATGGGTGTTTGTTAGTGGTTCGGAATCCACGTTAAATTGTAGGTTCCTGTCTAATTAGCCCAAAGTGTGCAAGAAAGTGACCGTTGAGCGGCAAACCAAACCTAAACAAGAGAAGATTCAGTCAATGTAGCGCTCCAAATTATCTTAAACAAGAAATGCCTATTTTCATGTTTAAGAAAATTTGTGAGTTGCGCATTGTTATCAGCTCTGTAATGTTGTTAATTAATTAAACCCTAACAAAGACTTTATTAAAAAAAATAACAATTTTAATTAATATAAATGTTTCTGTCGCAGAATTTAATAAATGATCCATGTAATTAATTGCTTTGAAACCACGTGTCTAAACAAATTTACGCTAAAAAAATATCATCATCATGATTGGCGCAGAACCATTGTGGGCCCAGGCCGTCTACCTACTGGCAGATTTCGAAACATGAGATGTCTTCTTTTTACTGGGTAGGGTTAATGCTAACATGATGGGGTGTTCTGATCCGGGATTCGAACCTGAAACCTGTGGTACCGAGCGCCAGAGCGCTAGCCACTCGGCCATTCATTCCCCCCTTCCAAAAAAAAATGTCTACATGCACAAAATGTGAAAATCAAACAAATTCAATATCGTTAACCACAGTTATGATTTGGGACCTGATGGTCGAGTGATTAGCACTCTGGTGCTCGGTGCCACAGGTTTCGGGTTCGAGTCCCGGCGGTGACATGGATGTTTGTAGGGGTTTGAAATCCATTTTAAACCGTAGGTCCCGGTCTAATATGTCCGTAACTATACAAAACACGTGCGTAAAAACAAAAACATCTCCTGTCCAGAAATCTGCCAGTTGGCAGACTGCCTTGTCCCACCATAGGTTGTTGCGCCACTGATGATGATGATAGTTATCATTCTTCACATAATGTATCATTAATTCTTCCTGGCAAATTTAATGTTAACATTAATTTCTGACCAAAATCCTTTAATTTTTCACCAAATCCTTTAATTTCATAAATATATTATTATTCACCATCCCAATGTGCTTCAGATAGCAATTCAAGATGATAATGGCTTGAAGAGAAAACATTTTTGCAAATAGTTGCAAGTGGAGAAGAAAGGGGCTGACGAATCCTCACACGGCAGCTATCGATAATGGGGTCATGATGGCCACTCCTGCTTTAGAGAGGAAGAGGAATAAAAAAGGATATTTTTCCTGGAAATCTCCCTTCTTCCCCTCAGTCTCGGAACAGTCAAAAGACTCGACTTCCGTTTCGGAAGCAAGTTGTCTGGATGGTAAAGCTCATTGCTTTTATTGGGGGAAGGGGGGGGAGAATATAAACTGAGATGCTGATTGATTGAAAAGAAAGATATAAAACTGGATTATACAGAGGGGGAAATTTTGATTTTTGATACTATGTTGAAGAGAATATTGACGCTTGAATTCCAGTGCTTCAAGAACTTTTGCTCAGTAAGGGGAGTACTGACAAGTGTAAATGGTTTAGAAAGAATTACAACATTGGTTTGTTATGTCGCTCTACGGTCATTTTTTGCACACTGTAGGACGGGACCTACAGTTTAACGGGGATTCCAAACTACTTACAGACATCTATGCCATTGCCAGGATTTAAACCTGAAGCCTGTGGTATCAAAGACCACAGAGCTAGCCAATTGGCCATCAGGTAGCTTACAACGATGGAATGTGGGTGAGTATTGATCAATGAAGCAAGAGCAAAGGAGTTGAAAGAAAGTACAGAAATGGGCTGAAATAATAATTTAAAAAAACCCTACGTATTGGTAGATTATTATGCCAGGCTAAATGGATTACTTATTCTTCTTCACTATGGCGCAACAGCCCCATGGTGAGCCTATTGGCTGATTTCGAGAAAGATGTTTTCTTTTTACGGGGTTAGGGCTGTCAGTTCTAAACCTAACACTCTACAGTCATATTAGACAGGGTTCTACGATTTCCTAAACTACTACTAAAGTGTATTCCAAAACACAACAAACATCCATTGCACCGCCGGAACTCAAACGCAAACCTTGGCCATTAGGTCCCAAATGAATTGCTGCGTTGGTTTAATTGCTTCGGTTTGTCGCTCTACGGGTTTTTTTTTTTTTGTTGTTGTTGTTGTTTTTTACATAAGGGAGTAATTCAAACGGGACCTACAATTGCAAGTGGATTCCGAACCACTACCAAGTATTCTTGCCACCGCCAGGATTCGAACCTGAAGCACGGGAACCTCTAGGTTCATCTAGGACCATCAGAACTAGGTTGGTTTGAGCTGCAATGAAACCATTGCTCGTATGATATGTGTATTTATGTTTTCCATTATAGAAGAAGAACATTTAAGCATTAATAAATGAATCAGTGTGATTGATGATGTATTGATTGATGATGATGTATTGATGTGATTGATTTTTTGATATGTGCTTCCTCTTCTTTTATGTTAAGATCACTAAGAACAATAATGCTGTCGGTATACCTCAATCCATTGGTAATGATTTATAATGTTCTTTAGGCACCGAAGATTGAAGGCTGACGCTCGAATGCGTGTTCTGAAAGCGCTTTTGCTGCGCTTGAAATGGTATATACAAGTATGAAAAAACAAAAGTTACAGCAATGTTATTTGGTGTGTACGTGTATGTAGGGGAAGGGTCCTATAAAAGCTATTGAACCAAGAGCAAACGAGTTAAAAAATATTGTAATTTTCTTCAATAGACAAAAAAAAACTTACGTACGCTACGTAATAATTTTTGTAATAAGTGATGGATAAGGTAGTTTGAGCGGTACAGTAATCATTTTGCAGTTGAGTATGGATATTAGCGCTTTCCATTGTAATAAGTGCAAAGAAGACCTGTGTTAATTAGTGTAATTTAACAAGTGGGCTGCAAAGTTCGTAGGCTGACTCATAGATCGCGCTACTAGTATTAAATCCATATGATTTTTAGTTAGCTCTAACCTTCAAAAGACACGTGTATAAATTTGACAGCTGTTGCACTATTTGTGTGTGAGTTATAGCATTTTTAGTGAAGTTATAGCATTTTTAGTGTTCCTCACGTGCAGTCCACTCGGCTGACTGTCGATTGGACTCCGGTGTGAAATGATGGAGCCGTGTTTCATCCATTGTCACATATCGACGCAAAAATTCGGGTTTATTACGATTAAAAAGCTCCAAACACTGCTTTGAATCATCAATTCGTTGTTGTTTTGGGTCGATTGTGAGCTCGCGCGGAACCCACTTTAAACAGAGCTTTCTCATATCCAAATATTCATTCACGATATGTCCAGCACGTTCCTTTGATATCTTTAGGGTCTCAGCTATCTCAATCAACTTCTCTTTACGGTTATCAGAAATTATTTTGTGGACTTTTTTGGTGTTTTTGACGTCGGTAACAGACTCTTTGGGGCGTGCATCGTCCTCGGTGCTCATTTCGCCTCGTTTAAATTTAGCAAACCACTTCTCTACGGTTGATTTTCCTGGTGCAAAGTCCGAATATTGTTTATCAAGCCAAGCCTTGGCTTCAATAGTATTTTTTTCGCCAAAACGCAATGCTTTATTAACACACGAAATTCCTTTTTAACCATTTTTTCAAACTAACAAAAGTTGCTTCACTAAAAATGTTATAACTCACATACTAATAGTGCAACAGCTGTCAAATTTATACACGTGTCTTTTGAAGGTTAGGGCTAACTAAAAATCATATAGATTTAATACTAGTAGCGCCATATATGTGTCAGCTTACGAACTTTTCAGCCCACCTGCTATGATGTTTGGGGTGGAGGGGGAACTCTCTGAATAGTTTTACAGCGTGTATCTTTATATCTTCTATAAGGAGTCCTTATGAGTAATACTGTTCTCAACGTACTAGAGTGCGTTTGGTAATGGTTTGAGTCGATAGGATTGTATTTCAATTCTATTTTCGATTCTTTCTTTCTGTGTGTATTACGAGATCCTAGACAGAATAAGGGCCTGATGGCTGAGTAGCTAGTGCTGTGGCGCTCGGTATCACAGGTTTCGGGTTCGAGTCCCGGCGGTGCCTTGGATGTTTGTAGTGGTTCGGAATCCACTTTAAACTGTAGGTCCCGGCCTAAAGTGTGCATAAAGTGTGTAGGTTTTGCCTAAAGTGTGCATAAGATGACCGCAGAGCGACAAACCAAACCAAACCCTAGACAGAATAATGGATCTTATACGTTACATATCCAAGAAGGGGTCTTATTACTTGTTTATAACAGATTTCTGGGGAAGGCAAATATGTATATAAATATCAAATCACCTGCTTTGTACCGTATTTTGATTTGCTTATGACCTTCTATTAGAGATTACGAATAACTCGGATTAAATAATATTTTCTTTGTTAGAGTTGATAATGGGACCTGATGGCCGAGTGACTAGTACTCTGGTAGCTCAATAGCGCTCTGTGCCACAACTTTCAGGTTCGAGTCACGGGAGTGGCATGGATTTTGTAGTAATTCGGAATCCACTTTAAATCACAGGTCCCCGTTCTAATAGGGACTATTGGGCATAGGGCTGACAATCCTACTCCGTAAAAAGAAAACGTCTCCTGTCTCAAAAACTGCCAGTAGGTAGACGGCCTTGGCCCACCATAGGGCTGTTGCGCCATTGAAGAAGAAGAGTTGGTAATATTTTCCTTTTTGACCTCCGAACCTATGAAGATAGTTTTTGATTTTGGAAGTGAATCAATTGAGCAGGTTTATGTGTCATCTGTAAGTATATCATCATTTATAGTATATATTAATATCTAAGGACAAAAACTATTATTGCCCTAGTTCTATAATGTTAGTGTGTATAAAAAATACATGAACTGCAGAAAGATGAATTGCAGAATTTTATATTCATTGTTGATTATGAATGTTTTTTGTTTTTGTTTTTTTTTAAATATAGTCTACTTTGTTTTTCTTCATTATTTCCCAGAAATTCTTCTCGATAGTAAAATGGAGCGAGTTACTTGAAACTTATTAAATGCATAGTACTAATATAAAAATAATGACAAACTTAAGAAAGTCTAACGAGATTTTCAAGCTCATTTTCCTATACGATTGAAGAAATAGTAATTTTTTAATTAAAATGATGAAAACTGAAAAGATTTGCAAATTTTAACATACTGTTTTGGGATTTACAAAGGTTTGGCTTGTCGCTCTACGGTTATTTCGAGCACAATTTAAACTAATTAGACCGGGATCTACAGTTTAACATGCATTCCGAACCTCTAATAAACATCCATGCCACTATTCGAACCTGAATCCTGTGGTTCCAAATGCCAGAGCGCCAGCCAATCGGCCATCAGGCCGCGAATAGATATGAAGGAAAGGACTTTTGAAAGCATTTTTTAAGAGCAATTGCATCACATTCTCTTGTATATTTGGTGAAAACTCGAAAAAAGTAGTCGGACTGCCAAAGCGAGAAAATTTTTTATATTCTACTCTAAATCTACTCGTTTTTGAAAGGAATGTAAGCCCGAACTCTCGTCAGTAGTGTGCATAATAGCATGATACACTAAAACTTTAAATCATGATGATCAAATATCATCATTAAATCATGATGATCAAATGTCGGTTATTTTTAAAAAATTTGGTGAATTTGAAATATATTTTTTAAAAATGAAAGTAATTTTTTTAAAAATATATTTTTTATTTTAAGAATCTAATAAACGCGTAACAATAATAATAAAAATTAAAAAAAAAAAAAAAAAACATTTTTAAACTTATATATTGAAACACAATTATCATTCCGCCTTTCAAATAATAAAGTTAAAAGATTAAATAATTTCGAAATGTGTTATGTACAGATGGTTCTCTGTTACCATGAGAGGAATTCGAAAACATATGACAAATAACGTCTTATTTTCTCCCCCCAATTTAATGATTTGGTATGGTTTGTCATCCTACGGTCATTTTGTGCACACTTTGAACTAATTAGATTTACAGTTTAAAGTCCCAATTTGATGCAATAACTGTTTATATTTCATATTAATACGTTTAAGGAAATTAATTTAGCTGACAATTTATGTGTGGACAAAAGCATTAAATCCTCTGGAACAATAATTTAAACGAATGCCATTCAACAACGTTCGTGTAAAACAACAAGAAAAATAATGGCTTACGAATCGCATCGTTGTTGTATACAAGTCATGTCCAAATTGAAACACAATGATCTTTCCGGATTTCAAATAATAAAACTAAAAGATTAAAAAATTTCGAAATATTTTATGTTCAGATAGTTACCATGAGAAAAATTCGAATGTATAGGACAAATAGCACAAGCAACATCTTATTATTATATTTTTTATTTTTTTCCCCCAATTTTGTAAAATAACAGCTTAAATTTTATTTTAAAAAATTCTGTGATATTAATTTTGAACTTAGCTGTCAATTTATGTGTGGACGAAAGCAATAACTCCTCTGGAACAATAAGAAAAGTAATGTCATTCAACAACGTTTGTGTAAAACAACAAGAAAAATAATGGCTTACGAATCACATCGTTCTTGCATACAAGTCATGCCCAAACTGAAACACAAATCTTTTCGGATTTCAAATAATAAAATTAAAAAAATTAAAATTTTCGAAATATTTTATGTTTATGGTAGTTACCAAGAAAAGAATTCGAAAGCATATGACAAATAACAGCTTAAATTAGCTTTTTTTTTTTTTTTTCAGTTTGGTGAAATAACTGCTTAAATTTCGTTTAAAATAGATCAGTGCTATTAATTTTGAATTTAGCTGTCAATTTATGTGAGGACGAAAGCATTAAATCCTCTGGAACAATAATCTAAAAGAATGTCATTCACCAACTTTTGTGTAAAACAACAACAAAAATAATGGCTTACGAATCGCATCGTTGTTGTATACAAGTCATGTCCAAACTGTAAAAACGTCGCCAAGCGTTGGCGAAATTCCGTGATATCCGCTTTCTGACAGCCTACATGGTGATACAACAACAAAAACCCTCTCCACTGTAGATTCGCGGACAACCAGAAAGAAAACTTTCCCCGGTGATTTGTGATAAAAATGGCATTGCTCGCATATAAATGTCCTTTCTCTCTCCCATGCTAATAACATCGCCTTGTGCTGCTACCAACCGCATTTCTCTCCCCTTTTTTCAGAGAGTTTTGGCATTCCGAATCTGTGCTGATAAGGAAAAAAAGAAATTTTTTATTCCCATATATTATGATAAAGATGGTGACATTTTCTTTCAGAAGAACCGCTCTCTTGTTATTTTGTGTCTGAGTATTTTTTTTTTGTTTTTGTTTTTCCAAAGCGGCATTCGGGAAGATTTGTATGTAGGAGATTGCCCGCCAAGTAGAAAAAAGGAGGGATATGTTTATAAAGAAACATTAAGATAACAGAGCATGTTTGTCAATTCTTATCGGATGATTTGGCTCATTATCTGCTGAAATAAAGTGACATGTTTAAGCGAGCATAAAATTCGATACGCATCTTCATCTAGGGTTAAAAGCTTTTAGCTTCAATTAACAGGCCGTTTCAAGTTTGAGGTGTGGGAGAAGGGGGAATGGGTCTTTATCTCTACTTTTTGCAAGCTCTTCACAAATGAACCATTTTATTTATTTATTTATTTTGTGGTTTTAGTAGGGATTCTGAAGTCTTTTAAATTAATAGTCGCTTAGTTAAGATTTGATTTAAATTCTTAATATGAAGAATACTCATGTGTCCAAAAAGTAAGACCAATTATTTAAAAAAATACTCTTTATTTATTCTTCCAAATTTATTTCATCGCCTTCAAAGTAATCCCCTCTGGACACAATGCACTTATGCCAACTTTTTTTCCGATCCTCCATGCATGCTGAAAAGTCATTCGCAGGGATGGCCTTCAAAGCGGGCGGCGATTCACATTGAATATCTTCAATCGACTCAAAGCGGTGTACCCTGAGTGATCTTTTGAGTTTAGGGAATAGTCAGATGTCGCTAGGTGAGAATATGGTGATTATGGAACGATATGGGTTTCATAGTTAGCGAAAAAGTTACGAAGAATCAATGCAGTGTGAGCTGGCGCATTCAGTGTTTTCGGTACCAATCGAAATTTGACGCGTTTGAGGCCCAAAATGAAATTGACCGATCCTTTTGAAATTCCAACATCAGCAGCAAGGTCTCTAATTGTAAATCGTCGGTTTGCAAGCACCAAACTTTAATTTTTGTAGACCTTAGCTTCTTCGGTTGAGGTTGATGGTCGACCAGAGGGCTCTACGTCTTCACACGCGTTCTATGCCTTCTTTCAACTGTTTATACCACATATAAACATTTCTTTCCGATATAGGAATGCTCATCGAATGTCTTCTGCAACATTCTATACGTTTCCGCAAACAAAATTGAATGCAAGTTCTTTGCTCAATGAATTCAGAGATTTCAAAAATCGCCGGAATCAGTTTTAGCGTCTCACAAAGCCAAGCGTAACTCAAACACTAATGAATATTTTGACGTGAAATTTCACACAGATGTCAAGGACAGTGCCAGCAACCTAAAAAAGAAAAAAAAATTGAAATTCCATAAGCCCCGGGAATTTTAAATTGAAAATTGTTCTTACTTTTTGGACACGATAGTATCTGCTAATGTACGAAAGAGAATTCCAGTTCCATACAAAAGAAACTCCGCTGTACGTATTGCGTTGGACGAGTATGTTTCAGTCATTGTTTTCAGTGAAATAAACGAGGAAACAGGATTGTGATTGTGACAACATGGGTAAATCGATACTCAAATTGCCTGCTGGGACTTTCTGAGTTTTCTTTTATACCAAAAGGAGTTATCCTTAAAGTCATCTCATTGGACGTCAGTGGGCTGTTCATGGTGTACATAAAAGGAACACAAAGCCTACCGATGTTCTCTAATATATTGGGTCGGCAAGAAATTAATTTCGATGATGGCAATGCTTTTAAATGGTGAAAAACGAAAGAACTTCCTTATCGACACACTACAAGGTATGTATGTACAAATATATGTGACATGTATAAGTATATATATATATATATATCACCCAACCAATCCCACAGCCATCAGGTCCCAGATATATATATATAGATATATATATGGGATGGCTGTGGGATTGGTTGGGTAATATATATATATATATATATGGGCCTCATGGCCTAGTGACTGCCACTCGGTGCAACAGGTTTAGGTTTCGGGTCCCGGCGAAGTCCCGGATGTTCGTAATAATTCGGAATCCACTTTAAACCGTAGGTGCCAATCTAATAGGACTGTAGACCGTTGGTCACAATACTGACAACCCTACCCGTAAAAATAAATCATTCCTGTCTCGAAATCTGTTGTCCCACTATTGGGCTGCTGCACCAAAGAAGAATCAATTTTTTTATAGTATATTGATATATTATACAATCAATCTTTTTATAGTATATTGATATTATGAAGGTTTTTTGTGTGGGTGAGTGCGTGTGTACACATATACATTCCACTTCATAAATTTGATATGCATGCTATTTAAATGAATACTGCATAATAAATATTATCAGACATAAAATATATCGGCGACAAACCAGAGCGTCAAACCAAATACAAAAGTGTTGGTTTATTTTAAAAATCTGTAAAAAAAAAGTGATGTTGTCTGGAATTGAGTTCGAATATATAGTTCAAAAATTTTCATATCTTTATGTGATTCTGAAAAAGTCGAACAAGTTTTTAAAAAATATAGAATCATTTTAATTAAAGAAAATAAAAAAAAAAGGAAAAAAAATAGAGGAAGAACACGTTATAAAAAGGATCGTACACAGAAACGTTTATGAATAAAATTATGGTCTGAATGTTTTTTTTTTTTTTATTTATTTTGCATTTTGGGGGCATTTAAACAATGGTTTAGCTTTAATATTGGTTACTTTTATATATTCTGTGGATTATTTTAAAATGGCTCTAAATTGTAAAGAAACTTAATGAAAAATAATTGAAAATTAATTGTAAAAAAACAAACAGCATTCCAGAATTGGTTATATTATAAAGAAAATCAGATCTAAAACAAATTAATAAATGGTCAATAGACTAAATGATCATAAATTTATAATTTGAACATTTGTGGAAAATCCACATTTAAGTGCTGAAAGAAATTTCTACAGAATGACTGAACATTTTTTAAACCTTTCATCACAGTAGCAGAAAATCATTTCGGAATATCGGGAAATTTATCTCAAAATACAATAAAGAAAATCGGATCTAAAACAAATTAATAAATGGTCAATTGACAAAATGATCATAAATTTAGAGTTTGAAAATTTGTGGAAAATCTACATTTAAGTGCTGAAAAAGATTTCTACAGAATTACTGAAAATTTTCTTCATTTTCACTTGAAACTTGCACTACTCATTAAAATTGTTCAATGAGTAGTGCTTATATCAACAGAATTACACGGGGATTCTACCGAAGAAATTTTTTTGCAAGTGCTAAAAGCAGAAATATTGAGATTTCTTTCGTGTTATCAATGATAAATAAATGCAAAACGTATTGGACTCATTTGCAAATGAAAGCAAATTTAACGTTTTTAGTTTCAGTGACTGTTTGTAAAGAAAAAACCAAGAAACTTGATCCCAAGAACTTTTTTTTAATGCAGCTGGAAAATCATAGACAGTTATCTTTTATGCCATAAGCAAGGACTGCACCGACGTTACTCATTTAGCACTACCCAAGGGGCACGTGTAACCCGGTGTGTGTAATCCCGAGAACTTAGTTGGGGCAATAAAGAATGGCAGTGGATTATTCTTGTATGGTATGCATGTCAGTATCAGGACTAGGTGATTTGATATGTTATCTCATAATAAATAATGCTGTTTATTTAAATATTAAGAAAGAAAAAATTTAAAATTATCAATCCAACATTTTGGTATTGGAAATAACTTCGTTTTAGAAGATAACGGTCCAAATCACATGGAACTCAACATTCGCTTTTGGCATCTCTATAATTGTCCACAAATTTTGAAAATCCATCTCAGTCACCCGGTTTAAACCCTTTAAAACACATTTGGAAAAAACTGGAGGTTTGAGTATTAAAACAAGATTTTGAAATGAAACCCAAATTAAAAACAATAATGATTGAAAAATGGTGAACAATTGATACAGAAATTATGAAAAGAACTAAAGAATTTTATGTGCGGACATTTAAAAGTTATTGTGGGTACTACAGGATATTTAAATATGCAACTATCTAAATATATGCTAGATATCTAAACAAAAGCTAGATATCTAAATATATGCTGGATATCTAAATATGCAAAAAATCTTCCGATGCATTTTTTGTGGCTGAATTTTCCACAGAACTTATATCAAAACAATGTAATCCTGATATACATGGGCATTATAAATAAAGTAGCAGATTTCTTAATTAAGAAAATTATTGAGAAAGAAAATGGACAATAAGGTATAAAATGAGAATCGATTTTTTATAAGTAAAATTAATGATCTACTTTTCATAGAAGAATTTTATAATTATAAATTACTATGTTAAAACTAATTTTGTTTTTGAAAAGCGTAATAACAAACAAACAAAAATAAATAAATGAAATAAAATAAATAAATAAGGGAGCAATCTTAAAAATGAAATTGTACATTGAAAACTGATTCTTGTTTATACCAATTAGAATTGAAAATTTATGTTCATATGTCCCTAAAATAAAATAATAACTTAATTTATAATCAAATAAATATTTCAAAATAATTGGGGTTGCCCTAATAAAAAAAAATAATTTTTAACATAATCCGTTTCGAATTGACATACTCAGTTTAAGTTAATTAAATTCAGAGATCAACTCGTGAGACCGTATCAGAACTCTTATCTCTTGATTGTATGTATATTGCATACCAATTTGTTCTTTCATTTTTGTATGTCAATCTTCTGCAATGTGAAAGCGTTAACTTTAAAATACTATTGTGGTATAATAGTGGTTTTTTTAATTTTTATTTATTTATTTTTTATTTTTATTTTGAGTACACAGGGAACTCGAATTCCGCTGTAGGGATAATGTTGAATAATACTTTACCATGAATAATCTATCAAACAGCAAATGAGGATTATTGCTTTAAATAATCATCAGGTGCGAACATGATGTTGTCCTGGTTAAGGGTTCGTGGTCCTAAGTGTAGCAAGCAAATGAAGTGATATTCCAAATTTGCAAATTTTGGTGGAAAAATGGTACTTTGGGTCACATAACTCTTGAAATCTTTATGAATAATGTTAATCCTCAGGAATTTCTGGAGAATTTGGCTTTTGCTTGAAAGAATTTGTAGTACGGTTTTGGAGCACTTTTCGGTTTGGGATTTTAAGCATTGGTATATCCAATGGCTATACAATACTCGTAGTGCGTTGATCAATTCCTTCTTCTTGAAGTTTCATATATATCCATCCCTTTTGACAATTTCCGGTGCCTATTCAGCTGTATAGAGCTTCTTATTGTATTTGGAATACTTCATTCATCATTTTTGCCTAGAATATTCAAACTTTGATATATTGTTTTGACTATTGAATGTGATAGTGATTCTTGTAAAATTTGGAATACTTCATTCCTCATTTATGCCTAGAATATTCAAACTTTGATATATTCACTTGACTATTGAATATCGTAGTGTTTGTTGTAGAATTGGGAATACTTCATTCTTCATTTATGCCTAGAATTTTCAGACTTTGATAAATCCTTTTGGGTACTGTATGTGATTACGTTTCTTGTAGAATTTGGAATACTTCATTCTTCATTTACGACTAATATTTTCAAACTTTGATACATTCTTTTGGTTATTGAATGTGATAACGTTTCTTGTAGAATTTGGAATACTTCATTATTAATTTGCGACGACATTTATCTTACTATTGTATATTCTTTTAGAGATTCTTGAGCAATTCATTTTTCATGAAGTCCTTGATCTATTCAACATTGCTACATTCATTTGGCTATTTGAATTTGGTCATTCTTATAGTATTCCAATCAATTACTTCATATATCTCGTGCATTATTAAACATTGGCACATTTCTGAATTTATTCATCCGTTCTTCAATGTTCACACGTGATAAGTTGAAATTTGCCGAGCAGATTCCAGTTTTTTATATTTATTTTGTTACAGCTTTTTTCTGAAATATATTTTTTTTTTTTTCAATGTTTTATATGTACTGTATTTTGTTTTTGTGAAATGGACTTTATATCATTTATTAATAAAACTGAAATATTAATAATCAAAAAATAATAATAGCAATTTACATACTGCTGTATTAAATGTATATCCACTTATCATTTTTTACTTTATGATAATTCAGTAAAAATTTCGGAAATATTTATAGAATTATTATTAAATTACTATATTAGAAATGTTATACAATAAATTTTATTTAATATTTGTCAGTAATCAAAATATCATAATATTGCGATAGCCAAATAATATTTTAGTTCAGTTTATAAATTATCAATTTACAGGTATTTAAAGGTATATAAGTAAAATAATTTTATTTCTAAAATTACTCTAAATTAAAATTTAAATAATTTAAATTTAATTTAAAACTATATGATAAGTAAATAAGGTATAAAGGAAACTTATATTACCTTATTGTGTAAAATAAGATGTACTAAATAATCAAAAAAAGAATCAAGAATAAAATATAGCCGAAGGCGATTTTCTTTACTCTCAATAGATGGCGCCATGAGACTGAAACTATGAAAATTTTCCACCGAAATCTCGAGTATTTCTAATAAACTTATTAAAATTGTAATAAATAACAAGTAATTGTAATCAATAAGAGAAATTAATAATAAATAAAATTATTTGATTTCATAATGAGATATAATTCTATAGCCAACATTTTTTAAGTAAGTTATAAGCTACTCATATATATATATATAACTATAATTCGATTTTAAATATATAAATATTTCTATGTAATAAAATTTTTAATACATTATATGTAAAATTAAAAAGGAATAAATTAAAAATGATGTTTCATAAATATAAAAAAAGGGAAATAACTAGGATTTTAAATTGTTTTTTTTAATACTATAAATGTTTTTAAATTCAGTAAAATAGTTTAGTACGTAATGCTAAATATTAATTTCTGGTTTAATATATTTTTTTTATGATTTTTCGAAATAAATAAAAAAGATTCAAAGGAGTAGCAGATTTATAAAAATTTATCTATTAAATTCTGATTACAAAATAAATAATAATAATAAAGACATGATTTAATTATTGTGTTTATAATTGAATTAGTCATTAATTTGTAATTTACCAATAAATTTTTATTAACTTTAAGTCGTTTTTATATATCACTTTTTCAAACACCATGATAATATTTACAAATATATTCCTTATTTTTAAGTCATGCTCATGATTATTTATTGAAGGATAACATGATTATAATTTAAATACAGAGCACATTTTCTCTTTTAGTATTAATTACACCAAAATGCTTGTTTTAAAGTCCATATTATATTTTCATCTGTATAAATCTTATTTTTATTAATTTTTATTTTAATATTTTGAATCATTAACTATCTTCGCTAAATAATGAGATTTTACCGTGTAAATTTTGAGAATTGTCAATGGTGTCAAAAATTATATCCATTTGGAGAACTTTATAGATGCGTTAATTTTTAATCATAAGCAATCATACTTTAAGTAATTTTAATCATTTTTAAACAATCATACTTTAAGTAATTTTAATCATCTTTAAATAATCATACTTTAAGTAACTTTAATCATTTTTAAACAATCATACTTTAAGTAATTTTAATCATTTTTAATCAATCATATTTTATTGAAAAAGATCCTAATAAACTTTCAAATGAATTGCAGAATTCTCAAAATGAAAAACAAGGAATAGCAGAATTCTCAAAATGGAAATCAAGAAATTACAGAATTCACAAAATGCAAACTAAGGAATTGCAGAATTCTCAAAATACAAATTAAGGAATTAATCACACTAAAATGCTTGTTTATATATTATATTTCATTTGTATAAATCTCAATTTTTTATTAGATTTTCTTTAAATTTCTGAATAATTAACTATTATTGCTAAATATTAAGATTTTACTTCGTAAATGTTGAGAATTGTCTATGGTACTAAAAATTATATACATTTGGAGAACTTTACAGGTGTGCTAATTTCATTGTACTTTTAAATGAACCTGAAGAATAATCTGACATTCGTTTATTGGCAATCATACTTTATTTGAAAAGATCCTAATAAACTTTCAAAGGAATTGCAGATTTCTCAAAATACAAACCAAGGAATTGCAGAATTCTCAAAATGCAAACCAAAGAATTAAAGAATTCTCAAAATTCAAACCAAGGAATTGCAGAATGCTCAAAATGCAAAACAAGGAATTGCAGAATTCTCAAAATGCAAACCAAAGAATTAAAGAATTCTCAAAATTCAAACCAAGGAATGCAGAATTTTCAAAAAACAAAACAAGGAATTGCAGAATTCTCAACATTCAAACCGAGGAATTTCAGAATTTTCCAAATGCAAGCCAAGGAATTGTAAAATTCTCAAAATGCAAACCAATGAATTGCAGAATTCTCAAATTTAACCAGCGGGACAAAAAAAGATCACTTTTTATTAAGTTTTGTTTTACAAAATAAGTTTATTCAAAAAAAATATTCCAAATTCGAAAAATAAGTAAAAATCATTGATAATTCAAACAATTTATAGAAAATGTTAAATAAACCATAATATATCTTATGAATCGTGTTATGCAAGGTAAAATACTAAATAAAATACTGCGAGTACTTGAGGAAAAAATTTTCCAAGCTGTTGAGTGAAAAACATTACTGAATTAAAACATTACTAGTGTACTGAATACAGTGATTCACCAATGATTAATTTTCCTTACTAGGGGCATGTAAACATGCGCTAACATTTGCATTTAACATAACATAACATTTAACATGCGTTATATTTTACTAAAATTTGAAGATTATAATTTGAATATGTAGATTATAAGAGCTTTCATCTATGTTTCGTAAAATGCACAATGAATGGGCAAATTATCAGACATAATTACTTATGATGAACGATACAATTTCTCTCTCAGAAATAAGTTTAGAGATAACCTTTTTGAAAATCTGTTAATTAGTTATCATTTTTAGCTGTAAAGCTTAATTTCGATAAATCAATACGTAGAAAATTATCAAATCTTTTTTTTATTTTTTTTATTCTTAATAAAATTAACACAATCAAAATAAGTTTTCTATTTTTATTTATTTATTATAATTTTTTTTACCCATGAAATTATGGGTATTATTTTGGGGAGAGTCGATCCGGGCCTTATGTATGGCTTTCAATATTTTTTATTGATTTTTTTTTTATATTTCTTTCACGACCTAATAACTATATAATTAAATAATGAAATAAAGTGATATTTTTTACTTTTTCTTTATATTTTTTCCTCTTTTCGTATCAGTTTTGCACAAAAAGTAAATTGAAGTTATTAATCAGATATTAAATTAAAAATTATAATTATTGCAATAAAATAAATGCTTTTAAATTACTCAAAACATCTAGTTTAAATAAAACTTAAACAAAATAACTGAGTAATTATTAAATAATTTCATGAGTAACCCGTATATCGGCCCAGGAGATTATAATTAACAACTTATATTTTTTATTTTATTTATTTATTTATTAGACAAGATAATTAATAATTTATTTATTAGACAAGACAAATAGTTAATTTAAACTTGAAATGAGAATTCACGCAAGAGCAGTTAATGATCTTATTAATCTTGGATTCATTAAATCTTGGACAAGATTTAATTTCTAGGAGCAATTGCAACGTTTATCATAATACCATCAAGAGCCCATGATAATGTGAACCTCAACTCTACACCTATTTTTATTATTATTTTATTTATTTATTTATTATTTATATGTGTGTGTTAATCTTGTTTATTTTTCGACAAATAGTTAATCTAAAGTTGAAATAAGAATTTTCCCAAGATCATTTAGAATCTTGGATAAGATTTAATTTCTAGGAGCAATTGCAACGTTTACCATAATACCATCAAGAATCTCTTATTTCTGCATAAGCAATATTTAATTATTGTTAATTTTTAAATTTTTATTATTATTTATTTTCTATTTATTTATGTATTTGCCTTCAAAATAAAGAAGAAAAAAATGCTTTCTGGAATTGCCCTGCATTTTCGTGTTGTATGAGGTAAAACACGGACACTTCTAGCAGACAGCTTAACTAACATTTCGAGATGTTGCAAATATCGTCATCATCGTCACTATCAAATACATCGCGTTATAATCGCCATCGGGTCTTCTCGTTTCTGAACACGACATCTAATTTATGTTAGTTACACATCTTTCCACTAGGACTCGAGTCGAGCAAATTGTTAATGCTGGGACAAGAATTTCGATAGTTTATGAAAAGGAAAAATATACATGAGAATATTCATTAAATAATTTATACGCATACTTGCTATACATCCATTGTTCATATTTTCTTAGGAATTGATGCTAAATCTATCAACACAAACGATAAATTTCTTTTTAATAGAAAGACAAATGATATGAAAAAAATTCAAATCAAATATTTTAACAATTAAAATATCATATATGCAAAAAGCCATCAATTTGACTTGTATTGTGAGTTCTTTAAAGGCATTCAACAATATACTTTCCATTAAATGAAAAATATATGAACCTATTTTATATTTATTTAATCATAAGATGAATTCATGTTTACATATGATGACATGAATATGATTTGTTGCTGTGATGTAATAAAAAATTTAATGTCTTCATAAAACAAAACAATTTCCATAAAGTAAAAGTCGCATTTCTAATGTGTCTTAATGAATTTTTGGACTAAAATTATTTTTATTTAAAAGTTTTAAAGAACAGTTTGTGAAAAATATTTTTTCGAATATCGAAATTTTCAGAGTAAAAAGTTTCATTCTACCTTTTGGAGAAGAATTTCAGTTGATAATTTATATTTAGAAACTTTATTGTTAGCTAAAAAATTTTATGGTTCAAATTTAATTTTCGTTACTTTTGGATGGACAATGTATGTCTTTGAATACGCACAGCTTGATTTCCCATAAAATTTTTAACTTCTTTTAAAAAGTGGTATATAATAAGTGGCATATGATTTTTCGGTGTAAAAAGATATCACAAAAAAATAAATAAAAAAAAAAATGCTTGTGTTTTTAATACTAACTAATAATGTTCTCTAAAAAAAAATAATAATAACAAAAAAAAACTTAATAATATAAAACATAAACTTAATAATATAAAAAAATAAGAAAATTTTTGGAAATAAAATTTTATATTTAATGACTTGTGCAATACATTCAGGAAGAATTTATAAATTTCGCAATCTGTTTTATTTCAATTTGTTATCTCATAAATTAAATCCTCAGGTTTTTCAGATGAATAATATTGCTGAAAAATTATATTTTGAAAAAAATAAATCAGTTCATTTTAATTATTTTAAAAACATCTGATATTTTTTTAATATTAGCAACGTTCTTTTTATTTACAAACCTTAACTATGTTATCCTTAACAATGTCCTTATATTCTCTGTCCTTACCCGATATATTCATATATTCCTCCTTATATTGCAAATATCAGATTTGGATTGGTTTGTCTCTCTACGGTCATTTTTTGCACACTTTAGGCTAATTAGACCGGAATATAATACAGCTTAACGTGGATTCCGAACCACTCACAAACAGCCATGCCACCGCCAGGATTCGGACTGAAGCCTGTGGTACGAAAGGCCAGACCGCTATCTAATTGGCCATCAAGCCGCCACGAATATCAGGAGACAAAGAAAAGACATAATATAACCGATGATTTTATCTAAAATTTAATAATAGTTAAATTTTTAACACAGATGATATCATTTTTTAAGATGAGAGATTTAAAGTAACAGTTCTAATTAATAAAAACTCACAAACAGAATTATTCTTTCTTGTTGTAAATTAATTTCTATTGATTTTAACAAGTAAAAAAATTTCAAATGATTGTTTTCGAATGGAGCACGGTAAACTAAAGTTATGGGGACAGTAATCTAAAGTTATTCAGCACTAGAGTGGCAGTTATATAACAGATTCAGCATTATTCAATTAGTAATATATCATCGGACCTGCTATACCACCACTACATTTTGCCACAATTTTAAACAAACGTCCTCAGAAGTATCTTTAGTATATTTGCAGACTTCTCTCTGTCCCATCGAACCCATAAAAAAGACGTTATGGCTTACATATTTATCGTGCCCATTCCCAGTATAGACATAGAAGCTTTCTGTTCGGCTTCACTCATCAGATTTCGAATCCATCTACCCTATAAATGAGAAATTTAACTCGCTTTTTACCAATCTTCATGGCACGATAGCCCATGTTGGGCCGAGACTTGCCTACTACTAATACTACACCACAACACACCACATCCCTGTTCCTAGAGTTGAGCTGCCCCTTTACAGTTTGGGAATGATGTGAGTGTGAGAAGTCTGATTATGCTCTGTGACGCTTTACGGTCATATGAGACCGGTACATACGGCTGAAAGTGGATTTCGAACCACTGCACACATCCATGGCATCGCCGGGATACGAACCCGAAACCTGCTTACTGGCAGATTCCGAAATATAAGATGTTGTTTTCTTTTTACGAGGTAGGGTTGTCAGCCCTACATCCAACAATCATATTAAATCTGGACCTACTGTTTAAAGTGGATTCCGGCCCCGAATAAGTAATCGATTATTCCGTTTCCGCTGTTAAACCGGATGTTTACCACTCCCCGCTGTCCGTGGTTGAACCATTCTTCCCAGCACATGAATTCATAGCGCCAATTCTGAGCGCAAACATAGGAGCTTATGATTCAATTTCGCTTGTCGCGTATCGAACCGGACTTCACTATTTGAAAAATTCAATGCGTTACTCACTAAGTTATTCTGGTTCCTTAATAACGTTTCTTAAATGTATTTAAATTACGTATTTACGGTTTTAAGTTCATAGTTAAATCTTTATTAGCCTATCGTTTTCTGAAATTCCTCAGAGAAAATTAAAAAAAAAGAATTTTTAATCTCAGTCTTTTCAGACTCAATCTCAAGCAGATTTGCGAGTTTTCTTTTTTTTTTTTTTTCCCCAGTTTAGGGTTGAACCTTCTCCATGTATATCTAATGATTAATTAATCAACACAGAGAACAATTCAGAATTAAAAAATTACATACACAAAATTTTTTAAAAAAAACTTCAAAAGAGAAAGCAGCAATTAATTACTCATGAATATGATACATTAAAAGAAGAATTTCAATACCATTCAAGTTGACTAATGAATTACATCGGCTAACTTATTATTATTATTATCATTACCATTATTAAAGATTTCTTAACAGTAAGCTTGAAGTTGTGACAAAGGCCAAGAAAAATTGAAAAATTACAGCAAAACTACACATTCTGAATAAAACCGCAAAGATAACAAAAAATTATATTAAAAAAATTATTATTCATATGTTCCAAAAGCTAAACACTAGCGTCTACCCTTAACACTTGATTGGAGGTTTCTTCAACAAGGTTAAATTCAAAACCACCCTCTTTATTTAATGAATGAAAATATCTAAACACCACACCACCAAAGAACAAAAAGAGATGGGAGGGTGGGGACAAGAACCACCCCATGATGAAGCACACAGAAGAAAAAAAAATCCCATAAGTAAAAATAATTACCCCACCACGATACCTTGCAAAAAGCGGATGCAACCTGCGGACCCATCGATCAAAAGATGCATTTTGTTGGGGGCCCCCTTCCCAAGTGGGGGCCCCACCCTTCAAGGCCGGCTCCGAGGAGACTGGACGAAAGGGCCAGGTCAACAAACCATTCCTTTACGAGGAAAGTTTAAGGAAAGAGGCGGAGACTGGATTGGGCAACGCCTATTCGTCGTGTGCGTCGAGGTGTTCTTGAGAATCAAGCCAGACTGTTGTGTGTGGTTAGCACGCCATAGCATGACACACCCTCCATTTTCTGCATGTGTTGGATCGTCACCATGTCGTGACGCTCACCCCCTTCGGCATAAATGTTAAGCACCATGTTCTTGATCGTGATAGGGCCTCTGCCTCCACGTTAATATTTAAGTACTGGCCCTTACATAACAGCGTCCGTAAATTTTAATGCGTCTTGATTCTTCGCTGGTGTTCCTTTTAATGGCCGGCACGTGAGGATGGAACGTGAAGGCAGGAACCTAGAGGTCCAGGAATGTTGGCATGCCATTTTGTCACATCATTTAGAAGTTCTTTAGATAGAAGCATGTTTTACTGAAGATTCACAGATTGAAATAGCAGCAATACACAATTCACGCTCGTGGTCGATTTTAATATGTCTTTCATACTCGTAGAGGCTCATTTGATAAATTTGCCAATTTTGAGGACAATTTACCAACGAGCCATTTAAGAACTAATATTTTTCTGTAGGGGAGGAAATATTTTAAAAGCTATTATATATTTTAAGTTGTTATGAATTTCGATTAAACTTTTATTGTAAGATGGGTAAAAATAGACTTGTGGATATTACCCATAAAAAAAATGGAATATTGTTGATAAAATTGTTTCACTTTTATTTACTAATTCACCATAAGACATATTCTATGTTCATTGTGTTTTATGCAGCAAATACGTGATTGGGATATTTTGTCCCTCATTCAGAAGTTCTGAATGTTGATGAATGTTCGAATGTTCTGAATGTTGATCCTGAAAATGTTGAAGTTATTAAAGCTTTTCTTTGAGTCATAAGGTGTTTTCTAACATTTTGGAACTCAATGAATAGCTTTAACAATTTTAACACTTCTAAAACATTGGATCAATAGCATAATAAAGGCAATAAATAAATGAGCGATTAGATATGTCCTTTATTTTATTTTTTTTTAAATTACGTTGACGTTTATTATTATTATTATTATTATTATTTAATACTATGATTAAGACTTTGGATATTGATACTGATGTCAATTTTATTAAGGTCTTGAATCAGAAGATCTCCGTTGAGCCATACCACCATACCGTAACTATTCTAAAACAAAAACGAAAAAAACCACCATATTATAACTCTAAAACAAAAATGAAAAAAAAATCACATCACCATACCATAACTATTCTGAAACAAAATCGAAAAATAATCATACTGACATACAATAATTATTCTGAAACAAAAACGAAAAAAGTCATGACACCAGAACATAATTATTCTAAAACAAAAACGAAATGAAAGTTGTTGTTTGTTTCTTTTTATCAAAATATGTCGAAAGCATAACATATACAAAAATATAATAATTCAACAGAAAGGAATTAGAAAGTGAAATAAATAGAATAAAGTAAATAAAAGTAGTAAGAAAGAAAGTACATGAAGAGAAATTAGAAAGTTAACTAAAATCATGATATAATAAGAAAAAAAAATGTTCTTATCTACTTAAAATTAATAAATTTTTACATTTAGATTAAATTTAAAAATTCAAGATAATTAAAACTTAAAGGAAATTACATTTTCTAAATTCTTTTATATTTACGAATTAGTTGAAATTGTTACAAATTAGTTAATTTTTTTTTTTAATGGTGTATCGTAATGTGTGAATTCTTGTTCTAGTTATTATTAAACACATTGGGTACTTTCCAGAGGTCTTTTTATGGAACCCTATCCAAAAATTAATTACATAACATAATTCTGCAATGTAATTATTTTATTGATAAGCATATTGAATTTAAAAAAGTAAAAAATAAATATTCTTTGTTATTTTTTATATTAATATGATTACTCTTTTGTGAACAATATAGCTGAGGTACAGAATTCTTGTTTCTTCAGACCAAAAAAAGCAGAAAGTGATCTTCAGAATGGAGTTGTAAATCATGGTCGACTATGAACAGATTTTGCTAAAATTGAATTTTTGAATTCCAATTCAAAATCTAGCGCCCTGATGGTCAATTTGCTAATGATCTGATCTTTGGTACCACAGGCTTCAGGGCGAATCCTAGCAATTTGTGAGTGGTTTAGAATCCACATTAAACTGTAGGTGTGGACCTAATTAGATTAAAGTATGCACAAAATGATCGTAGAGCAACAAACCATCCCAAAATCTATTGACCATACTGAGAGACATGTCAAACAGTCTGGCAGCTTATGATAAGTCCATTTATATTCACATAATAGCATATCTTTGATTGTTGAATTGGTAATTGCACATATTTTTGAAACGTTGGAAACAGCATCTGGAGAATAGTTTCATTTGTGAACAGACAGAAAACGAATTCTATGATTAACGATAGTTGCAGGCTTCAAAGATTATCGATTTTATATTTCGATGATGGATATGTTATGAATTGAATGTATATTTGATTACTCACCAAATGATATCGCTTTATAATAAGACATGAAAATAAACCAGGATTACCTTTGAAAAGCAAAATCTGAAAGTCTGCAAAAGGAGCAGGTGATTGAAAATAAATTGTGATAGTCTAGTCTGTAGAAGTTAGAGATGGATTATAGTAGATGATGGATGAGATGGAAATCCGCGCTTTCAGCTTTTCCCACCGTTTCGCTAGTATCATATTGACTTAAAAAATTATTTAAAACAAGTAATATAAAAAAAAAAATTTGTAAAGTCAATTACTACTTTTTTTTCGCTATATTGCAGAAAGTCCTTTATAAATAATTTTCATTCATTTTTAAAATTTATCTGGCGCCATTTATTGGTAGATAGATATATGCAACTTAAATCTAAAAAAAACCTAAAATTAATGTATTAAATTTAATGAATGAATTAATATTTGAAAAAACTGTATTAACATCCAGTGTCATCCACTACAAGTTCAAAAAAAAAATTTATTTGAACTTGAGTGGGTGAATAAAAAGTATTTTATCAACAATAGAAAATTTGAACAAGATATATATAGGGAGAGTGTAAGCTAATAGATGGAATTTAAAAAAAATTTTACTTACATGTCTATAATTTAAAATAACAAAAATTTTAAATGTCACTTTTAATGAAAGAATAGTACTTCAAGTTTAAATTTTATTAAAATTTTAAAGTTATTTATTGCATCTCAATTTTTTTGTTCTATTTTTGTGCGATAAAGTACAGAACAAAATAGATTTGTGTTCATTCATACTCATATCCTAATCATATTGCTATCGAAACCATTTTTTATCAGATAGAAAATGTTCATCTTATAGAAAAAAATTCAAATTCAATTCTTTCAAAAAATTCTATATTATTTTTTTTTAAATAAACCCAAACATAACATACCAAAAAGTTGTCAGCTTAAAGTCGATAAGTAAATGAGTACAACCTTTAATGTAAAACTTTAGATAAATTAGTAATGTACAATCTTTAATAAGTACAACATTAAGTAAATAAGTACAACCTTTAATGCTATTAAAGGTAGTACTTATTTACTTTTTTGAGTAATGCGAGTTTTTAGCACTGCAATGCCTTCTTTTTGAATGATGCCCTTTTTTAGTAACTGTCAACCAAGTACATTTAGTATAAATTAAATGCATCCACGATAATGATGAATTGGATAAATTCAAATAATTAGTATTTATAGCATTATTAGCACCATTTTCTACCAGATAGAAGGTGTTCATCTTAAAGAAAGACTTTTCAAAGAATTCCATCATATTTAATCGAAATAAGCCCAAATGTGCCATACCAAAAAGTTGCTAGCTTAGTGGTTGTACTTATTTATTTTTTCGAATAATGCCAGCCATTTGTTCGTAACTGTCATCCAAGTACATTTAGTATTAATTAAATGTATCTTGGTAATGATGAATTGGATAAATTCAAATAATTAGCATTTAAAGCAATATTAGCACAATTTTCTACCAGATAGAAGATATTCATCTTATAGAAAGGCTTTTCAAAATATTCCACCATATTTTATCGAAATAAGCCCAAGTGTCCCATATCAAAAATTTGTCTGCCTAAAGGTTGTACTTATTGCGATAGCCTAGCCATAGTCTAGAAACTGTCATCCAAGTATATTTAGTATTAACTAAACGTATCTTGGATAATGATGAATTGGATAAATTTAAATAATATGCATTTATAATAAATAAAAATAATAATGCGAGCTAATAAAAAAATATAATAATGTATATAGTTCCTTATTTAT
Source organism: Caerostris darwini (assembly GCA_021605075.1). Lineage (NCBI taxonomy): Eukaryota > Metazoa > Arthropoda > Arachnida > Araneae > Araneidae > Caerostris > Caerostris darwini. The sequence goes on along the minus strand of BPLQ01003840.1, from coordinate 861,738 downwards.
TTAGTTTAGTTTTAAGAATTTAAAATATTTTAAATCAAAATTCTAAAAAATGTTTAAAAGCTCAGAAAAACTTGAAAACAATTTAAGAAATGGTTGTAGAATTCAATTAAACAACTTTTCGTTGAATTTTTTATCATCCTCAGAATGAACAGGCAAACTAAAAAACACAAAATACTTTTGATTTTGCATCTTTTATCCATGATGGTTAGCTTTTGAAATGATGCAGCTTTATTTGAAACTTAACAAAGGAATTGAACTAAAGCTTCAATTTATATGCTCATACAATCTTGTTTTATATATAATATATATAATCTTGTCTTGCCTTATATATAATATATATAATCTTGTCTTATATATAATATATATAATCTTGTCTTATATAAATATCTTGGCTTGGCTTGCCTTATGGCAAAGAATATTTGGGTGGTAACTTAGTAATCAAATAATAATAGTGGTCCAAGGGATGATGAAACGTATCGATATTTCAAGGTTGTCATGCTTATAAAAATGAAAATAAATCCAAGTCTTTAAATTGGTGAAGATTTCAAATTTCAGGTTGTCACCTCTGGCGATACCATACTTGTTTTAAATTGGGGTGGCACCTAAGAATCCAAGATGACCCAATGAAAGGGGTGGAACCATTGAAAATCTTCAAAAACTTGACAGCCATTGCAAGCGATAGTAAGTAAAGTAATGGGAAAATTAAAAAAATAATGATGTGCAAATACATCTAAAAATCTCTACTCATGAAAACTATTTGGTTTATTTATCTACTGAAATGTTTCAACTGTATATGATTTTTTCCCATCAGTTTTATGCATCCGCTATTATTTTACTTTGATTTATCAAACCATTCATGATTTTCAGCTCTTCCTTAAGATCAATGCAATGCGTAGTAATTATTCATGTATTATAAATGGAATTCATGTACACTTTTCAGAGAACTGATTACAACTTTAGGCTGAATTTCCTGTCATCCTTACAATGAACAAGCAACTTAAAAACAAGTAATTCTTTTGATCTTACAGTGGAAAAATATTTTTGATCTTACAGTGGAAAAATCATGCACATTTTACATTATTTATTCATGATGAAAGTTGTTATTGAAACATTATTTATTATTTGAAACTTGACAAAAAAACAGAACCAAAGTTTCCATTTATACGCTCATATAAGAATATTGATAAATCCAAGTCCATTAATTGGGGTAGAATTCAAATCTCAGGTTTTCACCTCTGGAAATATTTGCTTTAAATTGTGGTGGCACTTAAGAATCAATTTTGACCCAATGAAGTGGTAAAGCCATTGTAAAATCTTGACAGATTTATGCCATTAAAAAATCATTTAATTAATTCATGCCATGCCAAAATGACATGAATTTTGACAGATTCAAGCCATTGCATGCATGTGTCAGTAAAGCATTGGGACAATAAACAATGATGATGTTCAAATACACCTAAAAATCCTTGCCTATGAAAACTATTTGAATTAGTGTTTATCTACTGAAGTGCTATTTCAACAACATATGATTTTCTCCCACAGTTTGATGCATCTCCTATTATTTTATTTTGATTTATCAAACCATTCCTGATTTTCTGCCCTTCCCTAAGATCAATATGATGCATAGTATTTATTCAGGTACCATAACTGGATTTCATGTACACTTTTCAGAGAACTGATTACAACCCTACTACAACAAGAACTGTACGCTTTTCCCTCCATTCAACAACAAAGCACTCCTGACCGGAGATAAAAAATGATGATGGTAATGATGCATGTTCCAGTTCCGCCCAATCCAATCTCATGCAATTCAAATGTGTGGCAGGGAAACGAAATCTTGTGTAAGGTATCTTCCAACCACAAAGCCTCGCTGTCATACTGATGATGCAGAAAAGAATATAAGTCTCGGCGAAGTTAATTGTCTTGGCTTGCCTTATGGCTAAAAATACTTGGGTGGTAATTTAGTGATCGAGTAATAATAGTGGTATAAGGGATGATGAAAAGTATCGATATTTCAAGATTGTCATGCTTATAAAAACGAAAAATTTGAAAGCAGCTTTAATTTTATATTTCACTGAAATAATCCAATATTCAATAAACGTTTAGTGGTGGCCGGAATGAAAAAATTAAAATAAAATTTTGCTCACAAAACACATATTTTTAACAATACATATCCCCACTTGGGATTTAGTGGTAAGTAATCTAATTTAGTGGTAATCCCACTAGGCTAAGTGGTAAGTAATCTAATTTAGTGGTAATCCCACTAGGCTAAGTGGTAAGTAATCTCTTGCATTCGTTGCCCGAATGCAAGAGATTATAGACGAATTATAGATTATAGACCAGTTATAGACCATTCTCGCTTTAAAAACGAGTAAATTTGACTGAAATGGACAGAGTTCTTAAAAAAAGTTAGACTTCTTCAAAGGCGCAATAGTCCCATGGTCTTCTGCCTGCTGTCGGATTTCAAGATAGAAGCTGTTTTTCTTTTTATGGCGTAGTGTTGTCACCTCTACGTCCAACAGACTGGGGCCTACGGTTTACAGTGGATTTCGAACAAGTGCAAAAATGTATGGCCCCACCTGTGGACTAGAAATCTTTGGTAATCAGCAGACGCTAGACACTCGGCCATCAGGCTCCAAATGTCAGACAGCTTAGCTTAATTTTCTGGGGTTTTCTTTCAATAATGCATTTAAATTAGTAGCAACTACTCCTGAAACTTTCTGGAACAGAGTACTTCTCACTTGTTTTTAGGTGATGACGTTGACAACTTGAAGCAGTATCCACTAGCATTGACATACAAAATATGATTTTCTTTGCCTAATTTCAATGTTTCATGTACTATATATCAAAGATTTAAAAGGGTTTTCTTACGCCTTTAAATTTAAGAAAATTACAAGAGTAGCAGATACAGTTGACAAGAGTAGCATATTTTAAGATACCTTTCAATGGTTCCTTCAATCTTTTTCTGTGAAGAAGAATTGTAAATTTTCGAGGTTACATTTGCATGCCTTCTTCTTTTCCTTTTCCAGAAAAATATTTCCTTTCTCCTGCTTTTCAATAAATACTTTCCAATTGTTGATTTTCAAGGATCTTTACTCTCCTTTCTGTGGAATATAGTAATGTATTTTTGAGATTTATTTATCAAAGATAAATTTTTATTTTATTTCGATTATAAAAACATCTCAAATTTGAGGTGATAAATTATGTATTGATTGATTAATTCTGATAAAGTATTCTAATTATCATCGTCATTGGTGATACAGCCGTTGAAAATCCTTGACCTTCTTCACGATTTTTTGCCTCCAGCCTGATGGTCAATTGCTAGCGCTCTGGCCTTTGGCTCCCCAAGCTTCAGGTTTGAATACTGGCCATGGGATGTTTGTGAGTGGTTCGGAATTCACGATAAGCTGTAGGTCCTGGTCTAATTAACCTACAGTGTGCACAAAATCAAACCAAGAATTTTTGCCATTCCACACGACTAGTTGCCCTTTGTTTCCAGTTAATAATACCGAGTGTCTTCAAGTCCTCCTCGACTTGATCTCCCCATCTAATTGTCTTCCTCTGGGTCTAGATCAACTGGGGTTTTCTTTAAGAAATCTTCTTGTTGCTCTTTTTAATTCCATTATCTCCACATGACTCAGCCATTGAATTCTCCAGTATATTCTAATACCCAACATATTTTAAACATATATTCAACATTTTTTATCGAAAGCTACCTATTTCATTTAAATTCATATGCACTAGACTCATTCATACCATATATAAATGCATTCGTACCTTATATAAATGCATTCGTACCTTATATAAATGCATTCGTACCTTATATAAATGCATTCGTACCTTATATAAATTCATTCGTACCATATATAAATGCATGCGGAATAATGAAAGCACTTTAAATAATTTAATAGAATAAAAGCAATAAAGCTTTAATTAAATTAACAGAAAGCACTTTAAATAATTTAAATAATTTGACAGAATATAAATGTGTTTGGTAATAGAAATATTAACACCTGCACCTTTAAACAGAAAACTTTACTTCAAAAACAATAATTTATATGCTAAAGTATATTCTTAGCAATCAGTATAAAATTTTAGATTATTTTAACAAACATAGCAAATATTTAGGCCAACAACATCAAAATCACAAAAATATTTTTTAATAATTGTGATCTTAGATAAGAAGTAAAATTAACAACTTGATTAATGGAAGCACTTGACATAAATTGAATGATTTATTACAGCTTAAACACTTATGCTAAATGGGCTTTCGAGCAATTCTTACCCAAAATTACATCAACGAAGACTTGTCATAAATTATAGGCAACTTCAATGTATTTTTAATAATTACAACTAAAACCAAAGATTGATTGTTCTTGTGATTCTCAAACAAAAACAGAAGATTTATTGTTCTTCGTAAAATCAAATAACTAGAACACTGAACGTTTGATGGATTTAGATTAATTGATGCAAAATATTTATAGTAGATGCACATATGCAATTAAAATATTTTTAAGTCAATTAAACCAAGATTATCAGATAATAAATTGGATGACGCAAATATATGAAATTGATACAAACTGAATGATTTATTATAATTAATTTTTGATAAACATATTGTCAGTTTATTAGTGTTATCAATGTAGGTAATTTCCTATTTTGTAAAACTTCAATGCATTTTCACTAATTACAACTAAAACCACAAATTTCTTTGTTATTGTAGATGATGAAACAAAGAAATAGTACACTGGCCACTTTATAGATTTAGATTAATTGATACAAATATTTATAGCATGCACCTATACAATTAAAATATTTTAAGTCAATTATATGAAAATTAGCAGTAACAATAAGAAATTTAATGATGCAAGTGTATTAAACTGATATAAACTGAACGATTTATTATAATTCATTTTTGATAAACATATTGTCAATTCATTACTGGTTTTATTATTGGATTTCATACAACTTTAATGCTTTTTCAATAATTGCTACCAAAACCACAAATTTCTTTGTTATTGTAGGTGATCAAACAAAGAAATAGTACACTGACCGCTTTATAGATCTAGATTGCTTGAAAAATACCTGAAGCAAGTGCTTAAGCACACTGCTAACAGCATGCACCAGAAGATTTTTTAATAAATGATTCCCAAGATTGACAGCTTTAATGACGCAAATGTACCATCTATTACGTAACGGAAGACCTAGTTCGAATTTCCCATGAAAATAATTTCTGCATATGGAGCATTTGCTGCGTTAAATGTGCCCTCAAAGCACTAGGAAGTAACAGCGATTTCTAAGAATCAAATTAATTTCGTATACAAATAGATTTTTAATGATGGCTTAATGAATGCTTAAAGTTTAATGAACAGATGATCTCTTTGTTCATTTCGCATGTTGTCGCTTCCGAAAGCTCATTAACAATCAGCGTTTATAGAGAAATTAATAGGTGGACATGTTAATGGCTTCATTATGAAAAAAAGTAGAAACACCGGGATGCGTGTGGTCTAATGAGATTACATGCATGTGGATGAAATTTATTTCTGTAGTATGCAGAACAGGTATACTGCCTGTCTAGAAAACAATTATTATTTATCTACTTTCTTTTTTATTTAGACCTACTATGAATTTTCCCATCTAAGAAATGGATAAATGTAGTGCTGTAGGCGAAAAAAAATGAAATTAATTTAATGTAGAATGCTTGGACTAATATTAATTTATATATTTTGTTTGTATTTATTTGTGAATTTTGAGATTGCTCATTACATTCATCTCACATTAAAAAAAAATTATTTCAATCTAAAAAGCTACTCCAACTCTTGGCCAGTAGACTGAGCCCATATCTCTGTGCGTAGCTATTATTCAGGAGAGTTTAGGTTCAAATCCCCATTGCAAAGACCGTTTTCAGAAACGATGAGAATCGGTGTAGATTATGACAACGTATATAAATCACATCACATAGATAGTCTACATGACTGTTTTTACCCTTAAAAGTCTTCCAAGAAGACTATTTCCCCTGCTCATCGTACATCGAGAGGTTATTTGTGGCATATGTAAGGGAAACACAAAACAAAATCTAAAAATCCGAATTACAAAAATATCTTTTAGCTTTGAGCGATGTCAAACAATAAAAGGGTTAACTTCTGAATAATTATGTATAGTGATAGTGATGATGGTTTGTCTATACGTTTCATTATTAGTCTCGGTTTAAATTTTCTTGGGCTTTTTGTGTGCGAAGAATATTTCAATATTTGTATATCTTCTTTTTTATCTCTTCTTGCAATGTTTGCCGTTTACAGTGTGATATATGTGTATGCATAATTGTGTATAGTTTAATTACGAACAGACGGTGCGCACTTCAAATTTTGAAACTTTTTTTTTTTTTTTGTATGTGTGACTGATTTGATGGCATACAAAAATGTATGTATATATATTTTACAATTCTGTTAAACAAGTTGATTGAGTATTTTACAAGGCCCTCATCTATTCTCGTTTTGTTCCTTATCTTGTATTAATTACATTTCTGCAATTTTTGTAGTATATATATTGTTATTACCTAAAAAACAGAATATAAAAAAAGTTGCAACCCATCAGTGGGCTATAAGCTACTGTATCAGATTATCAATAAAAAAAATCGCAACGAAACTCCACATTAAGAATAAAAGAGATAACGACAGAGTCAACGTTGTCCAATTTGAGCATTTTACCAATATTTTATCCATGTCTTCACACATGCAGTGGCCTTCAGCAAGCTGATAGCTTAGGATTCTTTTAGGATACATATATGTATAAATCAAAAGAGAATTGACAAGGTGTGGGTTAAAAAGATGGCCATTTTGAAAACAAAAATTGCAACTCATATGTTTTATAGGAATGCATTCGACTTACGTAATAAAACTATAATAACATTTGCTATACGAAAATTCTGAAGCGCCTTACATTCAGATCCCTCAAAAAAAAAAAAAAAAAAAATCTAGATTCGAAGTGCACATAAGCCGCTGTAACGAAACTAAAAATCCTTAATAATCTTCAAATATCAAAAGAGGGAATGGCTAGAAATGCACTGGAAGATTAATAAAGAACACAGATATTTATGAAAAATATACAGTTTATAGTATGTGAAATACGTTTTCCAAAAAATTAGTAACTTCCCTCCCCCTCCACCAAAAAAAGGAACAAAACTCAGGTAGCCTGACTATCGATGAGAGAGACACTTTACCTCAATGTTTTCACAATGGCAATAGTGTCTTTTTGCATCTGAATTCAAGAACTTCAACAAATGATACCACTACCTGTCTCAAACCTGAGCATTTCTACACGCTGGCAAGCCTCGTTACCACTAGGCCATAAGCATTGGTTGGTAGTTCATAAACATTGGCAACGAGTAAATACAATTATTCACTTTTAAGTCAATGTCAAATTCTCCTATCTAACAAAATAGAGTCATGATGATAAATCTCATGAAAGATTGCATCTAGAAAAATTATGTGATACATCTTTCATGGTGTAATAATTACTTTATTTGCAAATTTTCAAAAGTAAATACCTTAGAAAAAAAAATCTAAATTCGATATTTATTTATTTATACTTTATAGAATATAATCAAAATTAATTTATTTTTTAATTTTGGGGTTTCTTAAAACTAAAACTATTATCGAAATTCTTAGAATTAAATCGAAAACAAATTTTCTGTTTTAATGCAAAAATTAGAAAGGGAGCAAATATTATTAAATATTTCCTATTTAATTACATTAGGAAATCCCTTTAAAATATACGTGTTAAATATTATTTGTACATTGTTTTCTTTTCAATAATTAAATCTTTAACATCATTTTCCTCTGTCACAACGTTCATATGCATTTCTCTACATTATAACATTCATATTCTTCAAGAGTCAAATTCGTGCAGTTTTTTCATGTCCACACATGAATTTTGATGTAGACTGCATCTTTCTTGGTGCTCTTATGAAATTACTAAATGATTGAATAAACCAAATGGCCAAATTTCTCTGAAAATAGACCACCTGATCATTAACATCATTAAAAAATGTCACACATCACAATAGCAGTTTGTGATCTGCTTCTCGCCAATAGGCGATGCTTTAGTAATATATTCAATAGTAATTACAAATAACAAGCAAGAAAATGTACATAAGCAAGTTAGCAATTACATATAAACAATATAGTAATACATATAACATATTATGACTCATTTTCAAGAAATATGAGTGAAAATAAAACAAACTAATGAGAAATTTTACTTACACCAAGTCTCTGACTGATGATGATTCTTTCTTTTGCTGTGTCCAATTATTTTTACTTGAATTTTCTCACTTTTGAACAAGTTAATGAAGTAACTGTTGAAGTTGTAAGAAAAACAAGCCTCTTTTGTTCCATGGACAACTTCGCTGATGAAGTGAACACCATGCAACTGCCATAAGATCCAAAACAATAAGTTTATTTTTTGACGATCCCAGATACTACCGGAATTTTTGAGCATTCATATGAAAAGAAATAGATGATTTAATTAAATAATTAACTCCTTAACGAATTATCCCGAGTATACTCGTGTTTCATATTTATATCTTTTTGGAACATTATGAATTAGCACGTGCCAAAATTAATTTTTATCTGCCAGTAGGCAGCCGGCCTTGGTTTATCATGGGGCTACTGCGCCAATGAAGAAGAAGAAGAAAATTAATTTTTAATTCTTACTAAAACGAATATTTTAAATGACCGTGTATTATTCTAAATCAAACATGAGTTAAAATTTTTACAGGCATTTGATTAGGATGCCTTTCAGTATCCAAATAGATTTGGCGGAAAGTTGCACGTTATTTATTGCTGATGACAATTTACATTTACTTTCTGTTATTTTTCACAAAATCAGCAAAAGTGAAAACATTTCTGATGATAATAGCAGAGATATATTGTAGTGTGATCTCGAAATACCTGGCGGTGAATCAGAGGATTATAGTTCTGATTTTAAAGTACATTTCAAATTTCTAAATTTTTGCTTACATTTTTATGATAAAAAATAAAAGATGACGCAACCTTATTGTAAGAATACTTATTTTCGATTTTAATAAAATAATTATTGTGAAACAAATATCGTAAATAAACATATTTGAGAAAAAATTAAAGTGTTAATTTTATAGAAATGCGTTAAAATGTTAATATTACTGATATAAATAAGATATGTTGTCAGATCAAGTTTAATACTCCAAATGAAAGAGTTGTAAAGACGAAGCATTATGAAAATGATTAATCTTAAAAATGCTGAATATAAAAGCTTTAGTGGGTTGATTTGTCGCTCTACGGTCATTTTGTGCCCACTTTAGGCTAATTAGACCGAGACCTACAGTTTAACGTGGATTTCGAACCACAAACAAACATCCAGAGTGCTAGCCAATTGGTCATCAGGCCGCAGAGGATTAGTGAAAGAGATATCTGAATAGTCAATTGTTTAGATATTCAATAATAGGGTTAAAACTGATCATTCCAAGGAATTCGAAGACCATATTAAGGTAATATAAAATAGATATTGAATGGTTATGATCACATACATTATTCTTATTTCCCTGTCATATTATAAAAAAAATTTCAGAAAATAATTACATAATCTTAAATATAGTTCCTTACATTTCTGAATATATGTAATCTTTGGTACAATTTCTTCTTCATTATGCGTATAATGATAAGTATAAAAAATAATTCATAATTTTTTATACAGTTTTATCCATTTTTACGGTTTTGTATCCTTCATAAGAAGCTATTGAAAGACTACATGAAACACAATATTCTTCTATCAACAAGGATAATATTGGAAAACTGTAGAAAAGAACTTTTTGTATGGGCTTATTTATTTGGGGAAACAAATAAGAACAAGGTTGCATTACGTCTTAGGACAATTCTGAAAAACATTTATAATTTTATTTAATTATCGCTATTAATAACCATTTTGGAAGTATGTTTCATTTACAAATTGCATGTTGTTGTGATGCAACTTATTTTCCAGATATCTACTATACATCATTAAAAAAAAAAAAAAGAAAACGTTTCACGCCTCAAATCATGCCATACCATCTCAATCTTTGTACAAAAAACTCCATTCTTCCTACAAAATTAACAGACAGGGACAACCAGAACAAGCAGATCCTTTATTAGCAAAACTAACGAAAAACGATTCATTGAGGAATGAATTTTCCGCCTTGGCTCCAGTTCCGTCGCCAGAACGGCGCCACGGGTCTGATCCTTTCCAACCCTGACCCCCGCGGGGGAACTGTCTCCGGCGCAGTTCAAAGGTCGCCAAAATCGCCAGGAGGTTGCCAATTAACATTGTGGAGCTTAATTAGAAGTTAACTAGAAAAAAAAAAGTAGAAACTAAGAGAGAGAAAGGAAAACGAATTATTGGCGAACGGCCCTATGTGTCTCTCTGTGCCTGTTGTAAATTGTGAATGATATTCCAGAACCCTGTGCGTATACGCTTGGGCCAGTTTTATGAATGGCAATCGAAGAGGGGAGGGGGTGGAATGAGGGGGGTGGGGAGGATGTGGAAAAAGCAGTTTAGCTCCTTCATTAATACTTCAATGAAAGATGATGTTGCGAAGCCAGTTTTCTCTAAACGGTCGTAGTTTGAAAAAAGAGATATGAGTGAAATGGTGCCCCGCCTACATTTATTATTTGGGGTTTTTTTAGAATGCTGTTATCATTTTATGTGACACATGTTATGTTTAAGTGGAGAAGTAATATGATGTTGCTAAATTCTGTTGAGACTGAAAAAGAAATTGCAATGAATCTGATTAACTTGGAGCTGGGATACTTACACTGACATCATTACACGAGAATGTATTTCACAATAAATTTACAATCCATGGTACAAAATTATTTTTTTCTATTTAAAAAAAAAAAAAAAAAAAAGAAATGCTATTTTTTGGTAGTCTTGAAATTGTTGACTCAAACATTTTAAATAAATAATTTCTTAAGAATGTTGAATTTGTATTGCTAATTTCTCAGTGAAAAATAACATCGGGATAGTACTTTTATAAAATAGGTTATTGAACATTTCTTTTGTATTATCGATATTGATGAACAGTTCTAAAAAATTTTTATCGATATTAAGTATTTCTGACTTTTTTAAAAATTCGTCTTTATCGATATTGATGAATAATTCTGACCTTTTACAAAATTCATCTTTACGCATATTGGTAAACATGAAAAAAAGATGGTTTTAAAAATTCATCTTTATCGATATTGATGAATAGTTCTGAATTTCTAAAAGTTCATCTTTATCGATATTGATGAATAGTTCTGTTTTTTAAAAAATCCTCTTTATCGATATTGATGAATAGTTCTCACTTTTTTAAAAATTCAACTTTATCGATATTAATAAATAGTTTAAAAAATTGCTCATAAACTATTAGGAATGCCAATTTTTCTCTATTTTGCAATAACTTGGAAATTTGAAGTAAAATTCAAGATTTCAATTTAATTTATTTTAATGGGAATAAAAATTATGCATGACAGTTTTTAAATGCATCGTCAAACTTAATAAAGAAAGATTAAAAAATTATACTCTTTCTCTTGAAAGATTTCAACATATTTACCTCTTCACTTTAAAAAAATCTTGTCATCAAAATACTGCTCTTCGAGAATTTTCTTTTATAAAATTTGACAGGCAAGATTTTTCTTTTAAAACATTTTGTTCAAAAGATTTCCAACTAATAAATTACAATTATTCTGATGAAATAAAAAAATTCTTGTAAAATATATTGGAGATAAAATGAATTTTAATAAATTTAAATGATTCTTGGAATTATTTTCTGAAAATAAAAGAATCCTTGAAATTTTCAATGATTTTGTTAAATTTTTTTGTAATGGTAAAAACAGTGAATTAGAACTATTTTTATATTAGATAAGTTTTCCTGAAACAACACTTTCTTTAATTTTAATATTTTGAAAGCAATCCTTTTCAGATTATTGAGATAGTGCACATAATATCATAAGTATTATAGCTGCAATAGAAGTATTACAATTAATAATATAGTGAAATATTAAATAGTTTATAACAGTCCTTTATTTTCGGAAATGTTTTTTTTTTCTTTATGCAGCTGTCAAACGCTTAGCAAATTTTCTTCGATGCCATTAGGCAAGCGCTGCACCGACGTTACTCACTTAGCACTACCCAGGAGGTGCATGGAGCTTGAAGATAAGCTACGGATGAGTATTAACGATCTGTTAGACTCTACGATCCTGTTAGACCGGGACCTACGGTTTAAAGTGGATTCCGAACCACTACAAACATCAATGGCAACGCGATGGGTGAATCCGAAACATGTGGTACAGAGCGCCAGAGCGCTAGCCACCCAGCCATTCAGGCCCTTCGGAAATCTTTATCTTCTCATTCATTTAAGCATTGATTGATTCATTTATTTTTGATTAATTGATTGATTCAAACAGATAGAGTAACTGTCAATATCGACCCTTTTCATAGCATCCTTAAGGTTTTCATTCGCGATCAGGGGTTGATAGAAACATACTTATATTATATATGCTTATATATATATTTCTTTCTTATACATTCTGCGTAAAAAAAAAAAAAAAAAAAAAAAAAAAAAAAAAAAAAAAAAAAACTGAAACTGTTAAATAAAACACAAAAATCAATTTATTGATCAAGATTTATTTTGTCGTCTTCAAAATAGGTCCCATCCAGTGTAATCCAACTATGTCAGAGTTTGATCTATCACTCCTAAAAACATTTTTCGTAAGCGGATTGAAATACGTCCTTCAGTTTCCTTCAGTGAATTTTCTGTGATCGCCTCAATAAAGTCAAAACACATTCCTTTAAGTAGTAATTTTAACTTGCAGAACAGAAAAATTTCACAAAGTGCTATATGAGGTGAATACAGTGCATGATTGGTGACATTTGTTGAATTTTTAACCAAACATTCTCGCACATTGATGACTTGCACAATGGTTTTGGAACCTACTTTCCGTACTCTTTTTTGGACAAAATTGAATTCTTTTGGAATCAGCAGTGCGGTGATGTGTTTCATGCACAAAGCATCAATCACAGTGTTATGAACAAACTTAAAAGATATCTTCTAATTTCGAATCTTGATTTTATTGATGTTTCGTCTATCCTAGCAATTGAAGGTGACCAGAAAGAAGTACATCAACTAGCACTTCTCGGCCTTCTTGCTTGTGTTTTTGACATGCACGTTTCATTCCAGGTCTTCTAGAACATGAAACGAAATATCATTTATCATCAGCACACAAAATATGATTTTAAACAAAAGTTTAAAGCAAATTCTTTGTTAAACTTACTTTTCATATTATAAAAAAAAAAAAAATATTCTAACAGTTTGATTACAAAAATAGCTGCTATCAATGTACTGAAGGACAAATAGTGTTCAAACTGCATGTGGTAACTCAGTTTTGTGCCATTGTAAAAATTGTTGAGATATTTTTTTACAAGCGTCTTTTAAATTAAAAATTCCAGAAATTTTTTACACAGAATGTACACACACACACACACACACACACATATATATATATATATATAAGGAGAGTGTGTGATAGAAAATTTGTATTATTCTTTATATGTATATACATATATTGACAGATAAAGAGGGAGAGATATAGAAGATTGCATTGCCAATTTTTTATTTTCGAAAATATATTTTACATATTATATATATTTTATTCCTCTTTTCAAATCTCTACATTTAGAAAACCAATGCAACTCTTTCAATACAAAAGCATCATTTAACATTAAATGATTATAACATTACGCACCTAAATTATAAAAACAATATACTTTAAAAAAATGTAAAATAAACAATTTAAAAATTTACATATTCATCATTTTTATTTTTGCAATCCTGGTTTAATTATGTAATAGAAAAATGGAGGGGTCAATAAAAAGCCAAAATACTCTTAAAAGGATCGTTTGCAATTAATACAATATTGTTAGGGTTTAATTCGTGAACAGAGTTAGAGAGAAACGCACTGAAAATACTTAGCAAATTGTCTGTTAAGTTTATAAAAGACATATTTTCATAAAGTTATAAAAGAGATTGCTTTACTGGTATTTTCTTATCCAAATTAAATTTCATCAACTATATATATATAATATTCTTTTCATGAAATCTGTATTGTTTAGAAGATTGTCAAAAATAAAAACTTTTTTTGAAGTTAACTCAACGTAATATTACACACTAAATTATATTTACAATAAACACTATACTTATAAAAAAAATTATCTAAACACTCACATGAAACTCTTTTTATTTTACTACCCTATTATAGTTATGTAATAGTAATATAGAGGGGGTCGATAAAATCCAAGCATTTTGAAGGGGTCCAAAGAAATTAGATTACCCCTGATCTAAATGAATTGTAAAAAAATATATGTACTATTTTGGAGTAGCATGTTTTAGCTTATCAATTGTTATTTTATTATCTAAATGAAATTTCAAATATTGTGCATATTTTATTTCTCGTTTTAAATGTATCGTGGTATAATAAGTCAATATAATTTATCTATTACATTTACACAGTAAATTCTAAACATAATAAACACTGTAACTATAAAATAAATAATCTAATAACTCAGATAAGACTTTTTTTACTAACAGTTATTTACTATTTTAGTTTTTAACTTTTTTTACTACTATAGTTATGTAAAGGCAATAATGTGTGGGACGATTAATGCCAAAAAAATTTTAAAGGTGCCCAAGGCATAGAAGTTTAATGACGCCTGATGTAAAAGAAAGATGCTTTCCATCAATATTATAGTAAAAATGCAATAAATACATATTTTTTTGAAGTAGCAAATTTTTAAAAATCTTTATTTAAGCATAAATATTTGAATAAATATACAAAACGTCGAGTATTTTCATTTTATCACTAATTTAATTTAATACAATTTTATACACACATGGCATTCCTAAATCAATTTAAAAACTTCAAAATTGACTTTAGAGTGTTTTAAATGTTTTTAAACTATATTTTAATGTGAGATGCTTTAGAGAAACTTAAATTTTCTTATTTGGGAAGTTCTAACAAGCCATTATTTATTAACTTGCTGTATAAAACATGCTGTATTTCTACATTTAATTTCAAAATATTAAACAAAGAAATTCATTAAAAATTTTTTTTTTAGAAGCTTTGCAAAGAAGTGATACTAAACCAATAATTTTATAAACTCTATGATGTAAGAATTTTGATTAAATATTTTCAGTTACAATTATGATTCAGTCAAAAGAATGATTCCTAAAAGGCCAAGCAGGCCAATTGACATTTTTTGATATTAAATTTTGACGATTAAAATAAGTTTTATCGATTTATTATTTAGCTTATAACTGAAAAATTTATATAACTTTTCACATTTTAACTATTTACGATAATAATCGTTAATCATTATAATTTTTATTTTATAACGATGATATTCTGTGAAGTTAATATAATGCAAAATTAAGGTTATAAATTATGTAAAATAAGGTAATAAATAACATACTTTAATATAATGTAAAATTAATTAGATTCATGATGCCAATAGAGGCATTCTTAGTTTTAAATTGGTCGCAATTGTAATTGGCAATTATTCTTAGCTAATATAAATTTTATTACATAAATAATTAATGAAATTTATTACTTATATAGTAATAATTAATTAATAATATCAGAATGCTATGAAACAAAATGATAATTTCATCAAGGAGGAATTATTAATTGTGATGAATTATTTAATGGTGAATCATCAATTATAATGTAGAAAAAACGCATATAAAGCAACACGCATATTTTTGGGGAAAAAAAAAAAGTAAATTTAGAGATAACTTATTGAGATAATTATAACTAAGAAAAGTTTTTTAACTATCTTGATTATAAAAATAATCAAAATAAAAAATATATTTTTCATTTTTTAAAAAGAATTCATTTACTTTTAAAATTAAATATTATTTTTGACCTGTGATTTCTATTTTATTCTACAGTAGTTATTGATTAATGATATCAACATGCTATGAATCAAAATGATGATTTCAGTTGTAAGGAATTATTAATTATGATGAATTTTTAATTGATGAATCCTCAATTATAATGTGGAAAAAACGCATTCATAGCACCTCGCATATTTTTTAGGGAAAAAAAACAGCATTTTTTTAAAATTAAGTTTAAAGGTAACTTACTAAATTTTTATAGCTAATAAAATATTATTATAAAAATAATCAAAAAAATATTTCCTTTTTTTAAAAAATAATTCATTTACTTTTAAAATTAAATATTATTTTTAACCTATGAATTCAATTTAAAAAAAATGTCTTACATAAACTAATCACTGCTTGTATTTTATTTACGCAGTTATATATGTCTGGTGCAACAGCCCCATAGTGGGGCAAGGCAGTATGCATGAAATGTTTTCTTTTTTACGGAGTAGGGTTTTCAACCCTATGCCCAACGCTGTTGAATCATATTAGACCTAGACCTACGGTTTATAGTTGTTTCCAAATCACTATAAATATCCATGGCACCGCTGGGACATGAACCCGAAACCTGTGGTCCCAGAGTGCTAGTCACTCGGCTATCAGGCCACACATACATATATATGAAAAATTAAATAAGATTTAATGTAAATATATATATATATATATATATATATGTGTGTGTGTTATATTATATCTATGAATTATTTTGCTCCTGATTATTTTTCACTATTATCTATTTGCAAATCAAGTGTAAGACATATTTTTAATAGATCCTTCAAATGAAACATTCATTTCCAATTTATCAACATTTTAACAACGCCTTGACAACATCTGTCATACATTTACAGTTGACAGGCAGCTTACATCAAAGCCGAGAAATAGTGTCACTGCAATTTATTTTAATTATATATTAAAGATTGCATCTTTATTTTTAATATACAAGCTCAGAGAAAGAGACATATGAAATTTATTTTCGGTAATAAAAATTATCATTTAATTACATTTTATCGAAAATATTTAGGAACGTATTACATCTATATTTTATTTAATTAATGAGAAAAATAAAATTTAACAATATAAGTTTCTTATAATAAGAAATTTCTCGTGGAAATATTGAATATAAATAAACAAAAAGACCTGGAGTAGTCTGGAGATTATTGCGTCAGGAATGCTACTTGATGCTACTAAACAGAAGTTACTAGGGCGAGTCTATGCTACTAGATGCTACTAGGGCGTCTATGCACTAGATGCTACTAGACAGAAGCTACTAAGGAAGAGTCTATGCTGCTAGATAGAGGTTACTAGACAGAGTTTGAATCCTTATATATGAATTTAATCGAAAATTTCGGTGTCTACGTTAGATATAACCACATTAAGGCTTTAGGGTTTAACTGTAGGCAGGGATTGTCTAATGATAGCCATAATACGGCAGGGTCAAAGGATAGTTCACAAAAGTGGTGCTATCGTTGTAAAATTGTTAAGAAGATAAGATAATGTAGTTTTCAATCAAATCAATTTTCAAATCAGCAATTTTCTATGCAATTTTTGATGTTTCAAAAGCTGCATTGAAAATTGATGCTGCATGTTTATAGATAAAAGCAATAGCAAATCTAAGAAATTAATTATTTCATTACTATGAAAAAATATTATGAAGATTTTTTTGAATTAGATAATTAACAAATCACATTAATTTAGGTTTTTTAAGCTTGCACGTTGTTGTGGCTTTCGCTATACGCTATTTACGCTATATTCTTGTACACTATTGTAGCCAACCCATTTTCTACGAAATGAATTCGAACTGTTTATTGAATTTCATAAAATAAATTAGACAATATTTCTTTAAATTTTTAAACTGTTTTTTTCTGTTAAAATCCAATATATTAACCAACTGGGTAATTTTAATAATTAAAAATATTTTTGCTGTAGTGGTTTAGTTTACCACTACCGCTCTTCACAGAAAAAGAAAAGAAAGAAGGTTTTACATAAAAGGAAAAAATTATATAAATAACTATATTTGATTTAAAAAAAAGACAAAGGATTCAGTTAAGAAATATTGGAAAATACAGAAAAAATCTTTGAAAAAAATATATATTTTATATTGTATTGATTAAAAAATCTGTGCTTCGTATATTTCGTACAAAATTTATATTGAAAGTTTATAGTAAAATAAGCAACTATAAATATTCATCGAAATTATAAACGAACCGCTAAACTTTAATATTCTGATATTTATTGCATTTGTATATTTTATTGTTTTCATTGGTTTTACAAGGAAAAAAATAGTATGTTTGAGATCAATATTTGCAATGCCAACAGAATTATAAAGGGATTCTAGAATTACGCGCAGAAAATACTTCCAATAATAATTCGTTTTTATAACAAAAGTATTCATAAAAAATTTGCATTTGATTTTAAATCTAAGTTACATTGTAATATGATGATTATCTAAAGGAGGAGAACATGTAATTATATTAAATTAATTCAGCTTACTATTATTTTATCTTGGGGGAAAAAGTTTCCTTTTTCAATCGATTTCCAATTATTTTAATTTGTTATTTTTTCAATAACATACAATATAACATGCAAATGACATGCAATCAAAAAGCAAGTAAAAGAAAGCAAAGCTTTAATCAAGCGACTTGAATGTCATAATTTTTTATGTGAAATTCAAGTCGCTTGATTCAAGTTTTGAATTTATTATTAATTATATTTTGGATACTAGATGGCGGCACTATCCCAATTGTGAAAGATCTTACATAAATACAATTATTTCAGTTCAACAAAATTTTATTATCTATATAAAATTTTTTTTTCTATTTTTTTTCTTTGAGCAACACTAGGAATATAGTAATATTAATTTCATAGTAACATTAAAATTTTTGTAGCATCTTTAGAAAAAAATTGCCGAGAAACTAAATTTAAATTTTGAAAATTGATATTAAATAGAATAAAAAGTAATATCGTTTATACTTAAATATTACACATATTAATCTTAATTAAATAATTCTTATTCAATTACATATTAAGCCAAATGTAAAATCCCATATATTTTACTAATAGAAATCTATTAAGGAATGTTACTTTTATTAAACACTACTTTTAATTAACTAATTTTATTATTACAAAAAATTTTTTTATAATAAATCTTTAATTGCAATCTTTCACTTTAGTTATGCTTTAATTAATAATAATCAATTAAATGATTCATTTTCATTTAGAATTGAAATGTTACTATATATCTCACAGTTATTTTATTTGTAATATATTCAAATATTATTTTGAATATTTTAACAGCATCGCAACTAAATTAATTAGCCAAATTATTCAATTAGAAAGTTATTTATTAACATTAAACCAAGTTAATATGCTATTCAGATAATATTTAATATTATTTCATGAATAAAAAATTTTCTTAATATAATTTTATTTAAAGTGCAAATAAAATGTTTTTCCTAACTTGTAAATTAAATATACAAGTAAAGCAAGATAGGATAAATAATTAATTATTTGACAGAATTAATTCAGTTAAATTAAAAAGCCTTTTATATGAATTTTATGAAAATGCAACTAATGGCTTTTTTAAAATAAACTTTATAGTACATGTAATATAACTAGAATAAAAACAAACGGGCAAATAAATATTTGATTTTTATTTTTACCTTGACATTTGTCATAACAGCAATATTAATACATCAAAAAGTATGAGAAAGTGTATTTTAATATTTTCATTAACTTGCGACAGTTAAATTTTATATTTTAAGATTTAGAACAAATTATATAACTTTATTTCGAAGAATGAAATAAATATTTAAATAAAATAAAAACTCAGTTAAAACTCTAAAAATAAGTCTAAAAATAGTCTAAAATAGTCTAAAAATAAGGACAAGTATTTAGATACATATTTTTAAGAAATCTAGTGACAGAGAAAATTATTTAAAAAGTTAGAAAATGCGAAAACAAAAATTCGGAAATTTAATACTTCTTAATCGTTATAGCAAAAAAGTCAACCAAATGCTTTTACCGTGGAAACACTATGAAAATTACGAGACTTCAAATAATGAAAATTAACTCATACTTAAATAATGAAAATTTAACTAATTCTAAATATTTTGTTCAAATAAAAGCGCCATATTTATATATTGTAAGTATATATCTTTTCTGAGACATGAAAGCATAAAATAATAATAACAATAATAAATAAATACACGACATGGTCACAATAGTAAGGACTAATTTTCTAATTGCCTTTTAAGATGTTTATTAATCAATGTAAAAATAATTATATATATTATTAATCAAAAACTATTTATTAATCAATTGCAAAATAATCCCACATTAAAGAAAAACAACAGACCCTTTCTTCACAAAAAAAATGTCAAACATTTTACATGATTCATTTTATTTTATATTAGGATTGTTGTATCTTATTGTATATCTTCCCTTAAAAATGACTAAACCTTTTCAGAGTTATTATTATTATTATTTTTTATATTTTGCCACTGTACTAGTTACTTTTCTTCAAGTGACAGAAGGGTAAATCAGAAATTATCCACACTTCGGTTTCATGGGTTACTCACACAAATCCGTAAATTTAGGTCTTTTGTTTTGTTTATTTAAAATTTATTTAACTTTTAAAAAAATACAAGTATAAGAGTATTTCAAAAATTTTTCTCTATTTTTTATTCCTGTAATAAAATATATGTTTATTTTTGACACATATTATTTATTAATGCAAGTAAAATAAACGCAGGGCCTCTGAAAAGTATCACAGTTTCTTAATAAAGGTTTTCCAAGAGTGATCTTGAACATTATTTCTGTATATTTTATGAAATTGCAGCTTCTTTAGCGAAATTAATGAAATTGCAGAAGGTCCATTCCTACTTCCCTTGCAGATGCAAATGCCTTGACAAAAGCTAAACTTATAATTCCTTCAAAGATTAAAACTTAACACCAAATTACAGAACTAAATGCCCACAAAAAAACAGCCACTACTCATAAGATTAAGAATGAAGCAACCACAAAAATATGAAAATTTCTGCTGATGGTGTTGGAAAATAAAAAATGTTGCAACTGCCCAGATGAAGTGTTTACTCCTCATCATGTCTTTATTGCCAGCTATTGCAGCTACCATGTATTGTCTGGACCATCCCTCGGAAGAGGATTTATACTCCGAGCTGGCAGTCAACATAGTTAATAATATTCAGGCAAGATCACGATATTTGATTTTCTTGTACTCTCCAGGGGATATGACAACAAAAACAGTAAAATAAACATAATTTTGTAAAATTTATTTTAATTTTTTATTATATATTTATTTATTGGTTATTTAAATTTCAGCTTCCAGATTAGAATGATTTCTGTTATTTAACATTATTTCCAAGAGAAATATTATAAATTTTTTTAAAGCTTTTTTTCTTGGAACTAGAATTTATAGTATATCAATGCATTCTTCTAAGGATATGACTCTATTCAGACAATCTATATACCAAGAAAAACCAACTAATTGATTTTACCAGGAAAACATTATAAAAATTTTGAGATTCACTTAACTTAATGAAAATTTAACTAATTTTAAATATTTTATTACAATAAAAGTTTATAAATTTTAAAAGTTTATAAATGTTTATAAATTTTAAATGTGAATTTTTCTGAGAAATGAAAGTATAAAAAAATAACTATATACACGACATGATCACAATAGTAAGGACTAATTTTCGAATTGTCTAGGTAATCGTACATAAATTTTGTTCTGGCATGCTGTTGCATGAATCCTTTGCTCATCTTAAATAGTGCATTATTTCAATAATTTGCTTAAATCTAAAAATATGTTAAAAGTAACTTTTATTTACTTAAAATGAGACTTGGAAACGAAATTTCTCGGCTACTCCTGATATATTCCCCAGATGAATTTGGCTCGGAAATTCTGATTCACTCACCGTTTTCTCCCGACTTTACTCCAACAGATTATCATCATATTTTACAATGTTATGTTCATCATATTTTACAATCTTACTTAATATTTTTTTTCATGACTTTAAGAGAAGAGATTGAAATGAGTTCTTAGTTCAAATCAAGAACTTATATTTTTTTTTCTTCTAAAAACATTATTTTACAGAATTTCCAAAAATAATTAACTTCTTTTTTCCCAAAATGTTATGAAAAAGAATGGTGACTGTGTTGAAGATTAAATAAAAATATTTTTTTGGCTAAAGTTTTCAGTTTTATGTGAATCGGAGTAAATGAGCAGAACTTTTCATGCATGCTGATACGGTTTTTTTTTTTTTTTTTTTTTTTTTTTTTTTTTTTTTTTTTTTTAATTACGATGTATTGTATCCGTATCGTAATGTTTAATAATAATGTTTAATAATAAATAATGTTTAATATAATCAAACTCCTGATAGTCGAGTGACTAGCGCTCTGGCGCCCGGTGTCACAGGCTTCGGGTTCTAGTCCCGGCTGTGCTATTGATATTTGTTGTGGTTCAGAATCCACTTTAACCCGTAGATCCGTCTAATATACTGTAGAGCGTAGGACTGACAGCTATACCGCGGAATCAACTCAGACTTCTACCTTCGGCTGCTCCAACACAACAGAAGTTGTTAACCCTCCTTCCATGAGACCACATGGGTTCTTGGACTTGGGTCCAGAAGTTGCTGTCTACCAAGTGGGATAAGAAACAACAACTTTTTATAAAGTTAATTTTGATATCAATGCAACTGATGTAAGTCTGATAAGTTTGATTTGCATATCAGCTATACGTTTATTAAATATTGATTATTCTTTTTAAAGTCTAATTAGAACTTCTTTTTGTAATTTATTGCGAGGTCTATAAACTGCTAAGATTGTGGCACATACTGAAAAATGAATGATTACAGAAATCTCTCTAAATATAACCACTTTCCAATCTCCAACGACGACAAGACAATGACATCACCATCAAGGACATCCGCTTCCAGAAAGCTCATGGTGAGAGACTTCTCCATCCGAGAAATATAAAAAAAAAGGAGAAGAAGAAAAAAGCGGCAATCCCGAAAACAGGAAATAACATTCCATTCTTCCCTGTCGCGTTGCCAAGGGCGACACAACGACGCTATGACTCCCCCGCGGCTTTACGAGTGATAGCACTTTCATATATATATTTGTATGATCCGGTTAGTGGCAGTGTCGCATGCAGGGCTGTGTAATCACTGTGCATTCATTCAGGGACCATCCTTACCCCCCCCCTAAGTGGCTCACTCGGTCGACTCCTCTTCAGTGCCCAATGAGGCGTGGGCCTTTTTTGAAAAGACCAATAAAGGCTAGTCTGATTTCTCACGCTTGGTCTAGCCCTGGCGGGTGCCCTCCGCTATACATATAGAGCACCCCCTTTTCCGTGTGGATTTCCGATATGTATATGCGAGAACTTCTTTCTTCAGCGACGCTAGATTTATGGGGGTCGAAATTAATCAGCAATGCGTTAATTTTAGGTCTGGATATTTACGTAAGATCGATTTTTATATTTCGTATTCAATACTTCAAAAAAAAATAATAATAATAATAATACTTCATAATTACTACTTCATAAATACTAACTACTTCGTAAGTACATAATACTTCGTAAAAAATATTTCATAATTCAATACTTCATATACTTCATTCGTTTAAAAATGTCGTTTTTTTGCATCTTTATGTCAGGAATCGATAGACTAATGGATTTGTTGAAATAAATATAAAGGCTCCATCCATTTTTACATAAAGTTAAAAAATTTTATCACCTAATTTACACGTATTTTCTAATGCGAAATAATTTTTTGAATAATTTTCTTAATATGCCAAATGTTTTAGTGTAGAAAATAATAATTAAATATTCTTTCAGTCGAAAATATGGTGAAATATGGAAATCTTTGATATATTCAGCATTTTGTCTAACAATAAAAGTTAATTATATTACATTTTGTATAACAATAAAGTTTAATTATATAACATTTTATATAACAATATTTAATTATATAACATTTTATGTAACAACTAATTTTATTACATAGGTTCAAAGAAGAATTAAAAATTTCACAACATTTTCCTTTTTCGTGCAATGTTATCACATTTTATAAATAATTTGTATTCAAAATTGCACGAAAAAGAAAACTTAAACTGTTTGAGAAAAAAATATATATTAAATTAATAAAGAAGTTATTACTTTTTTTATACTTTAAAAAATAAAAATCTTTGAATATTTATTCTACAAATTCTTCTTAGCTAAAAGAACCACAGATAATTTTGTTTAACAGACATATTTTCGTTTAAAAAGTTTGACACTTATTCACAAAATTCCTGAAAATAAATCAAACTTTAACGAGAGAGACGGATGCGGATACAAAGTTTGCGGACATATAATGCGGATACATAAGTTTTTAATAAAATCAAATCGTATTTTGAAACGAAAATCCATACAAACATCACTTTTATCTCATTCAAGAGTAATCAATCTATAGAAAATCATCAATGTAATCAATCAATAGAGATCATTACAATCAATAAACATAGTAGATTATGATTCAAAACATTAGTACTCACTATCATTAATCAATAGAGATTTTGTGTATGTTATTTACTTCCTCCTGTTATATATGTGTGGTTCCCTATGAGACTGCCAGAAATTAAATGATAAATGGAGATAACCTAAAGTCAATACACATAGCTTGGGGTTCAAAAGTTCACATTTTATTATTTCCTCAAAAATAATAATGATAATAATAATAACCTCTAATGAATTGATCATTACAGATATCAAAATTTAGTCCATTAATACTTACTGTTTCTACAAGAGTCATTACAAATAGAATTATATAAAAAAGCAATAGCTAAACGAAAGAAAACTTTTGAATATTTATTTCGTACAATACCATGTAGTAGCCAGATTATAAACTCTTGTGTAAACAGTGTAAGCAAGCACTTGTAGAAACACGATTATTAACTCTTGTTTAAGCTAACCACCATTGTACGAACAAGATTATTAACTCTTCTGTAAGCAAACCATTGTACAAACAAGATTATTAACTCTTCTGTAAGTTTTAACTCTTCTGTAAGCAAACCATTGTACAAACAAGATTATTAACTCTTCTGTAAGCAAACCATTGTGCAAACAAGATTATTAACTCTTCTGTAAGCAAACCATTGTACAAACAAGATTATTAACTCTTCTGTAAGCAAACCATTGTACAAACAAGATTATTAACTCTTCTGTAAGCAAATCGTTGTACAAACAAAATTATAAACTACTGATATGAAACAGATTCACTATGACTTCGATCCCCCGAAACGAGTATAATTCCCGCCATTGATGACTCGGAAAATTCCGGAAAAGCTACCGAACTGCTCGACCCCTCTGGTTGCCGGGTGCCGACATGGCACGCACACGCCACACGGCGGTCGATCCGCCTACTTCTTTTCTTGCCTCTCCCCCCTCCCCTCCTCCCATACTTTCCCGACCCGAAGTGTCGCGATCGAACCTCTGGCTCACAAATCATCACCGTCTTTTGTCATTCAAATTTTGTGAAAAGTGCGGTTGGGTGACCCGCGTGGCTTTTTGTACAAAGAGGATAAATTATTTAGGGCCGGTTTCTAATTGTACCGGTCGTGTGGTTGCTGTCGGCAAGTTTTTTTCCACCCCCTTCCCCTCCCCCCTTTTTCTGGGGCATTGATGAATGATGCTGACTGGGTTTCCTTTTTTGGATAACTTTCCCACCGTGAATTTTGTGACAAGGGGAAAAAAGACTTTTCAATTACATTTGCGTTTTTCGTACTGAGGAGGACTGTAGTAATTGCATGTCGTAATTTTACTGTGTTCTTCTATCTAATGGCATAATATGCCAAGCGGATGAGCATATACTCAGCTGTCTTAGCCGTAATTTATACATAAAATAGCATATATTCGTACATACTACTGTGATCAATAACTAAGACCAATTATTATTAATTTTAAGAAACTCTTTATTTATTTTTCCAAATTTATTTCATCGCCTTCAAAGTAATCCCTTCCGGACACAATGCACTTATGCCAACTTTTTTTCCAATCCTCAATGCATGCTAAAAAGTAATCGGCAGGGATGGCCTTCAAAGCGCTCGCCGATTCACGTTGAATCTCTTCGAATCGACTCAAAGCTGTGTCCCAGGAGTGGTCATTTGAGTTAAGGGAATAGCCAGAAGTCGCACGATGTGAATACGGGCGTTGTGGAACGATATGGAATTCATATTTGGCGAAACAGCCACGAAGGATCAATGTAGTGTGAGCTGGCGCATTCAGTGCTTTCGTAGCAATAGAGATTTGACGCATTTGAGGCCCAAAATGGAATTGACAGATCCTTTTGAAATTCCAACAACATCAACAAGGTCTCTAATTGTAAATCGACGGTTTGCAAGTACCAAATCTTTAATTTTTTGGACGTGAGCTTCGTCGGTTGAAGTGGGTGGTCGACCAGAGGGCTCTTCGCCTTCAACGCGTTGTCTGCCTTCTCTGAACTGTTCATACCACTTCTAAACATTTCTTTCCGATATAGGAACGCTCACCGAATGCCTTCTGCAAGACTCTATACGTTTCCGCAAACAAAATTCAATGCAAGTTCTTTGCTCAATTAATTCAGACATTTCAAAAATCGCCGGAATCAGTTTTAGCGTCTCACAAAGCCAAGCGTAACTCAAGCACTAATGAATATTTTGACGTCAAATTTGACACAGATGTCAAGCACAGTGCCAGCAACCTAGACAAGAAAAAAAAAATTTAAATTTCATACGCCCCGGGAATTTTAAATTGAAAATTGGTCTTACGTTTTGGCTACAGTAGTATATATATATATATATATATGTTGTGTTGTTTGTTGTTTCTTATCCCACTTGGCTGGCCAAGCCCACGAGCACATACGTACTCATGATTGAAGGGGAAGGAAGCAGCTTCTGTTGTGATGGAGCACCCGTAGGTAGAAGTCTGACTTTGGCTCCGTGACGCTCTTACAGTCATAGGAGACCGGGACCTACGGCTTAAAGTGGATTCCGAACCACTACAAACATCCATGGCACCGCCGGGATTCGAACCCGAAACCTGTGGCACCGAGCGCCAGAGCGCTAGACACTCGGCCATTCAGGTCCCAAATTTGTGAATGTCAACGGCGCGCGGTGTTCCCAGGTGGTCACCCACCCAAGTACTGACCGCGCCCAATGATGCTTGACTTCGGTGATCTAACGAGAACCGGTGTATTCAGCATGGTATGGCCGTTGGCTATATATATATATATATATATATATGTATAATAAAATTATGTATTTATATTTATATAAATATATAAACATATAAACGTAATAAATAAATAAACATAGTTAATAATAAGCAAAGGGGCCTGATAGCCGAGTGACTAGTGCTCAATGCCACAGTCGAATCCCGGTTGCTCCATGGATGTTTGTAGTGGTTCAGAATTCACTTTAAACCGTAGGTCCAGATCTCATATGACTGTAAACGGTTGGGGTAGATTTGGACGCTCAACGGAAATAAAATATAAGAAATAGATAAGATATTCAAAGATAAATGGATTTGCTCATTAACATATAAGAATTGGAGGAACAGATTCGGTCGTAAAAGGAGTTATCAAGCGGGACCTCCTGGAAAAAAGGAAAAATCCAGGATAAAAACCAAATATATGCTTTCGTCAAAAATATTTTTTAGGATATATCCAATATTTCCATAGGCACTTAAACTTTTGAATCTGTACTTAGTTTTAAATGTTTAGGATCAGAAATTAATTGTTATAATAATATCTTACATGAAATAAAAAACAAAATTGTGTCTGCCAATAAGGGTTTGCATGGGTTAAGACATCTGTTTAAATCATAGTTCATATGTAGAAAAACTAAATTCTCATTATATAAAACCCTTATTAGACCTATTTTGGTGTGTCGCTCTGAAACATTGACTTTGGCAAGATCTGTTGAGGCATTTTTGGTTATATATATTTGAGAGGAAGATTTTAAGAGCTATTCTTTTAGGTGTTAAGGAAAGTGATTGATGAAGAAGACGATACAACGCAGAAATTTATAAATGCTATAAAGACTCAGATATTATAAAATTTATTACGATCAATAGATTAAACTGGGCAGCTCATGTATTTAAAATGAAGGATTTAAACCCTGTAAAAAGGCTCGTTTTGGCAAAGTCACAGGGACAAAGAGGAAGAGGACGACCCAGGTGGCGACGGATAGACGCAGTTGAAAAAGATTTTGCTGTACTGAAGAATTGGAAGATCATTGTCACCCAGAGGAATGCATGGAAATCTCTTCAAAGAAAAGCCTTTGCCTGTATGCTCTGGGCTGTAGCGCTATTGATGATGATGATGAAAATCTTACTATAAAAATACAAAGACAAAACTATTAAACTGTGTGAATTGAACATAACATCAAACTTAATTGAGCATAATATCAAATTCTCATATTACGAAGTACTTTCTGTCTGCTTCACATAGACTTGTCGTTTTTTTCTATTTATTTCACAATGACAGTTTTAAATCCTATTTAAATAGATTTAATATACGTTCAAATGACGAATGCGAATAAAATTCGTTTTAGTTGCTCCTGGCTTAAGCACCCTAGAAAAATTGTAAGAACCTAATTGACACTGCAAGAAATCCAATGGCCATCAGATATTTGTCTGCTGTTTAATAGAAAGCTTGCTTCTCAAAATTTGCAAATGCTCTTTAATGTTCGTTTTCTCTGTTGCTTTTCTTTTAGTCTCCCTTTTGTATAGTTATGTCTTACATTGGCCCTTTTTCTATACTTTTAAAATTTTGTTATTAATTTGTTTGTCACTTATTTCACTACGCTTCGTGTGTAGGAATTGCAATATCGGACCAAAAGTTCATTACCGGTATTCGGTATTTTTTAGATCTTAATACTGGGATACCGATTTTAATACCTGTAGTAGAAATTTAATAGCTGTAGTAGAAAAAGAAAGAAAACACAGGTGTTTTTTGTTTTATTTGCCAGTTTTATTAGAGAATGTAATTATCACAAAAAACACTCGAAATGATAAACCATCTAATGCTGTCATTTTACTTATAATTTCATCCAAATTATCTTTTTTTTTTTCAAAATAATATAAAATCCCTGATAGCTTGGGCTTAGAAATTGTGCTTAAGTTTGTATCTTCATTGCAATTAGATTATTTCCTCTTTAACAAATTTGTATCATGTTTCGTTTTTAAATGAACATTTTTTACATTGGGCCACCATATTCTTTTCATGATATAAATAATGAAACCCAAACCGAAGTATTATCAACTGATTTTTTATGTTCTTATTCATTATTATGGAGTATTATTTATGAGTATATATATAATAAATCTGAAAAATAGTTTGAACTCTAAAGTATGATATGCATATACAATGGAAATAACAAATTCACCAATTAAAAAAATATCGCAATGTTACACATTTTCTTCACAACTACAACCTTGTTTTCACAGATGAGAATTTCTAGTTTTCAGATAAGAATTTTAAATTAAGAATTCACAGATAGGAATTCTAAATTTCTAGTAAATACCGAAAAAACGGTATTTAAACTTATGAATACTGGTATTACAAAATTGTACAAATGGCTCAAAATACCGGTATTCGGTATCCCGGTATACCGGTATTGTAATCCCTATTCGTGTGTAATGCTCGAGGATTCCTTTTAAATTGCAATTAAAAAGAATGATTATTGGGTACATTGTAAAATGTGAAACAAACTTTTTAAAAAAAGTATGAGTATGAGTGAGAAGTATTTTGTCATGTGAAGTTATGCTAAAGATTGTATTTATCAGGTGCCTTATATTTTTGCTATTGTTAATTCCAATACTCTACTGATGTTTGTCAACACATGAAATCGAGTATAGTTGTATATAGTACGGCCAATCAAGAGATCTGTCAACGAAATTAATTAACTTTTGTAGTTACGACTGTAAATTAATAAAATCGTTTTATTCTATTTGTTTTAGGGGGTGTGGATTATGAGTGTGTTTTTTTAACATAATTTCGTAATATATTCATCATTTCTTAAGCATACTATACAGGGTATATATCATATATCCTATACAAGGTTTACATGTTCTATCCGTTTTATGCGTGTTTCTTTAAATATAATTTTGTAATATATTGAATAATTCTTGGGCACACTATACAAGGTGCACCATACATCCTATACAAGGCTTATCTGTTCATCCACATTACGCGTATTGCTGTATCGAAGAACACTACAAAATAATAATAGTTAAATTAACTTTTTCGTTCTTTCCATAAAAAGTTTTCTCGTTAAAATAAAGAGTTTTAAAGCATCGCATTTTTAAATGCATATAGAATGTAATAATTTTAATAGGTTTTTTTTAATCTAAAATGATCGTATTGTCTTATAGTTGAAATATTAAAAATAAGAAAATCATGAGATGTTAGAATGCCAATGAAATTTAAATTTTCTTTTATACTGAAACTATACGAATACGTGAAATTTAAATAATTTTCATGATTAATTTGCTTAGAAAGTACTTTTTTTGAATACTCACAAAACAAAACATAATTTTCTTCAGTACTTATTTTGTAAATTATTGTGAAGATTAAATATCCCATATAATAAATTCAGTTTTATAAGAAATAATGACTTTATCTTTAAGTTAGAAACTTGAATTTTTTTTAAAAAAAACTATGCAAAATTGATAATATAATAATAATTATAATATAATAATATATAGTTATCATTATTATATCATATAATTAATAATAATTTAGCAAACAGTGCCTGATTCGAACATTTTTCATAAGTAAAAGCCTTTGTTATAGTAGATCAATACAAAATTAATAACAGCAAAAACGACAAGAACAACAAATACTGATCGATTAAAAAACATCGCATTTTTACATTCTTTGAAAAATTATTTAAAAATTTATAAGACTTAAATTCATTCCTACTAGATGTTATTGGATTTTCGTTAATATTTAAATTTTAAGTATAATTCATTAACATGAGAATAAAATTGAAATACGCATATTTATATAAAAGTATGAATACATTTTTGCACACCATTTTTTTATATCCAAACATTACCAACAGTCTGTATTTAAGGTTTTACACATTATTGATGATATAATTAGAATGTAAACAGTGGAGATGTAAACAGTACAATTACAGTGGAGATTCAAAAGAATTGCAAAATTGCTATTGATGAATTTGTCAACTGTCATATTTTTAACGAATTTTACACTAATTCCTATACGAAACGAAGTTGTACCAAAATCGAACAATCAAATATCACCTTTTGACACGTTGTAATTTGCCTTTTTAACACGTCATCACCACATGTTGCCCGATAAGTTTTACTTATGCAATAAACTTTCTCTTTCAACGTGTCAGAGCTCTTTATCAAGCCCCTTGATCTTATTGATTGAATCGATTGCGATCTTATTTTTTGATCGATAGTAGTTGCATGATAAAGTATTCATAACTTTTTTCTTTTCTTCTTCTAAAGTGATGATTAAATAAAACATAGATGTGCCACCATTTGTTATCTATATGATCTATATGCGGTTTTTAAAATTGAAAATTTATTATTTTTTTGTAATGCTGCACACTCTTACATGGCATCATTTGCCACTAGAAAATCAGATATGCAGATATAGACCAGTATAGATCAGATAATAGATACGATAGTAAATATGTAGATCACATAATAGATATATCCAACATTATTCAAAGAGGTGCCAGCCACATTTCATATGAGCAAGTGCAGCGAGCGCCACATTTTACACCAAAACTTTGGAAACTCCAGTATCTATCCCCGGTTTCGACAAATAAACTTTCGGTTTGAATCTTAAGGTTCACATGCTTCAAAGGAGATTCAATCTGGAAGTTCACATGGTTCATTTTGAGGTTCAGAGATGGCCTACTCAGGTTCACACTTCTCTTTTAGCTCAATGGAAAGGTTTTGCTGGCTGCAGATTTATCATAGACCTGAAAGTTTTTACATATAGACAAAAAGTTTTATCGGAGTAAGATTATATTTCTGGGCCTAATGGCCGAATCACTAGCTCTCTGGTGATCATTGCCACAGGCTTCGAGTTCGAGTGCCAGCGGTGCTATAAATGTTTGTATGATTCGAAATTCCCTTTAAGCCGTAAGTCTCTGTCTAATACGAGCTTAGAACGTTGGGTGTAAGGGCTGACAACACTACCCTATAAAAAGAAAACATCTCCTGTCTCGAAATATGCCCGTAGTTTAACAGCCTTTACTGACCATAGGGCTGTTGCGCCAATGAAGAAGAATATTCTATTTATGCCACCAAAATTTTAAAAGAACATCGCATTTGAAGATTAGCATCCTCCTCTTTGAGTCTAAAGGATGGACTCTTCGGTTCATGGATGTATTATACTTGGCTTAGAATACTTCACTTGGCTTAGAATCGAGCCTGTTGACCCTCAAAGTTCACTGTTCTGTACATCTGTTGACCTCAATAGTTTCCACCAGGTCACTCTTATCCTCAAAGTCATTTTTAATTAATTATTATTTTTATTTACTTTATTATTATTATTGTATGTTTATTTATTTATTTTATGGCATTTGAAAAATTTTTTTCCTGAAAAGATGAATAATTGAAGGCGGCAAATCATCTATCTAAGAGTAACACACATATATTATAGATGAAATCCTTTTAATATTATGGACATATAACTAAATGCATTCAAAATTAAATATACCTTTAAAACATTTAAAAAATTATAATCAAACATTTTTATACAATCCTTTTATCATAAACACAAATCAAAAAGCACAAATATTTGCACAACTGATCCATAATTATGTAGATCAATATATTTATTAATTAAAAAGTCTCACACTAGCGTCACTATCCGACGCTTCTATAAAAGTGCTACAAAAAGAGGAAGTTTTTTTTGTTCCCTCTTAATAACGTCCTCAAATTACTACGACACGAGCTGCGCTTGCGCACTCATCAATCCGTCCCATGGAGTAACCAGGGAGGGGGAGGGGTGGCTGAAAGAAAGACAGGGGGGGGATAGAGAACATATCTGGTAAAAGAGCATGATTGCAATGCGAGCTCGCTAATTCCCTTCGATTCCCCTAAGCACTTTGAGCGACACGTGTCTCCTCCCTGCCCTCTTGCGAAAAAAACAGGAAGAATCACGGAGGGGATTTGAACCAATTGCGTAAATGCGTTCAAAGTGATCATCTTCCTAATATGAAGGATTACAACATAGAAGAGATAAAACATTTTTTAAAGAAAGAATGATGCATAGGATATCTTTCTTTTTAAGTGTATTTTTAATGTTTAAACATATAATTATTTACAATATATACATATATATATATATATACTGTTGTATATGTATACATATCACTGTGCCCAAAAAGTAAGACCAATTTTTTTTTTCTCAAAAACTCTTTATTTATTCTTCTAAATTTATTTCATCGCCAAAGCCAAGCGTAATTCAAGCACTAATGAATATTTCGATGTCAAATTTCACACAGATGTCAAGGAAAGTGCCAGCAACCTTAAAAAAAAAAAAAAAAAAAAAAAAAAAAAAAAAAAATTAAATTTCATAAGCCCCGGGAATTTTAAATTGAAAATTGGTTCTACTTTTTGGACACAGTAGCATGTTCTGTTCCGTTATGTTTTTTTATATATGTATACTAGCAGAACCCGGCATACGTTGTCCTGCCAAAAAGATACATTGTAGAAAATTACATATCGCGAATATATTCTCCATATTTCAATATACGTGCATATCCCTTTTCATGGATATCGTTTGAATGGTATGTAAGATGCTGCAGCACCCTCTGGTGGCAAGTAACATTGAAGTGGATAGCACGAACCTATTTTCCATACTCGAATACATATACCAATTTTCATAGCGATTGGTTGAACGGTATAGAAGTTGATATGCAGCAGCACGATCTGATGGCGACTTACAACAAAGGGATAGCACAAAAACATTCTTCATTTTTTGCCAAACACACACAAGAAACTTCATCAAAATCAGTCAAGCCGTTTAGGAGGAGTTTAGGGACAAACACATGTATAAGAGAATTATACACTGAAGTGACAAAATTCATGGGATAGCAATATGCAAATTTTCAGATGGCAGTAGCATCGCGTAGAACAGGTATAAATGCGCAGTGCTTTCGCAGAGCTTTCATTTCTGTTCAAGTTATTCATGTGAAGAGGTTTTGACGTGATGATGACCGCACGATGGGAATTAACAGACTTTGAACGCGGAATGTTAGTTGGAGCTAGACGCATGGGTCATGCCATTTCGGAAATCGTTAGGGAATTCAACATTCCCAGATCCACTGTGTCAAGAGTGTGCCGAGAGTATGAAATTTCAGGCATAACATCCCACCATGGACAGCGCAGTGGTCGACCGCCTGCACTTAACGTCTGAGACCGGCGACGTCTGCAAAGAGTCGTAAATTCTAACAGACAAGCAACACTGCGTCAAATAACCGCAGAAATCAATGTGGGACGTACAAGGGACTTTTCTGTTAGAACTGTGCGGAGAAATTTGGCTTTCTTGGGCTATTCCAGCAGAAGACCGACTCGAGTGCCTTTACTGACAGAACGACATCGCTTGCAGCGACTCTCGTGGGCACGTGAGCATATCGGTTGGTCCCTAGATGAATGGAAAACCGTGGCCTGGTCCGATGAGTCACAATTTCAGTTGGTAAGAGCTGATGGTAGGGTTCGGGTGTGGCGCAGACCCCACGAAGCCATGGACCCAAACTGTCAGCAAGGCATTGTTCAAGCTGGTGGTGGCTCCGTAATGGTGTGGACTGTTTTTTCATGGCATGGACTTGGTCGTCTGGTGCGACTGGACCGAACATTGACTGGAAATGCTTATGTTCAGCTACTTGGAGATCACTTGCAGCCATTCATGGACTTCATGTACCCAAACAACGATGGGATTTTTATGGATGACAATGCGCTATGTCACCGGGCCACAACTGTTCGCGATTGGTTTGAAGAACATTCTGGACAATTCCAACGAATGATCTGGCCACCTAGATCGCCCTACATGAATCCCATCGAGTATTTATGGGACATCATCGAGAGGTCTGTTCGTGCCCAAAATCCTGCACCATCAACGCTTTCACAATTATGGACGTCTATCGAGACAGCAAGGCTCAATATTCCTGCAGAAGACTTCCAACGACTTGTTGAGTCCATGCCACGTCGAGTTGCTGCACTTCGCCGGGCGAAAGGAGGGCCGACACGATATTAAGAGGTATCCCATGACTTTTGTCACTTCAGTGTATATATATATAAAGATAAAGAACATAGTAAAAAAAAGCGAAGAAGAATTAGAAACATGGTAGTTCGCATAATAACACCAATACAGTATTCGCTACACGTAAATTTTCAGTGCTTCACAGATTCCCGATCAAATTGTATTACAAAACCAATAATAACATTCGCTGCATATAAGGCTTAAAGTACATCAAAATCAGTCCTTTTAAAAAACTAAATAAATAATTTACTCAAGATTTGAAATGCACATGAGCTAAAGCAATAAAAGTGAAAATCCTTTGACAGACAAATATCAAAAGCGTGAATAGCTAGAACTGTGTCGACTGATTAAAAAGAATACATATATTTATAAAACATATAGAAACACGGTAGTCCAATAATCCAAGAACACAAGTAGTCCAGTAAAATACAGAAGAAATTATTTACATCATCCTGAGGATAGATTTACCCTCAGAATATTATGAAACATACTATCTCGTTTCACAAGATTACTGACTAATAGTCAAAAACACACCTAGCGAAGCATTCCGATAACATGGGGAAGACAAAATAACTTCCTCTTCAGTGTAGGTAAGATACAGAACTGAAGAATAATAACACGACAATGGGATTTGTTTTACAAAGGATATCGAGTCCTGAGACAAAAACAAAAACAGACTGTACAGTATATATATATATATATATATATATATATATATATATATATATATATATATATATACATACATAAAGATGTGTGTTTTCTCCTTTTTTCTTTCCCTCGTAGTTTTTTAGAGATTAAACTTTTAAGCACTGTGCAAAGATTAAATTTAACTTTTAAAGTCTATCCTTCTCCCTTGTTTTGTATATTTTTACAGCAACACATTTTATCTAAGAGCATTGCTGCTTTTTAAATTTTAATTCTTTTATTTTTATCTTTGGTATTTGTTCTAATTATGCAGTAATTTTAAAATTTAATAGGAGGTATGGGGAGTTATCCCCCGGGACTCTGATAACCTACATAACTTTACACTTTGCACTATTAAACATGTTTAGAAATAAACATCTTTTCTAACACGTTTGATTGATCACTTGATCCGGCGTAATGCAGCAATTTTAGCAACACCAATGAGCAGTTAAATCTCTTCTTTTGCAGGATTCGTTACAAAGGTACACTGCACTCATAGATGAGAGGTGTAAATAACTTTTTTTTATAATAGAAACTGCTGAATATTTCCAACAGTGACACAATAGCGAGTGTATGTTTCGAGCCCAGCACGTCAAATAGATTTGATACAGTTTGAATTAAAATCAAAATGGAAGCAGTTTCGTTTGCCAGCTTATGAGGGAACAGAATTATGCTCAGCATGGTGTTGGTTTTCGATCCCACATAAAAGATTTTACATATTTCTGAAAGAGGACTGAAGGCTCGCTAGTTAGTGGAGATAACGAGTTTGGTTCCCGAATTCAAGTGGCCAATCCGCTGGTATCCTACAAGCAATCTAGAGATATCTCATCGAGACATTAATTTTTGCTTTAACATTGTAATTTAATATAAGTATTTTTATTCTTATACTCTAAAAATTTGTGTGTGTGTGAGTGCATGAGTGTGTCCATTAATTCTAAGATATTCTAGAAAAATTCTGTTCATTAATTTATAATAAATGATTGATTTATATAAATTAGTTCAGATAAATAATACTTGATTTAACATGTACCACTCTTCATGTTTGCATTAAATTAGTGTACATGCAACTATCTATTCAACACGAAACATTGATAGACAACATTAATATTTTTATTTTATGATTTTGTGTAAAGAAAGCATCATTTTTCTTTTTTATTTCAGTATTAGAAATTTTTTGAAAAACTACAAACTTAACCTTTTTTATTATCTAACCTCAATTCCTTAAAGAACCAGCTGAGCAAGTGTCTGAATGTATTAGATAAACAAATACCAAAACCCAAAAAGTGGCGACCCTCTTTCTAAACACCATCCACACCATAATTCAAGTGAAACTCATAAACCACTCGCAGTTCTCAAAGAACCATAAACTCGACACAATTACCCTTCTCACTTTGCAGTAAATCCCCACACCACATAAAAAAGAAAGGGAAAAAAAGAAGAAAAAAAAAAGGGGAAAAGAGATCATAAAACTTTATCGGCCGACCCTACAAGATCAGCACCTAACCAACAAATGTAGTAATTTGCTCCACTCAACGGTTCCCACCCCTATTGGTTTTTTTTCCTGCCCTCCCCCTTCCTTTTGATGCCCTCTACCCTCAACATGGTGACAATAAGTTTCTTGATGACGTAGCCGCGGTCCCTCGTTTTATGTCCATTGTTCCCGTTTTTTGACACGTGATATCTCTAAATACGAGTCTGTGTTGCCATTGTTGACGGATAAATTGACTTGTTCTGGGAAGAAAATTAAGTCATAAACCGATCCCTATTGATAAAACTGATATTTATTGGTAATAAATAGACATACCGCCGTCGTAGCAGGTGACACATGAGAACACAATAAGTAAGAAAAAAATATACATAGAATTAAAACACTAGTTCATATTGATGAACTTTTGTTTCCACAGAAAAAAAAATATCTTCTTCACTCAATTACTGTTACATAAGCAATATTTATTATTATTATTATTATTATTTTCAATTTGTAATTATAATGAAACTTTTTAAAGCATTTCATTAATTTTTTAAAGAAAAATTTTTTTTTTCAAGTACAAATTTTTATCCCATACACTTAATGTTAAAAATTCTTCCAAGATCGACCAGTTTAACCTCCGTTATCGAGTAATTTAAGACCAAGAAATTTAGTTTATAGAATTTTACAGCATAATTTGAAAACCAGAGTGACTTAAAAAATTGTATTTTATCAAAAATTGTACCAAAATATTTTGGCAATTAATCTTTTTTTTTTTTTTTTTTTTTTTTTTTTCCCCAACTATTCTGAATTTTCCATTTTTTAAAAGATCTATTTATACATAGATATTTTCTAGAGATTAGAAGCAGAATCCTTTTAAGTCTATCTGGGCACTTCGTTGACAGATTTCAGTTTTAAATTTAAATAAACCAGTCCCTTGTTATACCACACGCATAATGAAATAATAAGTGTGATATACTGAAAGCATGTTACAATTGTCAAATTTATTTAGGTTTATGGCATTGAAAAAAAAAAAAAAAAAAAAAAAATACGAACCACATATACGCATGCTCATATAAGAGAGCTACGTTATTCACAATTGAATAAATGAAATATTTCAACGATTTTAATAAATATGGAAATATTTTAGAATCTCTGTAATAAATTATATACAGCATCATGAAATAAAAACACAATGGAAAAATTAAAAAAAAAATTTTTTTTTTTTAGAAAGTCCGTAATTTTCATCCGACTTCATGAACAAATTGGATACGAAGTACAGATTGAATTAGAAAAAAACATTAAAAATGGTAAAGGTTTTATTAGAAAATATTTAAAATATAATAAGGTAATATCGAATATAAGATCTATATATAGTATATATAATTTGCAATTTTTTTTCTAAGGATTAAATGCGTTGAAAACATATACGGATCTTTTTAGCTTGTCTACGTGAGTAACTTTTCATATCTTTTCGTATCTGTGTGAAGAATCTAAATTTAAAATAAATTGCTTTAAAATTTTGCTTAATTGATTATACATTTAATCTGCCCTATTATTCGCACACTGGTAGAGTATGCAAAATAGGATAGGTTTGACTTCGTTTGATGATATATGCATCTTTAAAAAAAATTGACTCAATGGAAATTGTGACATTTAACATCGTACGAATTGTGGACTACGGACTTTTCTTGAAAACGAAATTCAAACACTGGACAATTAGTGGCATATACCTTCGAAAGTACTCCAGTACTTTTGATGTTATTCCTCCCTATTTTTTGAGGAGCCTGCAGACCAAATGGCACTCTCTAGCACTCTGGCCGTTGGTACCACAGCTTCAGGCTCGAATCCTGGCTGTGAAATGGATGTGTGTTGGTTGTTCGGAATCCACATTAAACTGAAGATCTCGGTCTAATTGCCTAAAGCGTGCACAAAATGACCGTAGAGCGACAAATTAAACCCTCTTCCTTGAGTTCCCACTCCTCTTATGATATCCCACGCCCAGTACATATCAACAACTTTATTCTATACTTTGTGGAAGGTCGCATCTAAAACAATTTCTGCCGTATAAATAGCGAATGAAGAAATCCAAAGTGCTCTGAATTGGGAAATAATATATCGGGTTGACAGGAAAGTAATTTCGGTTTTCACCATTGAAGTACATGGTAAAAACAGAGTATATCTACTGGTTTACTCTATAAATAAATAATTTTTATTTTGTTGATAAAAGATATATGTTTTAAATTTGTTATTCAAAAGTTTCAATTAACATAGTTTAAAAAAAGAATCAGAAACACTAATGACCAAATGTTTTACAAATTTTTAAACATAACCCTACCAAAGGGGGAATTTATGTATTCAATAAAGCTACGAAAACCTATCTTTAATGCAACTGTAAGCAAAAAGTATTTCCTTTACTTTGAAATATACTTAATTCGAGAAAGAACATACTTTACTTAGCATGGTAAGCAATTCTAGAAATTCTATGGTTAGTTACAAAGATATAAATGCATACATAACTAAGCATTCGTTAATATAGTTTGGGTTCTACTTATTTTTAAGGAATAGTTTATGTATTAGTAAAATCATAGATAAAATTCATCAAGGTTTTATTATTCAACTCATAAAACAAAATCCAAACCATCACAGACCGAAAAGATTTATTATGGAATGTGAATAAATCCGATTAACAATACACATGAATACGAAACTTGCAAATACAAGAAACGAAATAAATAAATAATAAAAAAAAAAAAGAACTCTTCCATCTATAATAATTCGAGAACATCACAAAACTTCCGAAAACAGCTTCCAGCTACTCTTCCTACTTTCCCTGGTGAAAAAAGAAAAAACAAAAACAAAGAAAAACATTCATATTTTCAATAAAGTTATGAAAACCTAACTTTAAAGCAACTATAAGTGAAAAGTATTTCCTTCACTCTAAAATATGCCTAATTCCTAATTCGAGAAAGAACATACTTTACCATGGAGAACAATTCTGGAAATTCCATGGTTAGTTTCCAAGATATAAATGCATATGCAACTAATTATTCGTTAAGATAGTTTGGGCTCTATTTATTTTCAAGGAATAGTTTATGTTGTAAAATCCTAGATGAAAGTCATCACAGTTTTACTATTCAACTCATAAAGCAAAATTCAAACCATCACAGACCGAAAAGATTTATTATGGAACGCGAATAAATCCGATTAACAATACACCAATAAGAAACTGCAAATACAAGAAAAGAGATAAATAAATAAAAAGAAGTCGTCCATCTCTTATAATAATTCCGGAACATCACAAAACTTCCGAAAACAGCGAATGCTTCCAGCTACTCTTCCGACTTTCCCTGGTGAAAAGCAGAAAATTTCAAATGCAAATATGCAGTCACCGAACTGTTACTTCAGAGAGAGTGTGTCCCGAAAGAAATTTATCGAGAATTTAAATTACTTCTTCCTTACCATTGCGGAGCCACCTTCCTGAATATAACATCCGGGTTTTGTGTTCGCTTTATTCAGTGCCATCACTCTACCCCCTACGCCCCCTACCCCCTTCATCCTTTGTGAAAAGCCAGTTCCCCCTCACCAAATCTTTCGAATGCAGACGCATCCTCATAGCCAAGCACTTCTGGGTACGAAATGTATCGCCAAAAGGGAGAAGTTCGTCAAAATTCAGCACAGTAAAAAGCATGCGGGCGTTTGGTTGGCGACGAGACTGAATGTTATTTCCATACCAATAAAGAGATGTGACGGAGGATCGCCATTTTTAGACGGTAAATCTGCGATGACCGTTCTCTGTTTGGTGGTACTTAAGTCAAGCGAAGTGAAGTGGTGCCATTTCTGATCTTTCAGGGACCATCTACAAATTACAGTTCAGTCTGTAGCCTTCTTGAGTGGTTTTGGCTAGGATCATTTATTTTTAATGATCTTAAAATAAACCAATTCAGATATTTACTAAAGTTTTAAGTTCAATTATAATTTACTTGTCGAATTTAAATTGATTCATGTTTAGTACCTTTTTAATAAAATTTTGTAAAATCTCATTTTACTAATAATATTAATCAACAAAATTGTAATTTTCAATCGGGTCGAAAATAGGAAAAGACATAGAGAAAAGTAAAAGTAAAATTCTACAGTAATTTTTTCCTTGTAATCTTTCTTTTTAACCGAGAGTAGAAAAGATTCTGGAAATTTTATTCATAAAAAAAAAATAATAATAAAAAAAATAAATAAATAAAAGGAAAAAAAAAAATTAACAAGGGAAATTTAAATGAATTGATATAACAAAAAGTTGCAATTTAATGTCAGCTATCAACAAGATGCTATGAAATCAGGAAGAGATGTTCTCTTTTTGATCCTGGAAAACATTCAAGTTATGAAAAATTTTACAACATTTAAGACAAAAGGGTAGTTCTCCAGTGGATACCTAGCCACTGCGGTATCTACGGTAGCGAGCAAACACAAATTGTTCCAACCAAATTGTTCTGGAATGTTGTACTATTCTGTAAAACTATATATAAAAACATTATGAAAATGAAGACCTTTTCAGGACTACGGGAGAGAGTAAGAATTTGAGTGAGACGGAGCTAGATACAATACTAGACAAGCCTCGCCGAAATGCAGTAGCTCTTTTCAGAATTATAACAGGACATGACAGTCCGAAAGAACACTTATATCGTATATGTGTATATGATCATCCTTGCTGCCTCTTTGCAGCTTAAATGGAAAACACCTGCAATGTTGTAAGACACTCCATGGTACTGATATTGACGTGCCAGAGAGCTCTTGATGACTTTCGTCTTTGTTTCTTCTACTGTGTTTTGATAATTTTTGTTCTTTCTTTGTTGTATTTGTTTATATGTGTATTATATATGTATTCCCCGCCATTGGAAATAAAAAGACATTTAAAAAAAATCTGAATTAAAGAAAACTTGTCAATGAAACCCATACTGCGCCGAAAATATTTTATCTTCCTAGTAAAACTGAAAAATAACCAATTAGGTTGATACATTAAGACTTATTCAAGAAGGAAAAAAATTAGTTTAGTTTAAAATAGGCTAACTTATTTAATAGTAAGTCACGTTTAATTTCATTTTGAAATTATTCATAATCATAAATTAAAAAATCCTGCATTCAAATTCAACGGTTGATTTATTC
This sequence comes from Caerostris darwini, assembly GCA_021605075.1. Taxonomy (NCBI): domain Eukaryota; kingdom Metazoa; phylum Arthropoda; class Arachnida; order Araneae; family Araneidae; genus Caerostris; species Caerostris darwini. Next base: position 819,149 of record BPLQ01003840.1, on the reverse strand, counting down.
AGTATATTTATATACAATCCCTTGGAAAACCTAGTACATAACTCGCAACATTGAATCCTCATACATATTAAATTTATTCAAAAGGATATCTCTGGTTCGTCTGATGTATACATTTCCAAAATCGTCTCCTCTCGCCGACACTCTTACACACTAAGTGCTATCGACTGCCGTTGTCCCCCTTTTTTTTTTTTTTTTTTTTTTTTAGTGCTGTGATTGGGGGGCAGTCTATCCCTCTTCCTCAACACCCCCCACTTTTACGAGTTGCTAGGAAGTTGCTTTTGAGAAACCGTTCCCGGCTTCCTGCCATTTGGATATCCTATTCATCTGTGATACCACATGCAGAAATCGTCGCAAATTGTAAATTGGTGCATCAGATAAGAGTGATACAAATTATGGACTATCGGAAATGTTGTTAGGAAATCTCGCATGGTTGGATTAAGATTTAGGAAATTATAAATGGAAAAAAAAAAAAAGTTTTTTATAATGTACTGAATTTTAATGGCATTTTTAATCAAGTAAAATTGCCTCATGTTTTTATGATTCTACTTTTTTTGATGTTTCCGGGATTCTAGTAAAATTATTTTTTCTTGCTTGTCTTTCCTTTGAAATTAAATTATTTCGTCATTGTTTAAAAATATATTTTATTAAAATCTTTTTAAAGAGTACTGCAACTCTATTTTTGTTTTCATTTCATTTGGCAATGTTTATTTATATTTTATTACACCAAAAGCTATTTTTTGTTTTGTTACATTACATTTCTTGCTTTGTCATATTCACATGCATTAAAAATGTAAAAAATAGTATTATAAATTTCGATACGATTGATTTTTTATGTGTTTATGTTACATGTTACTATTCAATAAATAGTATGTTCTTGTATGAGGTCTATAAAGCTAAAAATAAAACTGAAATATATAAACACAGTCAAAAATCCATGCTCTCTATGTCAAAAATTAACTGTATTGAAGTGATTAAAGAATTACATGAATCTTTACAATTATTGATCATGATGCATTTTGATAAATTTCATGGAAATGGCATCAGTGATTATGATGCATTTTCATGAAATTCGTGAAAATGGCGATAACAAAAGCATCACCATCATCGTTCATGGCACAATATTTCTATGTCTAACCAAATTCTACCAAGTTAAGCTTTCTTTTTGCTGAACTTCTCCTCAACACTATTTACCCAGAGAAGTTTGGGCCTTCACCTTCTTTTGGTAGAAATTGGTTTAGCTAAAAAGATTTGTCTCAATATGCAGATATATACGCGCAAACCAATTCAATTGATCAACAAAATAGCATGAATAACATTTTGCTCTCTGAACATTCTAATTTAATGTTGCTCCATCTTCAATAGATAACATTTTCTTAAATTCCTCCAAAAATCGTCAGGAACACAAGAGAACAAAATATGATTTGTAACTCAATCCCTATTGAAAATTTAATTAACTAGAATACTAAGTGAATGCTGCAAATAAGAACTTAGATTACAGAAAACTGTGACTTAATTACAATTTTTTGGATGATCTTAAAATTGAGTGATACTGAATTTGATTGATGTTCTTGAAATCATGGCTAACTGCCAACTGCTGTGGTTATTGACGTTTGTGATTGTCAAACTTTTGTGGTTGTCTTGAAATATAGTGGCTAACTATGGCTTCAGAAATTGGCTGTGGTTATCGAATCTTGATATATTTCTGTAACTTTCAAACTTGGTTGGTGTTTTTGAAATATCTCGAATAACCATTGCTTCATGGATTGGCTGTGAACCTAATGATATTTTTGTGGTTATCAAACTTGATTGATGTTCTTGAAATATCGTGCTAATTGTGGTTTCATAGATGGGTCGTGGTTATGAAATGTTGGCATATTTTTGTAGCTACCTGATGTTGATGCTTTTGCAATATAGCGATTAAGTGCTACTTCATGGATTGACTACGATTATCGAACGTTGAGATATTTTTGTGGTTATCTTAAAATATCGCGGCTAACTGTGACAGATTGACTGTGGTTATAGAATGTAGATATATTTCTATGTTGATGTTCTTGAAATATAGTGGCTAATTGTTATTTCATAGATTCACTGAGAATATGGAATGTTGACAAGGTTTTGTAGTTAACCTGGTTGATGATTTTGTTAATATAGTGATTAAGTGATACTTCATGGATTGACTATGGTTAATGAACGTTGATATATTTTTGTAGCTAACTTGGTTAGTATTGTTGTAATATAATGATATAATGATGTAATATAACATTTCCTTTATGATTTAGAGCAACATTGGTTATTACATAATTATGAACTCTGTCACCATTGCTTTTCGTTCCTGTGCAAAGGGAATGTTTGCATATAATAAATTAAATTCGGGAGAGGATTTTAATTTTTTTTTTCACCAAAATTTTTCTGGCCTGGTATATAAATAAATCTAAGTCTTGATCTTATACTTGATCATTTCTTTTCAACATCGGTATATTCTTATGCCGATAGATGAACCTCTAACAATGATGGACAAGTATTTAATGTTAAAGATACTATCCCATCTCTTACAACGTTTAGTTAATCCATAACCTTAAACTTTTAATCTTTAAATCTGATAGAAAAGAACTCCAAATTCACCATGCGTTCTCAAAGAGTTCTTAACATTTCATTACATTTAAGTTACATTTTTTAATAATTCAAAAGTCCTATACTAAACTTACAAAATTAAAAACATAAATTACTCTACATTTAAAAAAAAAGAAAATGTATTCAACCTTATCTTTCCAAAACCATCTATAGATTGACATTTAATCCTGTTTAGGGTTAATTTAAAAGTCCAGCATTGAATTTAACGAGTTAAAATTCAAATGATTCTAAATATAACAGAACAGAATAGTCAACCAGTCCTGCCTTTTGGAAGAGACTGCAAATCTCTCATCCGTGGGCCGAGCAGCAATTCTGATCACGAGTGTTTGCCTACTGAGTGATCCCCGCAGTTTCTACATCAAAGGGCAACCCCCCCCGACCCCCGTTCCTCAAACGAAAGGAGAAATCACTCAATGGGATTAACTGAAAGTGTAACATGCGGGCTATGTCGTTTGCCATTATAAATAAACTCGCGGTTTTAACTTAGCTCTCGTATGGAAGTGCTCTACGGATTGGATTGTATCGCGGTATTAGCGAGTTATTCTGAGAAATAGCTGCGCCTACATCGCCTAAATACTGGATTCCTGGAGAAAGACTTTTGAGCTAATTGCACATAGAAGGTCTAATTCAGGGATGGGCTTTTTCTGTCGCAGGCCGAAAATCGAAAAAAAAAAAAAGAAAAAAAAAAGTTTGTCGGGCCAAGATATATTTTTCTAAAATTTTAAAAACAATATACAAGTATTATAATTTAGATATGCTAATGAGATCAATGAAATTTGGATTTCATTTTTAAAAGTTCCTTATATTGAGGTTCGTAGTGAGATGTACTGATTCTGAGGAACGAGGCTAAATGCTCATCTGTCAGTCTATTTCTGAAATAATTCTCTTAATATAATACTGATTTATAGTTGAAAACACTTGTTCACATATATAAGATGAAGCAAACATAGCACAAAAGAAAAAGCCGCTGGCTGGAGCTTAAAATGCGCTGTCTGCCACATGTGAGGTCTAATTCACCTATATTGGATTCCCATATATCTGCTCCCCGAGAAAGAGATAACGCTTGTTGGCGATCTACAGCTATAACTAACAAAGAACTTCCGCTTTTAACACTTTACCGATTGAAAGCTGTCTGTGGTTGCTATTTCCGTCGATTTATGTTTTGAAGAACAAAAATAGAGAAAGTAAAAAGATCGTCAGTTCTTTGAAAAAAAGGAAGAAAAAAAATATTTAATCAGAGTAGAAAAGGAGATAATATATAAATATAATATATAAATATATATTTTTTTAATTTGCCTCGGACAGGCAAATTAAAATTCTATCCGCGGGCCGGATAAAACATTCCGGCGAGGCGGAGTTTGCCCATCCCTGGTTTAGGTCTAGTAACAATCATAGAGGGTCTAGTTTTAAAAAATATTTTTTAGAAGAATAAGTTAATGTGTATTAAAATTTCCTTCAATTTTCTTAAGGTACAAGTGTAATGATACTACTGTTATGTAATTTTATTTCTACCTTGTTTTTAAATATATGTAAAAAAATCTTTTCCAATTAAATTGGTTAAAAATTCCAATTAGCAAGTTATATATTAAAAATTTCTTACATTTTTACTAAGGCACTTCTTTTATGAAGCTTAATTTAAATTTCTCCTACTCGTTTTGAGTCGATTGAAGAGATTCAACGTGAATCGCCGCTCGTTTTTAAGGCCATTCCCTGCCAATGACTTTTTAACATGCATTGAAGATTGAAAAAGGTTGCTATAAGTGCATTGTATCCGGAGGGGATTACATTGTAGGCGATGAAATAAATTTTGAAGAATAAATAAAGAGTTTTTGAAAATAATAATAATAATTGGTCTTACTTTTTTGGGCACAGTAGTAGAGTTCAACAAAATCAGAATGCGATTAAATATTTTATTTTTTGAATAAAACTTGCTCTCACAAAATCAGATATGTACAAAGCACACCTCATGAAAATAAATTAAATTAGTTTTGTGTGGAAAATCATGCCTCATAATCATACTTTAACTCAAAACAGCGCAACCCCATTCCCACGTTAGGGCGTCCACTAAAACATAACACCGTAATAAATCAACGCAGGTAAATAAAAAATATATATATAGTCTGCGTTCTGGTCTGATTTTGATCAGTTATAAAGTTTACCTCGGATTAAACCACGAGTATATTATTCTACATCGCATAGCGTTAGACCTGAACTGGTGTGGTAAAAAAATTCGTAGCCCTTTCATTCATTCATCAAACACGTAACGAGGGGTCACGTGATTTTATAAGAGTAGTGGGCGTGGACACAAAATGATCGGGTGGCGTTCAGGCCTCAATTTTTCTTTTTATTTATTTATTTATTTTTTTATTTATTTTTTTTCCTACCTTAAGTTATTATTTTTTTTTTTTTTTTTCTTTATTTTTTTATAATGTGAAAGAAGGGTGTGAAATGTAGAGAGTGGTTTTTATTTTGCCTTGCTTTTCTTCAATGGAATCTGAGCAATTTTTAATGCTTGTAATTGGAGGTTAAAAGTCATTTGGACATTGTAATCTTAGGTTTTACGCATAAGCCTGTTCTTTTTGCATTTTTTTCCTCCTTTAAAACATGCATTAGATTTTTGGAAATATTCCATATAATTTGCTTTCCTTTTTTTAGTGAGAACTAATATTACTATTAATTTTTATATTTTTATATCTAAAAATTATTTTAGATATACTCCGTACCTTATTTACATCTGTTATGAATGACTCATTATAAAAAAAGCAAATAAATAAAAATTATCTTCTTAATATAAAAAATAAAAAATATCAAAATAAAATTATCAAGAAAAAGAAATTATCTTTTTAATATCTCACTTGCTGTTTCATAACAAACTGTCATTAAATAAATCAACTGTAACTCATTAAAAAGAATCGGGACAATATTAAACAATATTACACTAGGTCTTTACAATATTAAACTACGTCCATACAATATTCAATATTAAATACGTGGACAACATTAAACTACATCAATTACTAATGTTAAACATTCCGAATTTTGAGTTTTTCTAATTTTCTAGAAACATGTTTGACTTATTAATATTTTTTTAAAATTAATAATAGCAACTCTTAATTTAATTAATATAATCGCTTTGTAAGATAATTTAAATTAACTTTACTAATTTAAAAAAATTACTTTAAAATTTCCCTTATGTTACTTGTAACAAATAAAAAATTAAACAAATGAAAATGTCAATAATATAATTAATCGTTAAATATAACAAATGATATTAAACAATTAAAATTATCTATAATACAATTAATCGCTAAATATAACAAATAAAAATTAAACAATTGTAAAATTTCAATAATATACTTAATCGTTAAATATAACAAATGAAATTAAACAATTGAAAATGCCGATACTATGATTAATCGTTAAATATAGCAAATGAAAATTAAACAATTGAAACTGTCGATAATCGTTAAAATGTTCATGCTCCTGCACAATCGCAATTTAAAATAAATATTACGTGTATTTCTTTTTAATGATTCTTAAAATACAAGTAGTTATCGACATTTTTTTTGTAGAATCCAACATAAGTCTAAACTGTTATTTTTATAATTTTTTAAAAATATTTATGGGTTTTTATGTTAATCTATATGCCATAGCCCACCAACGAGTAATTAGGGTGTGGGGTGAATTTTATGGTTAACTACTCCACGCTTGCGTATCGTAAGGTAGAAAACCTGGAAAACTCCTACCAGGCATTACTACTACTACTACTACACCACACGACATCACTGTGTCTAGAGCTGAGCCCCTTTACTACAGTTTGGGAGTGATGTGGGTGAGAGAAGTCAGATTAGGCTCTGTGACGCTCTACGGCCATATGAGACTGGGACCGACGGTTTAAAGTGGATTCCGAACCACCACAAACATCCATGCCACGGCCAGAATTCGAACCCGAAACCTGTGGTACAGAGCGCCAGCCGCTCGGCCATCAGGCTTCCACTCCAACCAGGCAGCTTGACCTATAAGAGGTGCTTTATAGACGTTGTCACAATTGCCATCAAGTGTTTTAATTTCTGAAAACAGTGACCAAAACGAACGCCGCCAACTGATTCAAACCTGATTTCTCCGGCACGTAAGCTGCTCACATTACCACTTGTTCGCGAGTATTTTCTACATATTTTATCACACCTTTGGGGGAAAGGAAAAAAAATAAAATGCAATATACCTCAACCGCAAATCATTGGTGAGATAGAAAATTCCCATCAAATTACCATCAAGTGTTTTCATTTCTGAAAACAGTGACTACATCGAACGCCACCAATGGATTTAAACCTGAGTTCTCTGGCAGTTCTCTGGCACGTAAGACCACTGTTCGAGAGTATTTTCTACATTTTTATCACATTTGGTAAAATGCAATATACCTCAACCGCAAATCATTGGTGAATTGAAAACAGTGACTACATCTAACGCCACCAATGGATTTAAACCTGAGTTCTCTGGCACGTAAGCTGCTCACATTACCATTTGGTCGCGAATTAGCTTTTACATATTTTATCACACCTTTAATTTTGTGTAGTTCATAAATCATAAGATGTCCTATTTACTAATCAAACACAGTTAAACAAATCAAAACAAAATAATAAACAAACTGACATTTTATCAGTAAATGTTTAACTATTTGAAATCCCTTTCTAAAAAAATTTTTTTTTTTCAAAATCCCCATCTGGCGCATGAGGAGGGAAAAAAAAAGGGAAAAAAATAAAACGCAATATACCTCAACCGCAAATCGCTGGTGAGATGGAAAATTGGATGGAGGAAAGAAATTAAAGGGAAAATATAAAAGGGAAAAAAAAAAAAAAAAGAAATCCCTATTTTCGATGGTTGTCAAAGCGAAAAGAAAAACGAACGGGGAATTTCTAGTGGTACCCTCAGCACCAGAGACGCAGAAATCAGGAACGTATTAAATCCCACTTGCTATTTGCTGCCAAAATACGTATACTATAAATCTTCCTAAAGCTTGCACTTCACCCGCTTGCCATAAGCACACAAATCCTGTCAAATTCCTGATGCCAGCGTTTATCATAGAAATTGATTTCCGTTTGATGCGGCCGGATTCTGGCAGTCACAGCAGATTGGTGCGGATCAACTGCTCGTGAAATAGCTGCTGCGGAGGTTTGTTTTTAAATGCAGGACGGAATTAAATAGAAATGTAGAGTTTTTATAAAAACGTAGGGATAAGATCTTATTGGTTGACGGATTATGGCATGGTATATACATGATAATTGATTTGCAAAGAATGAAGATTATTATTATAAAAGGCAGAATGAATTGAGAATAAAGATTATTAATGAATTGAGAATACTGATTATTATTATAATTTTTTTGAAAGATCAATACAGTACAGTTGTAAATAACATTGAAGAAATGAATTGAGAAGGAATGAGAAGAATGAATTGAGAATAAGGATTATTAATGAATTGAGAAGGAATGAGAAGAATGAATTGAGAATAAAGATTATTAATGGAGAATGAAGATTGTTATAATAATTTTTTTGAAAGATCAATACAATACAGTTGTAAATAATATTGAAGAAACGAATTGAGAAGGAATGAGAAGAATGAATTGAGAATAAGGATTATTAATGAATTGAGAAGGAATGAGAAGAATGAATTGAGAATAAAGATTATTAATGGAGAATGAAGATTGTTATAATAATTTTTTTGAAAGATCAATACAATACAGTTGTAAATAATATTGAAGAAATCAATTGAGAATGAATGAAAAGAATGAATTGAGAATAAAGATTATTAATGAATTGAGAATGAAGTTTATTATTATAATTTTTTTAAAGATCAATATAGTACAGTATGAAATAATATGTTAAAAATAATAAATAATTAAATTTATAAATAAAAATAATAAAATAATTGTGACTTTATAATTAACAATAAGCATTAAAAATCATAACTCTACATACGAGGAAAAATTAACTAAATAGTTAAAACATGATAATTGATTTGCAAGGAATGAAAGAAGAATGAAGAATAAATGAAGAATGCACTGAAAATAAAGACTTGAATGAGAATGAATATTAATGAATTGAGAATACGGATTATCATAATAAATTTTTTTTGAAAGATCAATACAATACAGTATAAATAATATGTTAAAAAGTGTCTTAAAACAATAATAACAACAATAGAATAATAATAGCTTTATAATTAACAATAAACATTAAAAGTCATAACGCTATATACGAAGAAAAATTAACTAAATAGTTAAAATGGGTGGTATATACATGATAATTGATTTGCAATGAATGAAGATTATTATTTTAAATGAAGAATAAATTGAGAATAAAGGCTTGAATGAGAATGAATATTAATGAATTGAGAATACAGATTATTATTATAATTTTTTTGAAACATCAATATAGTATAGTTATAAATAATATGTTAAAATGCGCCTTAAAACAATAATACAAATAATAAAATAATTGTGATTTTATAATTAACGACAAGCATTAAAAATCATAACTCTATATACGAAGAAAAATTAACTAAATAGTTAAAATGGATGGTATATACGTGATAATTGATTTGCAAAGAATGAAGATAATTATTTTAAATGAAGAATGCACTGAAAATAAAGACTTGAATGAGATTGTATAATGAATAGAGAACTAAAATTAAAAAAATTGAGATTATAGATTATTATTATAATTTTTTTTTTTTTTTTTGAAAGATCAATGCAGTTAAGTTGTAAATAATATGTTATAAAATGCATTAAAACAATAATAACAATAATTAAATAATAATAATTTTATAATTAATAGTAAACAATAAAAATCATAGCGCTATATACGAGGAAAAATTAACTAAATAATTAAAAGAAAAAACATGAAAGTCGGTTTATTTTGAACAAGAATATCAAGACAAGCAGTATTGCTTATGCATCGTTTTTTAAAATAGGATGAAAAAAAAAAAAAAGATAGAATAAGATTAAGTGCAATAGAAGAATTTATTAGAAGTTTCATAGTTTTTAAGCCGAATTTTTTCTTCAATTGATTCGACATCCCATGATGTGCCAAAACCTTACCGAGAACCTTCTTCCATTCCAATCTCTGCTTTGCGACAGTTTTCCGGTTAGTAACTCTTAAAACTTTAAAATCTGCATCTACACAATCAATCCATCTCAAGTTGGGCCTATCCTAGTTCTAATTCCAAAAGGTATGTTATCCTAAATGTCAAGGATGAGGGGTCCATTCGACAAATGTGGACCACAAACCTCATACGTCCTATCTTGATGAATTTAATGATTTCTGCCTTCTTAAACAACCTATATAATCCAAAATTATATCGTTGCCTCTACAATGCATTCTCATTCACAGCGCTAAACATATTTCTAAGAGCCTTTCGATCAAAGATGGCCAACTGTTCAGCCTGTGATTCAGTTAAAGTCCAAGTCTCAGATCCATTTTGAGTTGAACAATCCGCTCTTTTATTTTCAAAAATTCCTGACTTGATTAAGTGTTTTGAGACTTATGCTCGCGCGAACTGCTTTATCTTAATTTATCTAAATACTATGCAAATAAAAGAGATATTGTGATGATGAACAATAAATTATAATCAATTCACTAAAAAATTCCAAATCCATTCCATCCAAAAATTCCAACCAAATCCAACCAAAATTTATAAATCCATGATAGTCTGTCCTGTCTGGCAGATCTCGTGTTGAACTCTATGTTGAACGTGATTTTGAATGAAATGAAATAGTGCACGGTATTTCTGGCAACAAAAGAAAATGAATAATCCGAAATAAAAATGAGATGAATTCATTAAACTATTAATCGACTAGTTAATAGAGAATTATAACTATAAATGGAGAAATAGAAGTATTAAGAGCAACGTGTCTATTATCTTGCAATTAACTGAAGGTAAAAAGTTCATTATAGCTGTAAGAGGAATCATCAGAAGGGTTGAAGAGAATAAATTGCTAGTCAGATGGTTTATTAAAATAGAATGCCTGAAGGTGTGTTTGTTAAATCGAATCAGTAATGACTAAATTAGTGTTAGTACGAATAATTTTGTTGCTGACGATTGTTTCTTTGTATGATGCCCTGAATGATGCCAAAAGGAGTTGATGAAATAATGCATCCAACCATTCGATGGTGAAATGGCCTTTGGAAGAATAAAGGCTGGCTATACATAGTACAGGTTTTTTTGAAGGAAGATGAACTGTGATGGCCAGAATTTCGGTTTCTGAAAGGGGGGTTAAGAAATTTGTGAGAGTGGCAAGGAATAGTTCAATCCACCAATAATAAAAACTTTCTTAGTCACGAGTTATTGGGTCGATCTGTTATATAGAATAATTTTCTAGGAAACTGGAACTGAACCTGGAAGGTATATTGTATCATTAAAACTTGAACCGGAATTAAGGGTAGCTCTGATACTGGAGCATTCCATTCTAAAATGCTGAAAGGGTGATAAAACGTGAAAACCATTTCACGTTTTATAAATTTCACGTTTCCACGTTTTTATTTATAAATATTTAGTGTGATAGAAACATTTTACGTTTTATCACACTTTTAACATTTTAGAATGGAATGCTCGCAGTATCAGAGCTAAAAACCCTTTTATTCCAGTTCAAGTTTTAATGACGCAATAAACATTTCTTACCTTCCAGGATCAGTTCCAGTTTCCTGAAAATTAATCTATATAACAAATAGGAAATAATAGGAAATCACTGGAAAATGAATAAATCAAAAGAGTCGAAATTATCTATTGTGGGAAATTACCTAACCCTAACCGAGTGTTATGTCATATGATGAATAGTGGAAACTGGGATGGAATGCTATATTTTGTTAAGTTTACCACTGTATTGTCGAAGTTTTGCAAGATATCAAAGCCCAGTTTTTTTACTTTTATTTTATTTTTTTTTTTTTAAACGGAGTTATTGGAGTTGTACTGGTAGGGGAAGAGAATTTCGTTATCGCTTGATTTAGGGAAGTGAAAGATAGGTATATTTTCTGCGAGAGCTTTAATGAAGTCTTGAAAAATGGAGGCTTGTGCTTGACATATTTCTTTGACTATATGTTGAGTCTCGACAGCTTTCTGTTGGAGTAATTTAGCTAATTCCTCTTTTGTAATGCAATTGGAGGATAAAGTAGCTCTAGCCTTCAATTTAGATGAGAAAGAACCCTATTTTGGACTGCGATATAGTCTCCGGTGTTCTATAAAAGAAAGACGGTTGAAGGTTTTAGATTTCAGAAAATTTTCTTCGGTTTTCCGTTTAGTATTGTTGTTGTCAGTGGCCTTGTGTATTTCAATGCTTGACCTATTTGGGAATATGGGCTTATCACGAGATTATGGGATAAGATAATCACGAAGCTAATTTACAACGTATCCATTCAAAATATTAATTAACGCTAAAATCCTCAGGGAAGACATAATTTTCTCTTACCCTTCAATGGATTGTTAGTGGCCCACCAGTTAGTATATATACTAAGCTACGAAGCGTTCAATCTTTTTTATATCATAAATAGTTACTGTATTATTCGTAATTTTATTTTGAAATTGGGATATAAAAAGAAAGAAAAACTCTTCAAAAATTCAAATAAAAGCATTTTTCTCTCACAATACAAGAAAAACCTCTAAAAAAGAGACAAAATCTGACAACTTCCACTATCGCTTTAAAGCAATACATCAAAATCCCACACAGACATGGACAAAAAAAACAAAAAAAACGAAGAAATCCGAAAGCACGAGGCATTCAATCTCTCTCATTTCACAGAGTGCTAACAAAAGGTCCAGGTTATATCAACTCAATGTTACCATTCACTGCCTCCCGCGTATAAATTTCCCATTAACCCTCAGAAATAACCATGCTTAAGCAAAGCAGTGGACGGACACCAGCCTAAACACAGGATACCCGATCCCATCTTTTAGGCAGCCACGTGATTGAGTGTTTGCCGTGGAAGGCAGACAGAGAAATCTTTTGGCCCTCCCTCCCGAACTTTTCCATCCACCCTTTGGCACGGAATACCGGACACTCGGAAATGAGAGTGGCACGTTCCTTCCATCAGCACTGGCCACTTGGATGCGCGACCCCAAATGGTGGTAATTCTCAGACAATGGCATGCTTGGATGGTCTGATGATGGGAATTCTTAAGTGTGATGTCTTCTGAGAGGGTTGCAATATCCGCCCTTCTGTGTAAGGTTTTATTGTCATGATGATGTCATTCGATTTTCTTTTTTTTTTTTTTTTTCTGTCGGATTTATTTTCTAAAGAAGGATCTTGCCCTTTCTTTTTAACTTGAATAAATTTTTCAGCGGTTATCCAGTAAAAATATGTGTTGTTGTTATTATATTAAAAGTTAAATTATATTTGACTATATAATTATATCTATATTGATGCTAAATTAATGTAATCAATTAAAAATATACTCATGCTTTGACAGATTTGTTTTGTATCTAGGAAGTTATATCTATTTTGTTCTAGGAAGAATATCTTTGAAAGATAAGTTTAAGTTTAAAGTGAAGTTATATCTAATTGAAGCATTGATTCTCAATATTACATCAATTATATCGATTTGGTTTAAAGAGGAAAAAAGGGGGAGGGGGGGGGAAACCCCAAGAGAAAAATCAATTTTATGCGAATAAAAATTAAACTATCTAAAATCAATTTTAAAAAAATTGAAAAATAAAGATGTTTTCAGCGAGCTTTGGTTTTACGCCTCAAAATTTCCAATAATTTCATCAATGTATATAAGATCAGCTAATGTTTTTCATACACAACGCAACACTTTAAGTCAAATAATGAAATTCAATAAAGAATTTAAAAAATCACGATCAAGAATAATAATAATCAATCAAGAATAATGATGAAATTATAAAAAATAATGATTCCTATCTTAAAAGCATGTATTTTTAAAAGAAGCATAAAAAAATTGTTTTTGAAAGGCATGGTTTTTTTTCCGCTGAAAAAAAAAAACTTTTCGAAGTTTTTCTTTGAATAATATATCGTATCTACACAAAAGAGAAAAAATTGTTTTTCATATACAACATTTTAAGACAAATAATTAAATTCAATCAAGAATTTAAAAAAATCACGATCAAGAATAATAATAAAATCACGATCAAAAATAATGATAAAATTATCAAAAATAATGATTCCTATCTTAAAAGCATGCTTTTTAAGAATTAAATATTGTTCTTTTGTAAAGGTGTTTTTTTTTTCTCTGAAAAATTTTTAATAGCTTTTTGAAGATAATTTCTTTGAATAATATTCTGTATGTGAACAAAAAAATTTAAAAAAAAAAAAAAAAAAAAAAAACTGTTTTTCATACCCAACGCAACAATTTAAAACAAATAATATTACAGGAACTACCACCACTTTATTTAATGACATTTTTCATGAACAAAAAGAATATTTTATGTCATTTAAAATACATCTTTACTTGAATTTTTCCCTTCCTAAAACATTGTCAAAAGCTTTAACTCACCCCCTAGCTTTTAAAAAGAAATCCTAGAATAAAAGGCAGTCGGAAAAAAAAAAAGAGGCGTAAAAGATATGCGCATCTATTAATAAAATGTCTCGTCGCAAACCGTGTCTTTCTTCTAAAAGATGATGCATCCTCCCTTCCCCCCTTACCTTCCCTGCTCACTTCACTTCACTTCGCTCCCCCGAACTGGCATACCCCACCTTTTTGGCGCATACACACACACTTCCCAAATGCTTTTTCCATCGGTGCGCTTTCGGGGTTCTCACAGTAAACCGCCGTCTGATGAAATATGCATGGACAGTCCGGGCAGTGCCGGATGGAAACAGGAAAAAAAGGAGAAGAAAGATAAAGCCGGCAAATGCTAAAGTAACCGGAAAAAACCCCTCACTTTACCAATAACACATACCAAAAAGAAAAGGTGGGGGTGGAATAGGAGTAGCAAGAGAACTACTTCCCTAGATTGTCGCCGGGAGTAAAATTAAACACTGGAGGACGAATGGGGAATGAAATAAAAACAGCAGAAACAGGATGAACAGGAACAGGAAAAAAAAAAGGAAAACAACAGGGAAACACGGCGACGTTTTCGAAGCGAAAGAACAAACAAGAGGGTATAAAGGAGAAGGAAAACCCCAAACTGAATTACGCCAAGCCTCTGGCAATCGCCGGAGCTCGAAAGTTCACAGAAGTCTGTTTGATTACGAACACCATAGGAGTGAGTCGGTCCTAATGGAGAAAGGCTTCTCTTGCAGTGCATGAAAAGAGTAGGGGGAGTGTTGCCAGCAGGCATAGCACCTCCCCACTCCCCCCAGTGGTCCCTCTCTCTCTCTTTCTGCATTGCCTGCCAAGTAGAATTTCGAATCGAAGGCTCCTCGTGGCCATATTCCGGTGGGACCCCGGACATCTTTCCTCCCCCTACTTTAATTTCCAGGAATGCGCAATCATTAAAGCAGAGAACCGGGGCAAACATTCATTAGGCAGGGGAGCTTTAATGTCACTTTTGTGTGCAAAGATTTGTCTTGCAGATCCGCTCTGTCTCTCTCACCTTTGTGCACGCTTCGATTGTTGCCAATTCTTGCAGAGGCTGGTTCGGTGGCCTTTGCCACTGGAGTTCTCATCTCTGTTCGAAAGATGATGCTGCTTCTTGTGCTACAGGGCTTCCTTTGATGTGCAGTTTACAAAGCAGCATAGCTTTTAGGAGCTTTCACAAGTCAGGTTTACGCTTTGTATTTGAGCAAAAACAAATTCAGTTGCAAATCAGGAAAATTCATTTAATTTCATTGTATTATTTGAAAAATTAACAATAAATTGTTATGTATGTGCATATATATGTATACATTAAATTTTATATACATATAAATTATTCTTTTAATCAAATTTGATATTTCTTTTAATCAAGTGATCACCAAATTGATCAATATCGACTGTTAGGGGTCAATGTAACATTTTTAAGATAATTCTGGATTAAGTGTCGATGTAACATTTTTAAGAGAATTCTGGATTAAGTGTCGATGTAACATTTTTAAGAAAATTCTGGATTAAGGGTCGATGTAACATTTTAAAGATAATTCTGGATTAAGTGTCGATGTAACATTTTTAAGAGAATTCTGGATTAAGGGTCGATGTAACATTTTTAAGAGAATTCTGGATTAAGGGTCGATGTAACATTTTTAAAAGAATTCTGGATTAAGGGTCGATGTAACATTTTTAAGAGAATTCTGGATTAAGTGTCGATGTAACATTTTTAAGAGAATTCTGGATTAAGGGTCGATGTAACATTTTTAAGAGAATTCTGGATTAAGGGTCGATGTAACATTTTTAAGAGAATTCTGGATTAAGTCTCGATGTAACATTTTTAAGAAAATTTTGGATTAAGGGTCGATGTAACATTTTTAAGAGAATTCTGGATTAAGGGTCGTTAGAAATTGCCAACGTTTGTAAATAGTATATAAAGGTATTATTTCCATATAGTATTATTGTTGTTTTCCTCGTAGAGCATATATTTTAGAACTTGCTTTTAGAAGCTTTCACAATTTAGCAATTTAGTATTCGAGCAAAAACAGATTCCGGTGTACTTCAGGAGCATCCATTAAATTTTTTTTTTTTTTTTTTTTTTTTTTTTTTTTGAAAAATTAACAGTAAATTGTTAGGAATGTATTTATATATTAAAATTTATATGCATATACATTATACTTTTAATTAAGTTTAATATTTCCTTGAATCATGTAATCCCCAATGTCATCAATATCGACTGTTAAGTGTCGGTGTATTATTTTAAAGAGAATTCTGATTAAGGGTCGATAGAAATTGACAACTTTTGGAAATAATATATAATTTTATTATTTCCATATAGTATTATACCTTTGCCATTGGAGTTCTGATCTGTTTGAAAGATGCTGCTGCTTCTTGTGATAAATGGCTACTTTGAAGTACTGTTTACAAAGCAGCACATAGCTTTTAGAAGCTTTCACAATTCAGCTTCATGCTTTGTATTCGAGCAAAAACAGATTCATGTGTAATTCAGGAACATTCATTTAATTTCATTGTATTTTTTTTGAAAAATTAACAATAAATTGTTATGAATGTATTTATATATTAAAATTTATATGCATATACATTATTCTTTTAATTAAGTTTAATATTTCTTTTAATCAAGTGATCACTAAAGTGATCAACTGTTAGGGGTCAATGCAACGAAGAGAATTCTGGATTAAGGGTCGATAGAAATTGACGTTAAGCCATTATAATTAATAATAAAAATATATAAAGTATCAATACTCAAGAGCCAAAACACTATGACCACCCCTACATTTTGCAATGAACTCGCATGGATGACGTAGAAGGCACGTGATCAGGTGGAAGTGGTATTTAACTGGTATTAAGTGGTGGTAGTAATCCATGCCAAGGCGGGTTGAAGCTGTTTTGCTCGCCAAAGGTGGGCCAACTCGTTATTGACAGGTGGTCATAATGTTTTGACTGTTGAGTGTAGAAACAGTATAAATATAGTATATGTAATGTATAGCAACAATAATAATATTTCCATATATATTATTATTGATGCTTTTTTTTCTGCATTAAATATCTGCATTAAATATTTTTATATATTATTTAACCTTCATGTGAAATATGTAAATTTAAAAAGATCTTCAAAACCAAAAGCGTTTCTTTTGACGTTAAGCCATTGTAATTATATATACTATGTGATAAACACACTTTAGCTATAAAGCATCATTGGGCGCGGTCAGTAATTGGGTGGGTGACCACCTGGGAACACCGCGTGCCGTTGGCAAATTTGGGACCTGAATGGCCGAGTGTCAGCGCTCGAACAGGTTTCCAAAAGGATGTTTGTAGTGGTTCGGAATCCACTTTAAGCCGTTCCCAGTCTCCTATGACTGTAAGAGCGTCACGGAGCCAAAGTCAGGCTTCAACCTACGGGTGCTCCATCACAACAGAAGCTGCTTCCTTCCCCTTCAACCATGAGTACATATGGGCTCGTGGGCTTGGCCAGCCAAGTGGGATAAGAAACAACAACAGCTATAAAATAAGTAGTTAAAAATCATATAATCGTCATTTTTGTTTGTCATTTTATAATTACATAATAAATAAAATAAAAATAGTGGATTAAAAACCAAGAAACTTTTTTAAAGGTTTTGAGGGTTAAAGAAGT
This sequence comes from Caerostris darwini, assembly GCA_021605075.1. Classification (NCBI taxonomy): domain Eukaryota; kingdom Metazoa; phylum Arthropoda; class Arachnida; order Araneae; family Araneidae; genus Caerostris; species Caerostris darwini. The sequence goes on along the minus strand of BPLQ01003840.1, from coordinate 801,354 downwards.
TCGACAAGTCTTGTTTTAGGTGCTATTATACTTAAAGCCACGTCAAACATTTCTAAATATGTTTTTGATAGCTATACACCTGGTTAGTAAGTATTTTTTTTTTCTTTGCAAAGACATCTGCCCTTTCCAAAGGATAATAATCATCTGCGAACACCTTAAGCCATGGGTGAATTTTTATTTGTTGTACGTTTATTATCGGTTGATATCGTGAGGAAAATATTAATGATTATATATCATGTATCTAAAATTTTAAAAAGATTAAAATCTGCAATATTAAAATATGTTTTATTATAAATAAAATATTGTTAATTAACGCAATTTTCCATTAAATTAGTTTCAGAAAACGTGTTAAAAATACTTAGTAATGTCAATAACACCAGAATAAATTTTATAAAAAAATTCTAACTAAATGTAGAGTAACATTTGCTGAAGGTTGGGGATTATTATTATTTATTTTTTGTTTACTTTTCAAAAATTTTATTTTTTTTCAAATTTTTTTTTAGTGCATATATTTATTTATTTTTTCAATTTTTATTAACTTTTAATTGTATTTACTCGTTGGAACTTAAGATGGATGTTTGTGAAGACATGATTGTACTTATGATGATATAAAGTTATTAACTATGGAAAAATGTTTAAATAAGTGGACAAATGTTCATTTTTATTTTCCGAAATTATAACTTTGTAATCTACATTTTTATTTTTTAAACTAAATTTTCTAAAGAAAAATGTAATATGCATATTATTTATTGAAGTCGAACAGATCTAAATCAAATCTCTATTTGTAATAAATTGAGAAATATTTTCAAATAAAATATTTTTCGAATTTTTAAATGCTTATTTTTCTTACTGGTCAAAGGAAAGAATATGTTTCCTATCTTTGCATTGGTGCATTTAGTTCTCAATGTTTATGACAATCACCTTATTTTGGTTAATGTAGAAAAAAATGCTTAAAAAGTACAATGGTTCTCAATGCTTATTATATATAAACCTTAAAAAGTACAATGGTTCTCAATGCTTATTATATATAATCAGTTAATTTTAGTTAGAGTAGAAATAATTCTATAAAATTTCTTCTAAAATTATGTTGTTTGTTTTGTTGTTGTTTCTTATTCCACTTGGCTGGCCCAGCCCACGAGCCCATACGTACTCATGATTTGAAGGGGAAGGAAGCAGCTTCTGTTGTAATGATGCACCCGTAGGTAGAAGTCTGATTTTGGCTCCGTGACGTTCTTACAGAGATAGGAGACCGGGACCTACGGCTTGAAGTGGATTCCGAACCATTACAAACATCCATGGGCATCGCCGGGACTCGAACCCGAAACCTGTGGCACCGAGCGCCAGAGCACTAGACACTCGGCCATTCAGGTCCCAAATTTGTGAATGCCAACGGCACGCGGTGTTCCCAGGTGCTCACCCACCCAAGTACTGACCGCGCCCAATGATGCTTGACCTCGGTGATCTAACGAGAACCGGTATATTCAGCATGGTATGGCCGTTGGCTCTCTAAAATTATCGAATACATATGCTGATCAAACACAAAGATACTTAGGGTACAACAATAATTTCTATATTTTATTTAAGATTCAATTTTTGAATGATTGCACTTCTTCTTTCTCAAGTTTGGCACCTGGTGAGTTGACATCTGCCTTCCATCAAAACTTCAAACTGAACGGATGAACTTTCGAACTTTCATACTGAACAGATGGACCATGTCTGAAACGAACACGAAAACTTTCGATATGACATCGTTTGTAAAGTTTCGAACCAAAATGCTATCCACCAAACCGCCCTACAATTTTAAACTACTGTGGTAATCTGAAATACATAGTACAGTCACATTAATGTGACCACCTGTCAAAAGCCAGAATATACACTCTTGTATATTCTGGCTTTAAGTGGAATGTGGAATGGGGTATTAAGTGGAATTCTTTATATACACTCCACTGCAATGTGCTGCCACTCGCCTTTTGTGATTGGTTATTTAACGTTGACGTCGAAAGTAGGTGGTGGTCACATTAATGTGACTGGACTGTGTATGTCTTCCTCTTCTACACTACGATTCGCATCTCTTAGGAAATCTTTTTGGCCAACAGATGTAGCATGCTTATACCTGTCTAGGACATCTCACAGGTAGACACGTTGTATGTGTCGAGTTTCAAATCAAGTTCTCTAAGTTCAGAAACCTGACACTTAATTCGGATTAGGATGTTCCACAGGCCATAATTATATAATGAATGCATAATTTTAAAATGAATGTAAAAATTAAATGGGGAGAAATAGATTTTAAAACCTGAAAAATGTATCGAAATTACATAATTTAATCCTAATAAAAGAATGCGAAATTGCACAAATCCTAAAATAATAATGTTAAAATCCTGAGTTTAGTGCGCTGAGTTTTAATCTCTAAGTAAATAATTCAATATATATACCGTTTAATATTATATTTTTTATAAGACATTTTTAAATATAATTCGTATTTTATTTATTTTTACAAATAAAATAAAATAATTAAATAATATGTTTCTAAAATGAGAAATAGAAACCTAAATTCGTACATATAAATTATAAATAGAAATAAATTATATTAAAAAATAATATAAAATTATTATACAATATATATATATATATTTATTAAAAAATTATTATCTATATAAATTATTAAAAAATAAACCAAATTAAATTAAATTATCATAGAAAATTCTTATATATAAATTAAAATGAAAATAAATATTTCCATTTTAATTTATATATAAGAATTTTTTTATGTTTTTCAAAAAAAGAGGCTTAAGTACTAACAAATGAGGATTAATATATAGCAATCAACAAAGAATTTTTTAAGATATTTAATATAAAAAAAATGCATAAGTTAATATCAGAAATAAAATTTAAAGTAAATAGATTTTTTTTTTCATTAAACATTACATTTACATGCGCGTAAAACAATTATAAAAACATGTAATAATCTGAATTTTATTACGAGTTTTTGATGCCAAGATTCGAATCAAACAATTTCAATTTAAATGTTCTATATGAGAAGCCATTATAATCTTTATTATTTGAAGGAGAAAAAAAAATTAATGTTGTTCTTTTTAAAGTTAAGTCAAGAATGATGGATTGCGATGATCCTATTCTTAATTATTTTCTTAAGCATCTTCAAACTAGAACAAAAGAAAAACGATTTCTGCATACTTTTAGTTTTTTTTTTTTTTTCTGTCTTTGATGAATGGTTTCCATCGTCAGCTGATATAAAAGCAAGAGCCATTAAAAAAAAAGAAAAAATTTCGAAAAACAACACCCCAGATACTCCCACAGCAATCACAATCCGAACAATCCGTGATTGAATCAATCAACAGAAGGAAAATTCCTACCCTTAAGAAGGTTGATTCAGTAACGACCAAACGAAAAATATAAAAAAAAAAGAAAACACTACTACTTCTTCTTCTTCTTTTGCTGGAAGTCTGGAGGAACTTCAACGAAGTTTTTTTATGTACCACCTTACCTGTTCTTACCTATCTCCATCTACCAGGATTATAAAGAAAAAAGAAAAAAAAGGGGGGATGGAAAGGAAAAAAAGTCGTCTGGCAAGATGAGCAGCAGTCTGTGTTGGTACCATTTGTCAAGGGGCGGGGCGAGTGCTGACACAGGGGGGACTCCCTGATATTATCTGTCCCTTTAAACAAACAAACATTGATATAGAGTGGGATATTACGAATAATGATGAAAGAGCTATTGCTCAGCGATCACGGAACTCATAACTGGACGAAGCGCCACATGGCGCCATAGGGACCAAGTACGCGGGACTGGAAATCGAGGTTGCCATAAATGGCGGTTTATCGCTTAAGAGAATTATAAATGTGATAATACTATTTTTATACTGTCATCCAACATTTTAAATACTACTAATTTATAAGCTGTTACTAATTAATAATAATAATGATTTGGTCATAAATCAAAACATTAACGTTAATAATTAAAATTAAAAAGAAATGCTATTACGTGTGGATGTATAATCGTAATTCAAATTATAAAGACAAGGTTCTTTATTTGCTTAAAAATAAATTTCATGAATTTTGTTTTTTAGTTTCATTTGCTTAAATATTTTGATTATAAATATTCCTAGATTGTAGCAATTTAAAGCTTTTAGTTTTATTTACATACATGAAAAATTTTATTTATACATGCATATTTACATATGTTTTAAATGTTATTTACATACGTAGAAAAATAAAATAGAAAATATATTATCATTATTCTTAAAAATATATTATTATGTATAGAAGATCTTTAAAAAAATTTTTAAATATTTATTTGGTCATTAATTGATTTATTCTTTACTATTTTTTATACTTTTTCCAGCTCTTCAGTGATCATTAATTGTACCATTTTTAAAGTTGTGTGAAAAAAAAATTTAGGTTTAGTAATCACTTTTATCTTTAAAATAAATGCAGATTAGAATGATAACTTATAATTGTTGTTTTTTTTATTCCAAGCAATATTCGGTCTATTAAATATAGTCACATTCAAAATAATTTTATAAGTATGTATTTAATTGTCGAATAATACTAATACATATGTGTAAAATTTAATAATCTCTCGTTTTAAAGTGTCCTTCATTAGTTTTTAAAATCAATAATTATGTGATTGTATTATATTTTAATGTTGAAAATAGTTGATAAACATCGAAATTTACTACACGATTTTAATGAATGTACTTGTAATACAAAACATGGCTATTTAATACATAAAACAAAACATACACTTAATTTTTTAATGGCTACTTTTTAATTTAAAATTCAACAATAGTAATATACTATTTACCACTTAGTTGTATTCAACGATCAAGCGTTCAAACGTTTTCAACGTTCAACTATTTATTTCTTAGTTGTATGGTAACTAAATAGTTTGGTTACATTATAACTATTTAAGATTAAATATTTATATTATAATTTTTTATATTTTATGTTTTATGCTTATTAATCTTCATATTTTAATTATTTATGCAAAACATCGATGTTTGTTGACCTGTAATTTTAAAAAAATAAATAAACTATTATTAAAACATAATTTCTATAAAAAAAATCTGATTATTGGAAATTTATCAAGACAAATATCGCTATACTCCGATTTCCGCAGCTAATATGCAATAGTGCCCTAATTCGAATCCACTGGTGGCTTGTATCGTAATCACTGCTTTCAAAAATGATTAGACTCGATGGTGATTATGACAATGGGTGTAAGCATCTCCACTAACAATAAGATGAAAGCTTTTCCAGCTTTCGCGCATATTTCTTTGAAATGTGGGTAGCTAGCGATAAAAGTCTTTCTAGGAGTCAATGGCCACCTTTTATCCACAGTCGTGGAATACGCATGGAATACATGAGACCCGCATAAAAATGACTAATAATTATAGACATATATAGGAGATACGAACTACACAAGGGGATTAATAATAATCATGCTACAAAAAAACTTACACAAGCCTGTTGACAAACCAAAGCAAATCATGAAATGTGCGCATCCATTTTTATGAACGGCAGGCTTTCTTTTTTCTTTTACAACCTTGTTAAATACATCTTGATTTTCACTGTCTTTAGATCTTGCCTCCCCCTCCCCCTCTCTTACAAAACAAAACCTTTTAGATGAACATAAGAAATAGTAGTAGTAGTGCCCAAATTCGAATCCCCAAACGTTTCTCTTAAATTGCCAGAAGTGCCAAATTCGAATACACTAGTGGCTTGTATTGAAATCACTGCTTTTAGATACGAGAAGACACGATGACGATTATGACAGCGGATATAAACATCTCCATTAACAATAAGGCGAGTGTTTTCCTAGGATTTCTCACATATTTCATGCAAATGCGGGCAGCTAGCGATAAAAGCCCTTTTCCTGTAGGTCCCCTTTCATCTACAATCATGGAATACACATGGAGCACATGAGACCCACATATAAGTGATTTATAATTATAAGCATATTATAGGAGATACGAGTCGATACAAAATACGAACTACACAAGTGGATCAATAATAATCATGATGCAAAAGAACTTACAGAAGCATGTTTACAAAGCACAGCTAATCATGAAATGTGGTCATCCTTTTTTATGAATGGCAGCTAACAATGAGGTGGTCTAGAAAATGATTCGCCAAAATTGGCTTTCATTTTTCTTTTGCAACCTTGTTAAATACCTCTTGCTTTTCACTATCTTTAGATCTTGCAACCCCTCCCCCTTCTTTTTTTTATTTATTTATTTATTTTTTATTTTTTACGTAAGAAACGGCAATGAAGAATGGAAGGGGAAAAGAATTTCATTGAAACTGCGGTCGTACGAACTAAATTCGGATTTTTGATTACGCATGAGTATTCATTGATGAGAAAATTTGCAGAGTCACTTGAGAGGTTTTTCTCGGAAAACCTCCTCGAAAAAGCGATCATGCCTTGTGGTTTTTAAGGGATTTCTGTTCCTGGAAATTCGAATTTCCTGCATGGGACTGGGAGGTCTGCGAGCGTCGTGCGAGAAGTGAAGCGTTGAAAGTTTCATTACTGGTGATGTCATCCCTGAAAACGTAATGATGGATTTGCAATGGGTCAGGGATGATGTTGGTGAACAGTGAGTTGGTGATGAGAACAGTGAATTGGAAGTAAAAATGTCAAATGGAATGTAGGATTGTTGAAACGTTTTATGTTTAAATAAATCGCTAGAAAAAGGGAAAGCTCAATCAAGTAAAGTAAATATTTTGATCAAAACTATTTCACTATTTAATTAAAAAAATAATAAAAAAAAGAGAGAGAAATATTTTCTTTTCATCATCTCTTTTTTTTCTTTCTTTTACTTATCACACTTACCAAACTGTTTGAAATCAAGCCAATCTAATATTCAGGAGATAAAATTCTTTAAAACGAGATTTATTTTTATAAATGATTTATGATTATTAATTAATAATTAATTATGATTTATTTTTTATGATTTTAATTTATTTTTTATAATTATAATTATAAAAATAAATTAATTATAAAAAATTAATGAAGAATTATAAAAAAAATATTTTTAAATAAATAATTATAAAAAATATATTTTTAAATAAATAATTATAAAAATATATTTTTAAATAAATAATAATAAAAAATATATTTTTAAATAAGTAATAATAATAAATATATTTTTAAATAAATAATAATAAAAAATATATTTTTAAATAAATAATTATAAAAAATATATTTTTAAATAAATAATTATAAAAAAAATTTTTTAATAAATATTTATAAAAAATTATGAAAAATATTTTTAAACAAAATAATTATAAAAATATTTTTAATAGATAATTATGAAAAAATACTTTTTATCAAATAATTATCAAAATATTTTTATCAAATAATTATCAAAAATATTTTTAACAAATAATTATCAAAAATATTTTTAACAAATAATTATGAAAAATATTTTTTAATAAATAATTATAACATACTCTTTTTAATAAATAATCTAAAAAAAATATTTTCTTAATAAATGATTATAAAAAATATTTTTTTAATAAATAATTATAAAAAATAAATCTTTTTTTTATAATCAAAATTGCATAAAGATCTATTTTAAAATAATGAGATAATGAAGTTTTTATTTTATTTAACTATCATTCTGCATTTCCAGTTTTTATTTTCTAAAATATTTCTGTTGTTAAAATTTATGAACTTGATTTTAAAAAAATTATGTACTAAAAGTTCAAACTGAAATAATTATGTACTATTTTATTTATCTTTCCATAGATAGCACTATGAGATTTAATTATCCTTTCCATATTCGTTGTCAAAAAATTAAGTAAATCTTAGATGTTAAAAATCAAGTTACTAAGTTATTTATGTATAACAGAAAATTATTTAATATTTATTTAAAAACGTTTTAATGTAATTTAAAAAAAAAATTAGTTTTGTATACTCATTACTTATTAAATAATTTATATTAATAATTAGTAGCACATACTGTATCACATAATATAATCATTATCTTTGTTCAAATCCTCATACAAGATTTAATTTGGCAAAAATGAAGATTATTCATTCACATAATCTAAAATAAGTTTAATTTTTTCTTCATTAAAAATTCTGTTGCAAAGAAGATTAAGTTAAATACGAAAATTTAAGTTCTTAAAAACGTTTGACCCGTTTTTTATTTATCTTTTCATTACACATTGAGAAAAAAATTAAACGTTTTATGCATTTAAAAAAGTGCAATCGGTAAGTTCAAAAAACCTACTCTTTGTCGAAAAGATAAAACTTAATCAAATGTGACCTAAGAAGAAGTACATACTACTTACATTAAGGACAACCAAGAAAATGCTCATGACCGAAAAATGCTGCAGTTTATCTATATCCTTCACATAAAAAATACTAATAAGGACATAATTCTACTTCTTTCTGATATTTGATATCACTGTATAGATGCAAGATTAGAAAGCTAATAAGGTTTTATCCTGTTTAGCCTGTGGATCAGATGTTGTAACGCCATTATGATACTGAGTGTTGTAGAAAATTTGTTTTGACATTCCTGGCACGTTATATTTCAGACTGGATGGATCAATCATCCGTAATAAGGAGGAAACAGAATTTTTGACAGATTGATGCTTTTAGGAATCTATTCTGGCGAAACTCTGCAACAAAAACTAAAATTAAAAATGCGAGTTTGTGATATAAGGCTTTATTTTAGATTAAAGTGATGCCAATATCAGTTTACATTATTCAAAAGATAATGATGATAATGTCAGGAAAAATTATTTATGTTTTGATGGTATTTTTTTTATCCTCTCAAACATCAGTGAACCTCGCGTTCCACTTATGACGCCAAAGGCCAACGAGGAGAGAACATGGCTTTCAGGGAGGATTTAGAGATATTTAACTTTAATCGCCAGAGAATTAGATGCATGATTTCTAGCGAATTTTTTTCCCAATATGAGATATGAAAGAAGAAATAATATAAAGGTGAAAGTAATATGTTTTGATTTGAAGATACATTTTAGTTAAGCACACGTATGTATATATATATGTATATGTATATGTATGTATGTATGTATATATGCATGTATGATGGCCTGATGGCCGAGTGGCGCTTTGACGCTTGGTATCACAGGTTTCGTGTTTGAGTCCTGGCAGAATTATGGATGTTTGTAGTGGTTCGGAATCCACTTTAAACCGTATGTCCCGTTCTAATAGGATCGTAGAGAGTTGTGGCGGGCTCTACGATCTACGTTATGTGTGTTATTCTACGTACATAGCGCATCTTCAAGCTACACGTGCCCCCTAGGTAGTGTTAAATGTGTAACAGCGGTGTTATCCTTTATCCTAACATCCCTTTCTTATGACATAAAAGATTAACTGTCTCTGTATTATCTGTTGCATTAGAAAAAAAATATATGCATGTATGTATAGATATGTATATATGTGTGGTACATATAAGAAGACGCGTCCATTGCAGTCACTGCTTTCAGAAACAAGAATATCAGTTTGAAATCAAACAAGTAATGCAAATAGGTTACCATGCTTTCTGAAGGATTAACCATGACAAATATGTTGGGTAGAAAGGTTTCATATTAAAGTAGAAATCATTTTGTGGTAAAACCTAGGTAATGTTGAATCTGCTGCACATCATGATAGAGTACCAAATAGAAGTTGAAACTTTTTCTTTTCTCTCATATATGAATGTTTTCATTGTCCTTTCGGGTTAAAAAGTTTTATGATTTCAACAATTTAAATAAATTATTGGAAAATCATATAATTTATAAAAGAAAATTGGAAAATTTTATATACTATCGATAAATCATCGATAAAGGATTTTGTATATGTACATAGATAAATGATTTTGTATTTATTCCTCGATAAAGGATTTTGTATTCATCGATAATTTGTATATATTCTTCTATAAATGATTTTGCATATAATCGATAATATGTATATATCCATTGATAAATGATTTTGTATATATTTATCGATAAATGATTTGCATATACTAATCGTTAAATGATTTTGCATATATTCTTTGATAAATGATTTTGCATATATTCATCGATAAATGTTTAAGCATTACTCTCATTTCTTTTAAGAACTTAAATCAAGTATTTTATGAAAGTAAACAAAAATCAGCTCAGTTTCTTGCATTGCTTTCCCAATAAAGAGATAATGAAAAAACAAATTTTGTTTTCATCTTGAAATGCAGTGCAATTTTTGTGATAAAAACTCAGATAAAAACAAGTAATATAAAAAAAAAAAAAATTTAATCTCAATTCCTACTTTTTTTTCACTGTATTCTAGAAAGTCCTTTTTAAATAATTTTCATTCATTTTTTTAAGTTTATCTGGCGCCATCTATTGATAGATATATGCAACTTAAATCTAAAAAAAACTATAATTAATCAATTAAATTTAATTAATGAATTAACATTTGTAAAAATTGTATTAACATCCAGTGTAATCCACTACAAGTTTAAAAAAAAGTGTATTTGAACTTCAGTGGATGAATAAAAAGGTATTTTATGAACTATTGAAAATTTGAACAAGATATATATAGGGAGAGTGTGAGCTAATAGAAGGAATTGAAAAAAACGAATCTTGTTTTCATCTTGAAATACATTGCATCTTTTGTGATAAAAACTCAGATAAAAATTACTACACTTTTATCTGCAACGGAAAACATCACTGCTTAGTTACATCTATCGAATACTTACAAGTACTCTTGAGTAGCTGACAAAAGTATTAAATAGGACATGATTTACGATCTCATTTACTTCCATTCTTATCACGCGAATTTAACCTTTGCAGGGTTGGAAAGGGGGTGTCGTGGAAGGGATAATTCTTCGATTCGAACCCTCCCATGCAATTCTCCGGGTTGGAACACCCCCAACAGAAGTTTCGTCGAGGGAGGGAGGATGATGAGGAGGGTGGAGTGCCCCGAGAGGGTGTGGCACCCCTTTGGTGATGGGAACGAAAATGAAGATGTTCTTCCAAACCACCCTGTCTGCCCAAGCGCCATATTCGACGCTTCGTGGGCGAGAAATCGCTGGAACCTATTTAAGCACGCCGGAGGGAGTGACAGGAAATGGTTCTCTCCTAAGTGGCTGAAAATAACTCTGCATTTTCAGCAAGGATGGATGTGATTTTGTGTGTCTTACCATGATTAGGTGGATGAGCTGGTCGTATGTAATTGTGGGTACTTATTGAATTAAAAATCATACATAATCGCATGCCGTGGTAATTTTAATAGTAATTCTGCATTTTCAGTAAAATTTGATAAATTTTTTGTGTTCCTATTATGACTAGTTAAATGGATTGGGCCATATATAATTATAGTTATATCACTGCTCTGCTATAATGCAGTTCAAAATGAGATAAAATTATGAGCCCTCTCCTCCCAAAATAGCAGCAAAATGTATGAACATTAAAAAATGTAATTAAATGCGTTAACAACCACCCACACACATACACACACACACATATACTATTATGTCCAAAAAGGAAGACCAATATTTAATATAAAATTTCCGGGGCTTATGAAATTTCAATTTTTTTTTACTTTTTTATGTTGCTGGCACTGTCCTTGACGTCTGTGTGAAATTTGACGTCAAAATATTCATTAGTGTTGGAGTTAAGCTTGGCTTTGGGAGACTCTAAAACTTATTCCGGCGATTTTTGAAATGTCTGAATAAATTGAGCACAGAACTTGCATTCAATTTTGTTTGCGGAAACCTATAGAATGGTGCAGAAGCTATTCGGTGAACATTCCTATATCGGAAAAAAAATGTATACAAGTGTATAAACAGTTCAAAGAAGGTAGAGAACGCATTGGAGACGAAGAGTCCTCTGGTCGATCATCAACCTCTACTAGATTGGATAGGAGAGTCGAGTACCTGTGCACGTAGTGCACATCTGCTCAGAATTCAAATATAATAAAAACAAAGTATCACAGAATTAGCAGGAATTAAAAAATTTAAAGCAAACAGTTAATAGGAGGGAAAGAAGTTAAATATATATATATATATATATATATATATATATAATATAAAAAAAAAAAAAAGGGGGGCGAGCAAACTAGGAGATGACAATCAAGCAATATCAAAATACATAAATGCCCAATAGAAGCATATAATACGTAAATACATAGCAGACAGACATATAAACACATATATAATGAAAATAAATATGAATTATAAATATACAAATATACAATCACAAAAATAAAAAACTTTAAGGAGGCAGAAAAACATACGAACAACATTTGAAACTGAAGATCGGAAGTAAAGTTTGTTACTGCAGGGTAGAGTTTGAAGTTTTCAGAAATGGAATGTTTTTGTTCTTTTGTCTTTTTAACATAGTTCCGCAGTACACACTGCCAAGGCAGAAGAGAGGACGATAGGAGATTTCTTAGAACTGAAGAATAGTATTGAAGATGGATCATAGAAGAAATTAGGGAGGCTTGAGGTCGTGATTCCATCCTGTTGTGTAATATGGATAATGGTATTTACCTTCGTTGTGGGCGAAGAATAATTGAGCTTTAATTAAATTATTTTTATGGTTCTTGATATTTAGAAACAACTTTCTTGAAAGCTTCGCAATATGATCGTCTATTGATTCTATTTGTAGGTCATGATGCAGCACGTCATTTCGAATGAACCAGGGAGCTCCCGTAATTATTCTGAGAATTTTATTTTGGATAACTTGGATTTTGTTTCTGTTTGTTTTTGCAGCAAGGCCCCAGATGGGTGCTGCATAAGTCAGGATTGGTCTAAGGACTTGTTTGTATAAAAGAATTTTGTTTTTTAAAGATAAATTAGAATATTTTCCTATTAACGGCAAACTAAGATGTAATTTGTTCCAACATTTTGTCTTTACAGTGTGAAGATGTTTCTGAAATGTTAATTTGCTGTCGAGAATTAGGCCAAGATATTTGACTTGATTGACTCATTCTATCGGATCATCAAACAGGAAAATATCTTCATATGGAGATCTAGCATGACCTTTTCTGAAAATGATGGCTTTACTTTTGTCTGTATTGACAGAGATTCTCCATAGTGTAAGCCACTCTTCCAGGGAGTCAAGGAAATTTTGAAGAGTTCTTGTCACGAATCTGACAGTAGTTCCCTGAACCAGGGCTGCTGAGTCCTCAGCGAAGAGGCAAGTACTCACATTTTGAATTTGGGGAAAGTCGAACGTAAAGATGTTGTAAAGAATTGGGCTGAGTACGCTACCTTGAGGGGTGCCAGCTTTAATTTGACCAATACGAGAAAAGACCCCTTCGATACTGACACTGAATGATCTGTTTTGGAGAAAGTTGTATATTATATGGATAAGGTAATGAGGGAATTTAAGTTGAATCATTTTGAAGACGAGGCCACAGTGCCATAATCGGTCAAAAGCTTTTGAAACATCAAGAAAAACACCGCCGGTTAATATTTTGTCATTCATACCTTCCGTAACAATGTTAGTCACTCTTAAAAGTTGATGAACTGTTGAATGATGGGGACGGAACCCAAATTGTTCCGCAGGAAAGATGTTGTTATCAATGCAGTGGGTGGAAATTCTTTTCTGGATGATTTTTTCAAAAATTTTCGCATCATCAACCTCAACCGACGAAGCTCACGTCCAAAAATTAAAGATTTGGTGCTTGCAAACCGTCGATTTACAATTAGAGACCATGCTGCTGATGTTGGAATTTCAAAAGGATTGGTCAATTCCATTTTGGGCCTCAAACGCGCCAAATCGATTGGTACCGAAAACACTGAATGCGCCAGCTCACACTGCATTTTTGAAAAAAATGAAACCCATATCGTTCCACAACCCCTCCATTCACACCGTGGGACGTCTGGCTATTCCCTAAACTCAAAAGACCACTCCGAGAACACCGTTTTGAGTCGATTGAAGAGATTCAACGTGAATCGCCGCGCGTTTTGAAGGCCATCCCTGCCGATGACTTTTTAGCATGCATTGAGGATTGTTAAAAAAGTTTGCATAAGTGCATTGTGTCCGGAGGGGATTACTTTGAAGGCGATGAAATAAATTTGGAAGATTAAATAAAGAGTTTCAAAAAAAAAAAAGAATAATTATTATTATTATTGGTCTTACTTTTTAGTGGCAGTAATATAACATGTCTTACATTTTAGTTGATATACAGTAGGCATAAACATATTTTCATTATGCATACATTATTAGTAATAAATAAATGTTTTGAAAAATCTAGTTTTTTAGTGGTTTGAAATTCACGTTAAACTATAGGTCCCGTCCTAATTAGCTTAAAGAGTGCAAGAGAAATAAAAAATGACAGTAGAGCGACAAACCAAATCTTAGTTACGATATCTATATCTACCCTTTTGAATATCATATCGGCCATAAACAATGTTATATAATCCCTTTTCAATATTATTTCGACCATAAACAATATTATATCGATCACTTGGTTTTTGATATGGTTCAATTGGCGATTAGTACAACGTGACATTACGTATTAATGGAAAATAAAGAGTTCAAATAAAAGTGTATTAATCTTTCTTTCTTAAATGCACTAAGTGCAATCGGATAAGTTCATAGTGTTCGTAGAGCAGGGTGACGATGTGAATAAATTGAATGACAAAATGAGTAACTTGGTACTCTACCACGTTCGAGACGTCACGTAAAATTAAAGTGTGGCTTTTGTTTAACAAAATAATCCAACTTTTTCCCTAACGAGTTTATTTAAGTGTCAATAAACGAAAAACTTAAACATAACACGTTCAAAATACTGAACTCGAATACCTACGACAGTTAATTCAACCATAGTTTTCTTGCGTAACTGATAACATGTTATTCGAGTGTCACATTATAAATGAAATTAGTCTTTGTATAAGTAAGAAAGAGATATTTTTACTTATTTTAAAAGATATTTCGAAGGAAGAGCTCCTGCAAATAAACGTGTACAGACTATCAATGGATTAAGTAATCTATATTTCATCTACATGGCAAGCAATTGACTTAGAAACAAGATATAATAAGATTTTGTTTTAATTTCCTATTAGCTTCGAGCAACAATGAATGAATTTCTATAAACATTTATCATTTTAACAGCTTTCTAGATGTTCTTGTATTCTATGCAAGATTTTTTTTCAGTCAACTGAAATTAAATAGATTTATTTTTGTGACAAGAAAGGATTGTTTTGTGTGAATTTCGGCAATGTAAATAAAATTTGACTGATAAGTTATAGTTTTCTGTCAAAAATTATCTAAATAACACACGAGCTGTTAGAATTGTAATGTTTTCGGTGCTTTTGAAAGGAAAAATGCAGCATTGGTTTTACGCATTTTGCAATACGTGTTTAAATTAAAAGATGCAATTTTTAGATAATATTTAACAATTATCTAATTCAAAGAAGGCCGCTTTAATGTTAATCTTTTTAATGTAGAAAATAGAGGTAATGCGTATGTTGCATATTAATAAAAATAAGCAACAAACTCATTTTCTTTTACATTTTTAACAAAAATATCTTTTTTTATATTTCGTTTAGGATAATTTATAGCTACAGTACACAAAATGATAGTACTTACATAGTTTTCATTTTCGCTTTTCTTTATGTTAAAAATTCAGAAATGGTTTTCTTCACTTTTGATCAACATTTGGCACATAAATTTACCAATTTGTTCCCAATTTTTTAGAGTTGTAATATTGTAAAATGTTTTTTTTCTTTCCCCCACTTGGTTTGGTCAATAGCAACATTTTACACCAAGTCCATGAACCTCTGCGATCTCATGGAAGGAGGGAGGGGGGCAGCTTCTGATGTGATGGAACACCTGTAGGTAGAAGTCTGATTTGGCTCACGATTTTGAAGGGATGGAGGTCAGTGCTTTCCGGAAGGACCTTTAGGAGGAACTACCAGCATATCGTAGGGTATCGTATAGTAGAAAACCCTTAAAACTCCTACCAGATAGTCCGACTCGCGAGGCAAGATGCTGAACATCACAAACGACATCGAGTCTTCCTCGTATTTTGAAACAGTGTTTACAAAATAGACACCAGCGGATTAAACCTCAGTCCTAATGCTCATCAGCGGCGCAAGTTGCCACTGAGCCACGAGTGGAGCTTATTAGAGAATGTTACATGTTTCTCTTTCAGAAGGTATTTCCTCTAAAGAGGTGTTTTTAAAGTTATGTTCCACATAAGGTAAATGATAACTGTAAAGTAACTGTTCCACATATCTAAAGATAATTTAACGATAAGGTAACTGTTCCACATATGTAAAAGTAATTGTTAGTTATAAGGTAACTGTTCTAAAAAAAATATGCAATTTTTTTTACAATTTTAAAGAATTGCACTATCTAGATCAACAGTATCTTCTATTGCTTTCTGAGAGGTATTATTTTGCGTATTGTTTTTAAGGGGGAAAAACCCGAGTAATTTTAATAAATAAATAAATGGGATCTGATTTGGAGTAGTAATTTAAGATTTTAAAAGCAAATCGAATTCATTAATTTTAAGCAATTGAAAATTTACATTTCCGGATTAAAATAAAAAAAATGTTTAATAATTGGTTCAAGGATATATTACTCGTACTACAATTAATAAGGTATTAAGGTAACAATAAGGTATTGAATTCGGTATTTATTATTAAAATATAATATAAAAATAAAAACGTTACAGTGGAAAATCATCATAATCAATAGCACGACAGCCCAGGGCATTCCATGCATTCCTCTGGGTGATAAGTGTCCTCCAATTCTTAACTTTCAGTACAACAAAATCTTTTTCAACTGCGTCTATCCATCGCAACTTGGGTCGTCCTCTTTGTTCCTGCGTCTTTATCAAAACGAGCCTTTTAACAGGGTTCACATCATTCATTCCAAATACATGAGCAGTCTAGTTTAATCTATTATTCTTAATAAATTTTATAATATCTTTGTCTTTATAGGATTTATAAATTTCTGCGTTGTACCATCTTCTCCCACAATCACCTTCCTTAACTCCTCCAAGAATAGCCCTTAAAATATTCCGCTCAAATATACCCAAATGGGCCTCATCAAATCTCTCCAAAGTCCATGTTTCAGAGCCCTTCTTATTTATTACACGTCATAAATCAAATACTTTCAAATCAAACACTATGCTAATCATGAATAACTTTGCTGGTATACACACCCATCGTTATCAAGGGAAACGTCGTTTTCTAATCAAGACCTATGAATACAGGAAAAAAATTTAGGGACTTTTCAGTATTTAAGATAGTGTCACTGATGCGGACGTATTTTTAGAGTGATGTCTTCATTCGTACCCACCCACATAATAAATTCATAGTCTAGCAGTTGCAATGTGCACGGTGAGAGAGGGAAAAATCGTATTTGACTTTTCCCTATCGTGACGTCACGAAACCTTTTCCCCATTGATTGGTTCTTCCAATAACAATTTAATTTTAAAAATAGATTTTATATGCATAAAAATCTATTAGAAATTCCTATTAAAGTATATTTATTATGTTTATAATATGCATTATTATACAATGTCCTCTTTCTGTGTGTTTATATGAATAAATTATTATATCTTGAGGCCATTCCATTATAAAAATTCTTATTGAAAAATTTAATATGACAAAAATAATTTTGTAATTACTTTTAATATTTCAGAAATAAAGAACTATCTGATGATGTACAGTATTAAAAGTTATATATGATACAATGTTTATTACAATATATTTAAGTATAAATACAAATTTGTTAAAAATTCTCATTGAAGAATATTTTATTATATTTATTATATATCTTTATATAATATGTTAACATATATTTTTTCATATAAGGGAGTGATTATTGCATTTTGGGGCTTGTTTATTATAAAAATTCTTACTGAAAAATTTAATGTGACAAAAATAATTTTGTAATTAATTTTAACATTTCATAAATAAAGAACTATCGAGCAACATATAGTATTAAAATGTTATATATGATATAATAAAATATTTAAGCATAAATACAAATTTGTTAAAAATTCCCAGTGAAGAATATTTTATTATATGTATTTATTACAAACCTTTATGTAATATCTTGAAGTATATTTTTTCATACAAGTGAGTGATTATTGCTTTTAATTTAATATCATTCCATTATAATCATAGGCAATTCCATTATAAAAAATTTCTCGTGAAAAATTTAACTTAAACAAATATATGTCTAAAATTAATTTTAACATTTCGAGAATAAAGAGCTATTGATACCATATAAAATATATGTGTTACATATGAGACCCTTTCTACTACAATGTATTTCAAATCATACATTTCTGTTCCATAAAAAAAGTGGCCTGATACCCAATTGGCTCGCGCTCTGACCATTGGTACCACAATCTTCAAGTTCGAATCCTGGTAATTGCGAGGATGTTTGTTAGTGGTTCAGAATCCACGATATATTGTAGGTCCCCGTCTAGTTAGCCTAAATTGTGAACAAAATGACGGTAGAGCGACATACCAAACCTAATTCTAAAAATAATTTATTTTCTTTATATTTAAGAATAAGTTCTTTAATTAATTACATTAGTAATAATTTACCTTCTTTGTAAATTGAATATATGAGTTAGTTCCCTTGTGATTAATCAGTTTACATTTCCAGTACATCAAAACTACCACTACAACGCCACACCACACTACATCACTGTGCCTAGATCTAAGTTGCCCCTTTACTGTTTGGGAATGATGTGGGTGAGAAGTCTGATTGGGCTCTATGAAGCTCTACAGTCATATGAGACCGGGACCTACTGCTTAAAGTGGATTCCGAACCACTACAAACATCCATGGCATCGAGCCACTCGGCCATCAAACCCCAGTACATCAAAACTAATGTAACACACAATAGTTTAGAATAGGTGTCTTTAAAAGTTTAGACCGAGGCCTACACTGACTGATTTATGAATTAGGCGGGCCGTATTAGTATTCGCAGTATTAACATAACAGCAGTAATTTCTTTAAATTTTTTTTTTTTTTTTTTTTTTGCAAGTTTTTCATATAAACATCAGCATACAAGGTTGAAGGGTTATTTATATAAATTCGACAAACATTTATTTTCATATCGCAAAAAAAGGAACAAGATAGGCGTTAAATTTGAATTACAAATCGATTTTTTAAGTCTCCAAATTGTACAATTTGCGTTCCGAACTATTTGTAAGTCATGCCAGCGTCTTAAATCCATTTTGGCAATGGGCAATTGCAAACTTGTTCTACAACTGCAAATAATTGCCAGAGGAAAAATCAAGTTACATAAATCTTGTTAATGGCTAGTACAGCGTTAAATTATGCTTTATGGGAACGGGTCATATATGTAATTGGTTGGATTTTCTTTCCCTCTAGAGGAACAGTTGATGATATTTCATATTAATAAAAAAAAATAAAGCACGTTTAACAAGATGGTCCACACGAATGCCTAGTTTAGTATGATTAGAAGGGTTGAAATGTGTTTACTGGCCGTAGTTTTGAGACTTCTGGTTTAGCAGACTTAATTATCTTAATGAAATTGGACACTTACATGTATTAAGGCATGCCCAAACCAGAACACGAAAGTTTTGATGATCACACATCAAACAGATTTATTGCAGTTTGGACGCAAATCAAAAAGCATACGGGTTTGTTTGTCATCTTTCATGAAAACTGAAATTCCGACAGATTTCGGTAGAGTTTGTTTTTTGCTCGTATATCAAAATATTTAAAACTTCCCAAAAGACGACAAAAAGTTAGCATTTAAAGTTAACGTTATTTTTTCAAGTTCTAACTACAAAACTTGAGGACAGGCGAAATTTCGCGAATGTTTCAAACCTAGACACGGTTTTAGATGGATTAGTGCTATCTTCTAGAATTTACTTTTACCGGCAAGGGCCTGAATGGCCGAGTGGCTAGCATTCTGGCGCTCGGTACCACAGGTTTCGGGTTCGAGTCCCGGCGGTGCCATGGATGTTTGTAGTGGTTCGGAATCCACTTTAAACCGTAGGTCCCACTCCTAGTAGGATCGTAGAGCGTTGCGGAGGCATTGTTACTCCGTGTCCGTATCTTCAAGTTACACGCGCCCCCTGGGTAATGCAAAGTGAGTAACGTCTGTGCAGCGCTTGCCTTAAGGCATCCAAGGCCAAGCTGTCTAAGTGTTTGCCAGCTGCATTGGAACAAAAAAAAAAAAAAAAAAAAAAAAAAAACTTTTACCGGCAAGGGTTGGAATTTGCTGCTTTAGAAAGAATTAAGAGAAAACCCTTTATGGATAATGCCAGAATTAAGAGAAAACCCAAGACTGGCAATTCGATTAGATAATGTTAGATTAGTTGCCACTGAAACGCATATTCTCAGAGGAATTATTTTTTCAAGGTCAAATTACAAAATCAGAAGATAGGCGAACTTTCGCTAATGTTTCAAACCTGAACACGGTTTTAGTGCTGTCTTCTAGAATTTATTCTTACCGGGAAGGTTGAAATTTACTTCTATATAAAGATATGGATAATGCCAGAATTAAAAGAAAATCCTAGCCTGGCATCTCGATTGACAATGTTAGATTCTCTGTCACTGAAATACATATCATCAGAGGAATTGAATCCGTGTCCTCCTCTCCCCTGCTATTTTTCTAAGTGTATTTAATTAACTTTTATGTAATTCACTAACGTACGTAGCACAAAAAGAAACAACCATTATTTGTATATTAATAAATGGTAATATACATACAAATATGACTAATTAAAATTAATAATTAAAACTTTTTGTATTTAAATTAAAACAACTGTTGTAAATAAATAGTCTGTTTTATTTTTAAATGTTTTGGTAATTCTTTAATTACTAATATATATATATTAGCTAGATAGATATAGAGTTTGCTGTAGATGTTTGCAAGTAATTTAGAAATTTTATTTAAATTTTTTTAGTCGTTTTGCTTTGTTATGTAGTTATAATTAATATAGTAGTTTGTTATTGTTAAACTCTTATCTATTTTAAAATGCATTTTGAGAAATTTATAGAACTATTGAAATCCCTTGTTTCTATGTCATATATATATATATGTAGATTATGTATCTACACCAACCATGTATATATGTAAATTATGTATTTATAGCATGTATATAGTATGTAGATTATGTATCTATACCATGTATATATCTAGTTTATGTATCTACACCATGTATATATGTAGATTATGTATTTACGCCATGTATATATGTAGATTATTTATCTACACCATGTATATATGTAGATTATGTAACCACATCATGCAAATATTGCTAAGAATGCTTTATTGTTTTTCCATGAATACATATTTCCCCAATTATTTCATTTTAGTAAAAAATATGCATATACTGGTAATTTACGAATGTCATATATAAATGAGCTAAGTAGGTATTTGGATATAAAAGGATAGGTGTGAAATAAAATAACATTTTTTAAAGTTACTGCACGCTATTCCTCTAGGATAACATAACACAACCTATTCACGTCCGACTGTACAAAAAGAAAAAAAAAAAAAAAAAAAGCAGACCGATAACAAGCTAAACGCTCATTCCTTAGTTAGATGTTAATGGCAGCCAATAATAACCACCGAACGGTGCAAAACGTATCACACAGTTCTTGGTAATTCACGAAATGACCCTCTGCCCGAAGGACAGCGACACACCAAACGATTAGGCACTCCAGAATCGTCTGCGTAATTAGAGCCCTGGTGTGTTCCTCGTGCGCTGTGTTAAGATTACGCAGGACGATGTAAAAAGGCCACGTGCGACCACTTAGTTGCGCAAATGGTTCGTTTCTAAAAGTAATTCGCCTTTTTGTTGGGCGATATGAAAAAAAAGAAATTAGTGCCCGGGGGACTGATGTCAAAAGAAGATATCGTACGATCGAGTTTGAAGTGTTAAGCTTTTCACCTCTTTTTTTGAAGGTGTGCCTCAAAGATTGTGTTGTTACACGTGTGTTACAAAAATTATTTGGTCGTGGGAAATTATAATGTAATTGGTTATTAGTTTAAATATCTTAAACTAAATTAGCCAGAGTTGTATGTGCATGCTTTTATGGTGATTTTAAAGTTCATTTTCAAAAGTTCCCCTTCATTTATCATGTTTATTTAGGTACACATAGTAAATTAGCCTATCTAACTTGTTATTGATGATAAAAGGAGATTTTAATAATAGATCGTTAATGCTTTGCACCTTTTTCTTTTTTCAATATGTGTCACAAAGCTTATGTTGTTACATGTGTGTTTCAAAATTCGTATGAAAGTACATTTTATTTGGTTAATTAGAGTATATCTGCATGTTATTACGATTAACGTTGATTTTTAAAACTCTGCCCTTATTTATCATGTATTTATTTAGCTAAACATAGTAAATTAGCAGATCTAATTTGTTAGCGTCAGTTGATATCGTACGATCGTAAGTGTTAAGTTTTGCACCCTTTTTTTTTTTTTAAATATGTGTTATCTCGAAGCTTATATTGTTACATATGTGTTTCAACATTATTCAGTCGTGAGAAAGTATATTTTAAACTAAAGTAAATTTGCATAACAAACTAAAGTAATTTGCATAACATTTAACTAAAGTAAATTTTCATGTTATTACTGTGACTTCAAAACTTTATTCTCTTATTATTACGGTAATTTCAAACCCTACAATAATTTCCAAGACTTCGCCCTCATTTATCATGTGCTTATTTAGTTATATAGTAAATTAGCAGATCTAACTTGTTAGCGTCAGTTGATTTAGCATGATCGTAAGTGTTAAGTTTTTCACCTTTTTTTAAATCGGTATCTCAAAGCTTACGTTGTTTCATATGGGTTCCAATATTATTTGGTCGTGTGAAAGTATATTTTATTTGGTTAACTAGAGTATATCTGCATGTTATTACAGTGCTGCTAGCGTTGATTTTCAATACTCTTTCCTCCTTTAGCATGTGTTTAATTAGCTATACATGGTAAATTAGCATATCTATCTTGTTGGAGTCACTCATGACAAATTAAATATCGTACGATCATAAGTGTTAAGTTTAGAAACTTTTTTTTTAAATATGTGTCTCAAAGCTAATGTTGTTGCATATGTGTTTCAAAATTATTTGGTCGTGTGAAACTATATTTTATTTATATATTTTATTCTATTTTTTTATGTAATTTAACACACTTTACCAATAAAATAATTTAGAATTAAATTAAATTCGTTTAAAATGGTCTTTGAGTAAGAACATTCCTAAAAAACACCCGATTAGCATGTATAGTGGTCAAGATAACCCTTTCTGTTTGAAAGAAATAATAATAGTATGTTTAAGAGGAAGAACAATAGAGCTTTGACCATCTTCGTAAACTGCTAACTTGCAGCTTCTTCAGAAGTAATCGTACTTATTATTGCCATGCATTCAAGAATCTCTTCCCAATTCAAAGAAAAATTTAAATCTTGAAAATGTTCTCTTTCTAAAATTAGGTATCTACAAGGATTCTTTCGTCCATAGAAAGGGGTTTAAGAAACAGATTTGCACTAAGAATTCCTAGTGAACACACATTACGGAAAGAAAAATGGGATAAATTTAAATACATTTTTTTTATTATTTGTTTAATTTTGCATATGACTAGATATTTTATATCTTTTATTTAATTATGCGTATTTATGTCTTTTTCTACTGATACTTCCGAACGTTTTTCAAGTCACAGTTATTTATAGTCATATTTAAGTAACATAATCTCTTAATTTTGATAAAATCATCTGATGCTTCAACAATATTAGTCTTCACGCATAACAAAACGGACTTAATAGCCAATTGGTTAGAGCTCTGGCCTTTGATAATATAGTCTTCGGATGTGAATCCTGGCGCAGGTATTGATGTTTGTTAGTGGTTCGAAATCAGCGTTAAACTGTAGGTTCTAACCTAATTAGACTAAGTGTGTTCTAGCCTAATTAGTAAAGCCTAACTAGACAAAATGACAGTAGAGCCACAAACCAAACAAAAAATTAACTATAGTCCTAATAGGAATTATAAAGATTGAGTGTATTATGAGACCGTGTGTCCTTGCAATCAATAATATCTTTATCTTTATACTTTCGATAGAAGTCAAATATCATTGGCTGCGATTAGTATTTGGGAGAGTAACCACCTTTGAACACCATGGAAGTGGCGTTCCAAATTAATTAAATTGCTCATAGTTTGAATGTATTATTTTAATTAGCCGCTTTTTTCGGAAGGCATATGCAATGGGTTCATAAGTGTTAAAGATTTAATGTTTCATTTTTCACATTTTAAATTTTTTTGTAAATTTTTCTCTACACTGTGCAAATTACTAAACTTAAATTTTAAAATTTTATTTAATTTTTAATTTGTATTTCTTGCAATTATTTTTTTTCGATAAATGCCTTTTTTAAATACCTCTTGTAATTATTAATTCTTACTTGGAGGTTTAAGAGTTCTTAAAGACTAAAGAGGTTTAATAGATCTTGGTACTTACTCTCAAAGGAAAATGTTAGTTGCCTTAATCTGGAATGTCCTTTAGAGAAAGGAAACGCACTGAGGAGACGGCCCCCGGTGGGACGCAAGCCCATTTCTTAGATTGTTCATTAACTAATTAGCTTCTCCAATTCGGGAGCATCGCGCGTCATCCGTCAATGTCCGACGAGACGAACTGTCGTACCCACTCAGGACAAATATAATTGGACCAAAAGGGCCTAATAGGAACGATGGGGTGGTGTTGCATTACAAGTAGTTCTGCAGACGCAGTTGACTTCTGACAAACCGCAACCGCCAGAGTGACAAGCGGCATTTTTCCGCGTGGTTGGCTTCATGAAAAAAAATTGAGTCGAGAGTCTGTAGACAAGAAAATTAGAAAAGGAACAGAACCACTGAGTGAGTCACATCTGATGCGCAAGACGGAAATGGCTGCTGGCATTGCGGCCAATTGGGAGATATCACACTTTCTGGATGATGAATGGAGACATGTTATCTTTTTATGTAGGAAGCAACAAAAACAAAGTGCTGGACGCATAAGACTGATGCAGTGGAGGAAAACAACCAACTGAATGTTATGACGAATAGAATGAATGCTATGGGATGAGATACGAGTGTGATTAAAATATTCATTATGGAACTGCAATTTTGATGCTATGGAATATTATCATCATACATAAAGCGAAATCTGTTGTAATTAATAAAAGCAACTAACTCGGAAATGCACAGATACATTTGTTTTATCCAGCCAGGTCAATTTGTTTTAAAAAATGTAATTCTTAATTTTTTTGAAAATAAATTTTAGATGGAACTACTTGAATGAATAACATGGGATGAGATAACAGCCTGATTAAAATATTCATTATGGAGCTGCAATTTTGATGCATATAATATTATCAATACACATGATGCAAAATCTGCTGTAATTAATAAAAGCAACTAACTCGGGGATGCCCAGATCCTTTTCTTTTAGCCAGCCTAGGTCAGTTTGTTTTAAAAAATTTAACTCATGATTTTTTGGAAAGGAAATTTTAGATGGAACTAACTGAATGTTATGACGAACAGAATGAATAATATGGGATGAGATACGAGTATGATTAAAATATTCATTATGGAACTGCAGTTTTAATGCTATGGAATATTATCCATATGCATAAAGAAAAATCTGCTGTAATTAATAAAAGCAACTAACTCGGGAATGCACAGATATATTTCTTTTATTTTTACTTATCTTTTTATGTAGGAAGCAACAAAAACAAAGTGCTGGACGCAAAAAAAAAAAAAGGAGCCATTGCTTTCTATTTCATCGTTTATTATAAGACCATATAAATTCTTTGTCAACAAAGCTAGTCTGAATGCAGAAGCTCTATCAACGCATTTTTTTTTTTATCTTTAAGAAATTTATTGACAGAAATATGATGCTGAATTATGCTCGCCAACTGACCTGTTTAACAGATTATACATTAACACACGCAAGTCTGTTTATAATCGCCAAGTAGCACCAACATCTAAGCATCAACGAACAGTTTATGTCATGAATAATAATAATAATAATAAATTGATTAATAAAAAACTTATTAATTTTATGTAATATCATGCATCAAATTCTTTATTTGCTTTTCACTACAATATTTATTTTTTAAGATATGCATATAAATGAAATATCTTTATACGCTAGGTAATTTTTTAAATATCAGTCAAGTTATAGTGAGCACATACAGCCCTCAGTCTTCATACTCATTCCTGTTTGTTAGATAACATATTAATATACGCAAGTCTGTTTATTGTCGCCAAGCAGCCTGTTCTGTATCGCCAAGAGCTTCAACATAAGCATCAACGGACATTTTAAGACGTGATTAATAATAATAAAAAAAATCGATTAATGAAAAACGCATTAATTTTATCTAATATTATGCATCAAATTCTTCATTTGCTTTTTCATTACATTATTTATTTTTATTTTATGCATAGAGATCAAATATATATATGGTGGGTAATTTTTTTTTAATGTCTCGCAATCACGTTATAGTGAAACCATACAGCTTCATACTCATTCATTTTTGAAAGGAATACGTTACGACAAACTATAATCAATAATTATAAATCGATGTTATGTAATTAGATTCATATATAATAAAATATTATCTATGTACTTGTACGTACATCTAAATAATGACATATCGATTTTTTACATGAATGCCAATGCTTATTAAGAATAATAAATACGATTTTACATGTTTTTTGTGTTCAAATATGTGAAATTTATTGATTTGTTGTTTATTATGACAAATAGATTGATCTAATCAATTTCAGAGATCTAAAAATAAAAAGGAACATAAATCTATATTTTTAGATGAGAGATGTAATATTTCATAAAGTAAATCGAACAGACTGCTAATGATAATAATTTTCAACATTTTTCTTTTTTAAATGAAATAAAATGATTTGGGTATGTATTATTATTAAATTCTTTTCTTAAATAATGATAAATATCTTTATTTTTGCAAATAATGTGTCTGCTAGCTTAGCAATATCTACTAAAAAGAAACGAAAGTAACTCTTAGAAGATGGTTAGTCTAGCTAGAAGAAAAAGTACAATTTTGAATTTGGAAATGTTTTGTTTAAAAAAAAATAATAATATTGGGAATTATCAGTGGGAAAAAAACAATGCATTGCTTTTGGTCATTAATAACTGTTTAAAAAAACAATTTCTTATATTATTGTCCTTTTACAATTTTTATAGATACTACTACTGTTTTTTCTACTGTTTTGTTTCGTATGATATGAATTATTGCATGAAATTTTTAAGGAATTCACCTATCGTGTTATATGACGGTTAAATGTATATCATCTTTGAAAATTGTTTAGAAATCTGGTCAGTTAAACTGTTGATTTTAGAATAAACTGGTTAATCTATTCTATAAAACTTATTAATTTATTTTGTTACAAAATAATATAAAGTTGACATCCATTTTTCAATGGATTTTGTCAACTTGATATCACTTTGTTAAACAAAATTCTGTCCGTACGAAGCCTGATTGAATAAAACTGAAAACATCGCCAAAAAATGTATGTATTCAATTGTCTACATAGTTCCCATTTTTTTCCAATGAAATCTTCCCATCAGTTTTTGATGACCTTTTTTATAAATTCATTTATACTTGAAAAAAGAATCTTGTTTCATTTCATTCTCTGTTTTTAAAGTCAGACTAAGTCCTGCAAAAGGATACTATCTAAAAAAATGTTCATCTGCTTCAGAAAGATCTGGAGAATAGGATTATTTATTTAATCATCGACATAGTCCCCATTATTTTCAATGACATCTTTCCATCTTCTTTTCGATAACTTTTTACATACAATCCATTTGGTTTCATCTTCAATGAATCAAGAACGAAGCTTCATTTCAACATTTTCTCTTTCAGTAAGCTTAAGAAAAGTCTTCTGTAAAAATGATTCCATAAGTTTCTGAAAAAATAGTTATCTGTTGGTGCAAGATCGAAATAATTGATTGGTTGAAGCCCAAATTCCCAGCCAAATTATTCCAAAAGAAGACTTTTAGTCTGTTTTGCAGTCTGGGGTTTAGCATTGTCATACTGTAAGATCACACCATTTTTGTTTATTAACAAGGGATGCCTTTCCTGTAAAAATGTTTTTAAGCGTTTTAGTTGCTAACAATGTATTTCAGCTGTTATTGTTTAAGTGTCATCTAACAGCTGCTAATGAACAATTCATTTCATATCCTCTCTAAGCTCAAAAGAATCGTTTTTGGATACAAACCATTTCGAAGCTGTTGGATAGGCTTAAAGTAAAGACTTTTATTTACAGAGGGTTTTTTTTTAACTCCCCTCCCATAAGATGGATGGCTATTGTTTGGGAGAGTCGTTCAATGATGCCCTGAACCATTTTCAATGTTTCTTATTAGTATAATATTTTTTTAAACTTTCTTTCACGTGCTAATTGTTCTTCTTCTTCTTCTTTACTTGTACTACAGCCTTTTACAAGCCAAAGCCATTTCAACAAGCTTTCTTCAACAGATCCGATCAGACGCCATAGACCACCAGCGATTGATTTTTAATGTCTTGAGATCTGTCTCTATCCATTTTCTGCAAAATCTACCTTTTTTTCCTGGTAAAATCTACATTTGCAGAACTCATATTTTTAACATTGTTCTTAATATCATATCTAAAAATATACCCAAGCCATCTGATGCGAAAAGATTTGATGACTCTGATAACATTAGGTATATTTTCTATAGATTTCATGGTTAAACAAAATTCTTCATATATCATTCTCTCTAACTGGACCAAAAATTTTTCAAAGTATATTTCTTCCAAAAATTAAAAGTCTGCCTTTATCTATTTTTGTTAATGGCCATTCATTATTTCTTTTCGAGTAACTATTAAATTATTATTAAATTATTTTATGGGTAACCCAGATAATGGCGTAGCCGATTACTTTATTATTTTGTTATCACTCTATGACTTTAACAAAGGGGAATTATGTAATTTTTATTAGTATAGTAATTAAATTTATCGTTTGATGATAATGATAAAATGTTGTAAAAAAATTAATCTAAAAATTAATGCTATTATTCCCCCGTGTGTGTGCTTTACAGAGGATCCACTGATTTATTATAGATAGTTAGAAGTTGAATCGTTCTTATCACGAGCTATAATTACCCTTAAATAAAAATAAAAAAAACACGGACAGAATTTGTGTTACAGTCTGACAGAGTAAAAAAAACTGATACAATTAATAGAAGTACAGCAGCATTTGCTATGTCTCGTATGTCGTGAAATAAATAAAAAGTGCTTTTTAGCCAGCTGTTTTCTAAAAACTCTACGATTATTTGTCCTAAATAACGAAAACAGTAGTAACAAAACGCGAAGAAGAATATTATATTAACTTCTTTCATACGCATTAAGCTCGAATATTTTTAAAATTTAAGCCAAAAATTTTCCATCTTTGAAAAAATCGCAACAATAATTAGCCGAAAAACCCTAATTAAGCAATATACTTGATGGATAATTTCAAATTAGGGATCATGCCAACTTATGGAGATCAAGCAAACTATAATACCTTGAATCTCATCTTTCATCATTATCATTTCTGTAAATTTCAAAATTTAAACCAAAAACTTTCTATCTTTGAAAATATCGCAATAATTCTTAGCTGAAATTTCCTAACTAAGCAATACACTTGTTGGATAAAATTCAAATTAGAGATTATGTTGACTTATGGAGATGAATCAAATTAACTGATGAAATTTAAGATGAAACCAAAAATTGTCCATCCGGGAAAATATCGCAATAATACTTAGCTGAAGAATCTTAATTAAGCAATACACATGTTGGATAAAATTCAAATTAGAGATTATGTCGACTTATGGAGATGAATCAAAATTGAACTGATGAAATTTAAGGTATTTATCTTTCATCATTATCATTTTCAAAATTTAAACCAAAAATTTTCCATCTTCGAAAATATCGCAATAATTCTTAGCTGAAAAACCCTAATTAAGCAATACACTTGATGGATGAAATTCAAATTAGAGATTATGTTGACTTATGGAGATGAATCAAATAGAGCTGATGAAATTTAAGGTATTAATCATTCATCATTATCAATTCTACCATTTTTAAAATTTAAACCAAAAATTTTCCATCTTCGAAAATGTCACAATATTGCTTAGCTGGAGAACCCTAATTAAGCAATACACTTGATGGACAAAATGAAAATAGGGATTATGTCGACTTATGAAGATAATCAAACAGAATTGATGAGATTTAAGGTATTGAGTTTTCATCATTATCATTATCATTTTTAAAATTTAAACCAAAAATTTTCCATCTTTGAAAATATCGTAACGATAATTAGCCGAAGAACCATAATTAAGCAATGCACTTGATGGACAAAAGGAAATTAGGGATTATGCCAACTTATGGAGATGAACCAAACTGATGAGATTAATCATTCATTCATTATCATTATCATTTTCAAAATTTGAAACAAAATTTTCCATCTAATCTTTCAAATTATTAATCAATTTCTAGATGGTCACAGTTTTGGAAATCCACAGAGTTAGAAAAGCAATCTAGTCCTAATTGAGCAAATACAGACATTTCATGTCCCTCCCTTTTCCCTTATGAAATGTAATTATCAATGCACCAAGAGCAATACAAGAGGGCCAGATGGGGTAGAGAAATAAAATAAAAAATAGATAAAATAAAAAAAGAGAGAGAGAGGGAACGGGGTATTTCAAAACAACCATTTATCTTTCTCTATGCCGTGTGTGAGTTGAGTTAGTGATGTCCCCTGTGGTCCTTAGGACCACGGAGGAATGGTATCTGAATTTGATGTCATTAATCATGACATTGCGCCATTGAATTAATAATTTAATCTTGCCATTAATCATTGTTAAGTAGAGAAATTAAGTCATTTTCCGTAATGAGGATAGTGCTTCTGAAACGGGCTTGTGGGCGAATTTAGTGGTCGTTTCTTCAGTTAAGGAATTAATGTATAATTTATAAACACATTATACAGTGTTTTATGGGGTGGCTGGTTCAAATAACTATCATTTTTTTTAAATCGTTGAAAGTAAATTGTAGGAATTTTTCCGTTTTATGTGTGAAACGTGAAGATAGTTGTTAATTTTATTTTTTACATTTTGGGAGTATTACACTAATTAAAGAGACTGTTTCATACATGAAATACATAAAAGTGATTATGTATTTTATTCATACAGCAGTTAAAGAATATGTATTTTGTGTGGGTTTTGTTAATGGCAAAGTAACTAAGCATCCTTTAATAATTTATGACAGCAAGTCTTTTTTTCATTAGTAGAACTAACTAACTTCCTGTCACTGCAGTCCATGTTGGACCATGGCCGTCTGCCTACTGGCAGATTCCGAAACATGAGATGTTTCCTTTCTATGGGGGTATGGTTTTCATCCTTACGCTCTATAGTCATATTAGACCGGGACCTACGGTTTAAAATGGATTTCACACCAATATAAACATCCATTTCCGGGACTCGAACGCAAAACCTATGGCACCGAGCAATAGTTACTCAACCATTAGTTCCTTGTTAATCTAGCAAGGGTTTTGTTTGTATCTCTATGATCGTTTTGTGCACACTTTGGGCTAATTAGATCGGGATCTATAGTTTAACGTGGATTCCGAACCACTAACAAACATCCATTACATAGCCGGGACTCGAACCGAAACTTGTGGCACCGAACGCTAGTCACTTGGCCATAGGTCCCTTATTATTCTAACATGGGAGATAAATAAATAAATTCGTAGATGATAAATATACATTAAAAATAATAGCAAATACGTAAATACATACGCAAATATCCAATAAATAAAAAAATTTAAATGATAAAGGTTAACAGTTATAACATTACTATTAACAATTAACCGATTATTGTTCACAAATTTTACATTATTTATTTATTATCTCATAAAAGAAATTTAAATAAATATTATGTATAAAAACAATTCGTGGAAGAAATTAAAAAAGTGTATAAAAAAAGTTTGTGAAAGAAATTTTTAAAAAAATTATTCAACATTGGAAATGGTCAAGGACCAAACATTGGTGCATAAAAGCATAAATACACAAGCAAATTCCTAGTTAAATAAAAACATTTAAACGATAAATATTAACAATTATAGCAGTATTATTAATAAATTTACATTATTTAATTATTAGCTTGTGAAAGAAATTTATATAAATCAATAAGAATAGTTCGTGAAAGAAATTTAAAAAAAAATTAATCAACAAAAAACGTTGAAAATGGTCAAGAACAAAAAAATTTATCAAGGAAAAATGTTATCAATCAAAAAATTATCAATCTCTCGAAAACAATACCCATACTTTTATGGGTAAAAAAAAATTAAATGCAAATGTAAGTGATTATAAAATGCAAATGCATTAAATAATGCAGTCACTCGGTATATTTTGGGTATTAAATCACATCGAGTCAAATATAAAACAACATTAAGTCACGATTTAATGATTGTTAACTGACGTACGATAACTAGAGTGAACTTGCGTTTGCCTTAGTCGTGCGAGTATGCTTGGGATGATTAAGGAATTAAGGGATCAAATACTTAAAATATTTATTTTTATTAAAAAATATATTAGCCAGTTGTTTTAAAAATGTATATAATTCAATATGTTGAAAATCACTCTCCATAATAAAGTTTGTTCTGCATTCATGAGAAGAATCTCCTTCCCCGTAGTCCTCCCCTAATCCTCCTAAGGCTAAAACTGATGTACGTTGAGGAAATATTTTATGACAGGAGACAAGCCACATTCTGGTCACGTACCGTTATGACCACAAAAACCATTCACGAATTTTCCGTGATCGTGACAATGTTGATGCCTAGGATAAAACCTGAGATCCTACTACCACTTAAAAGTTCCTTTGTCATACTTAGCGACGTGTGTGGTCCGTTTGCAAAATCGCTGGAAAAATTGAGATTTTTTAAGGAAACGTTTTTACCACGAGATTTAAAAAAAGTCACACTAAAAAGAAACAAAAGAATTTTTTTTTTTTTTTTTTGATTGATTTTTGTGTTTGCATACTTAGTCGTGATATCGAGATTTCATGGGCTTAAACGATTAGTTCCACTAAGTCTGAGAAATTTAAGTTTGGTTTTGGATTCTGTACTTCACTTTTTTTAAAAATCATAATGTGACAAAAGAATTTATGTTTTATTTATACATGAAATGCAATATTCTCCTAAAAAGAATCTATAAAGAAAGGAAAAAAATCGAATTTTTAGAGATGTGGAATTTTTGTTTTCTTTTTTTAAATTTGCTTATTTATAATAACCACTATTACATTATAAATACCTAAATAAATATGGTTATAAAGATTTACATTTAAATTTGAAATCCTGCTTTCAACAGATCTGTTATAATATTAGAGAGTTTTTGCATACCGTAAGTTACCGTTTAGCTTTTTCTCCCCAATGCGCAGTTTCCTAAGCATGCGCGCTAGGGAGATTTTAAGTAATGGTATGCAAACTTCAAAAGATTTTAATGAAATTCAATTTAATACGTGCTATGCATAAAAAATATTTAACAATTATTAAATTTTTAAATAGTCGTAAATTTGGAAGTTGTAATTTTTATGCAAGAAAATTGACTTTATTTTTCAACTGACTTTATTTTTTTTTTTAAACTGACTTTATACATAGCAAGTACATTTAGTGAAATATTTGAGTTTTTTTTCATAAACATACTGTCAACGGAAATGCTTTTACCCTATGAAATATATCGGTATTGTTTTAGGGCGAGTCGATCAGCGATGCTCTAGGGCCCTTTAATGTTCTTATTGGTTTATAAAGTATTTTTTTAATTTCTTTCAATAACTATTCTTATTGGTATATTTAAATTTCTTTCACTGCCTTTTTCATAAAATCGTTTGGAATTCTATAGTTATTATTTTTTATTTTTTTTTTTAAATTTCTTCAGAAGCTTTTTTTATTAAATTTCTTTCACGTGATTTTTTTTAAAAACGGTTGGAAAACAATAGTTTTTATTTATTTTTTTATTTCTTTTACAAGCTTTTTTATTAAATTTCTTTCACGTGATTTTTTATAAAATCGTCTGGAAAACTATAGTTTTTATTTATTTTTTTAAATTTCTTTTACAAGCTTTTTTATTAAATTTCTCTCACGTGATTTTTTATAAAATCGTTTGGAAAACTATAGTATTTCTTTTTTTATTTCTTTTACAAGTTTTTTTTTAAATTTCTGTTACAAGCTTTTTTATTAAATTTCTGTCACGTGATTTTTAATAAAATCGTTTGTAATTCAATAATTTTTTTTTTTTTTTTTTTTTTTTTTTTTTAAATTTCTTTCACGAGATTTTTAATTAAATTTCTTTCACGTGATTTTTAATAAAATCGTTTGGAAAACTATAGTTTTTGTTTATTTTTTTATTTCTTTCAAGTGCTTTTTTATAAAATCGCTTGGAATTCAATAAATTTTATTTATTAATTTTTTTTAATTTCTTTCACAAGCTTTTTTATTAAATTTCTTTCGCGTGATTTTTTTATAAAAGCGTTTGGAATTCAATACTTTTTTTTTTAAATTTCATTCTCAAGCTTTTAAATTAAATTTCTTTCACGAGCTTTTTTATAAAATCATTTCGAAAACTATATATATATATATATTAGTTATATATATATACATATATCTTTTTTTTAATCTGTTTTCTTTTTCCAGTTTTGTACGATAACTGATGAACATAATTTATTGATATGTTTTCTTTCTTTATTTGCTTAAGATTGCTGTTATGCGTTTTATTCTTACATTAAATTCTAAATTCTATGAGTAACATGTATATCGGCCCATCTAGTTATATATATGTATTGTTATTTAGAAACTCAATTTTAAGATTTTTTTATATAAATTAAGTTCTTTGTTAACTTTCTATAGGAAGCTTCACATAAAAAGATGAATTTGAAATACCGTTTGAATGTTTATTATACTGTTTGTAATTTCACATTAATGTAACACGCATGTGCATAGCTAGAACCAGGCATTTCATGATGAGTACGCATTCCCATTTTTTGGCAAAATTTAGATTGGAAAATAAATGAATAACAACTAGCACTGATAAACTAAAAATAAAAAATAAATAATAAAAAAAATATATTAAAAAATGCATAGTTATGTTTCTGACATAAGGAAGATTAATAAGGATTTTTATTTGCATTAAATTATTATTATTGTCATCATTATTTTGCCTAAAAAGTTCTCAAATCGTCAAAGATATTAAAAATTCTTTTCCCAGAAAAATTAAAATATAAAATACTTCTCTTAACATGATATCACTGAATTTCAAACTATAACAGACATTATCATAATTTGTCAATCTCATGTTTACCAAATTTCTGGCTTGCTAGATTTCATTATCGAAGAGGATTGATAATTATAAAATATCACCTCTATAAAACCTAACCAAGGGGACTGACGATGACGGTGAACTATTTCTGAATATTGCATGACCCATATCCGAAATAACTGCACGGACGTAATAGTCCCCTTATCCGAAAATCTCTGTTTACATAAAAATTCCGAAAATCTTCGTGGCCCTTAAATCAGGCATCCTTTTCCAAATAAACGGTAAAACATAATGAATTATTTCATCCGCTATCGACCCTCCTGACATCAACCATAATTCCGCGGTCCCGGGATAACGCTCCTGGCCCGTGGGTCCCCGAATGCCAAACCTAATAGGCTTTACGACTCTCGCAGTGTTTGGCAGTCTGCTTATCATCGCGATATAAAAAGCAGGCCTCGGCCCATTCATCTTCATTAAGGGCTGGTAGAGAGATACGAACTCGGCGATAGCTGGCCCCGGTTGAGTGATGCAACTAAATTGCGCGCAGGAGAGAAAATGCGGAAAGAATGCTGCTGCTACCACTTCGCGGGTTTAAAGAAAGAAAGAAAAAAGAAAAGAAAGCTCTTCTTTTATTTTTGTCTTCCTTATTATTTTACTCCTCGTTTTTCTCTGGTTAGATGTTTATAGCTCGCGTGTATTTTGCAGTTTTTTTAAAACTTCCTGAAGCGGTTGGAGAAAAATTGCGTTGGAAATGTGAGTCGCTTTTGGTATGAGTTATTGAGAAGTTAAACAAGTATATCAGAGATGGCACGAACTTGTGTAAGACGGGGCTCACTTTAACTTGGCAGCTCTCTTTCTTTATATATATATATATATATATATATATATATATATGAATAAACCTGCCAAGTAAAAGTCAGCCCACGGCTTACACAGGTCTGTGCCCTCACATGTACTTATTTAACTATTTAACTAATGCGAACTAATTTATATATATTAATTTGAAGTCAGCTACAAGTCTGTGTAAGCCGGGGCTTACTTTAACTTCGCAGATTTCTTTATATATGTATGTATGAAGAAAGCTGCCAAGTTAAAGTAAGCCCGCGGCTTACATAAGTCTGTGCCATTCCTGATGTACTTATTTAACTTCTATATATAATAGATTGGGGGGGGGAAACCTTTATTTTTAAGTGAACTTCAAGACTTTATTTAACATGTTTTGGATTACCAATTTTGGTCAAATATATACACCGTTTTGTTCTATAATTTGCTGCCATTTTTAATGTTGTTCATAATGCCTCTCTCATAGAAGTATTGTTCTTTATTGGCGAAAAACTGTAGCAATCGATTTTCCCTATCTTCTCTTGACGCCAATTTCTTATCACTAAGGAAGTTTTGCAATGCAAGAAAATTGCTTGATGCTAGGTCCGTATAGAGGATGCATCAAAACTTCCAAACCAAGATCCCCGAGTTTCTGACGAGTCACTATAGAATTGTGTGGCCTGGCGTTTTCCTGATGGAACACAACACGTCTCCTGTTGGCCAATTCTGGCCGTTTCTGGCCAATCGGCTGTAGAGATCCGAATTTAGTGTTTGGCCATATGAAAGCAATTCATAATAAATGATTCCTTCCCAGTACCATCATATGCAAAGCAGCAACTTCCTGGTCGTTAGTCCTGGTTTGGCCACCGTTTTTTTAGTGCGAAATGTCACCTTTCCAAGCAGCATAAATCTGAAATTGTTTGATCGATACTTTACAAGATATTGATCATTACAGTTATCTATCGAAAAAATAATGGATTTCTTTTTCCCAACCTGATATATATATATATATATATATATATAATTATATATTATTAATATATATATTAATTTAAAGGGAGCCATAAATCTGTGGAAGCAGGGGCTCATTTAAACTTGGCAACTTTATATATATATATGAAGAAAGCTGACAATTTAAAGTCATCCCGAGTACACATTACACAAGTCTGTGCCACTCCTGATGTACTTATTTAACTTCTTTATATATATATATTAAACAAATTATAACACTATATAAAAAAAATAATAAAAAAAATGTTGCGTGTTATTTTGTAAGTATATTCAGTATTTAGTTTGATTTTTGTCGTGCAAAAGTGAAAAATCAAGAGTTTTTAAATATTATTATTTATTATTAATACTGTTTTCATATTTATAAATATTTGTTCACAAATATGAGTTGATTCAATTGATAATTAGGAATAATCATAATTCATAATTATGAGTCATTTTAATATATTATTTACGCTTAATTTATTTAACGAAATTTAAAATAAAGCATGTTTTACGAAATAATTATCATAGTAATATGAAAAACTTTTAGGAGCAACCCAGATCAGTTGAATGACTTATTACAAGGCTTCTGAATTGATAAGCTTGCGATACAATAGGAAATATTGAATGAAATATTTTTCTTACAGTTAAGTATTTTTTTAAACTGAAGTTGGAACATCTCCTGTCTCGAAATCTACCAGTAGGTAGACGGCTTTCGCCCAACATGAGGCTGTTGCACCAGTGAAGTAGAAGGAAGAAACTGACGCTGGATTCCGCCCACTGTAGTATTACATTCTTCCATCAAATCTGAAAATCTTTCAAAAAACATCAAAACTATATATAAGTAAGATTATACAACATTATATGTCCAGTATCCTTTTCCAAATAAACGGTAAAATATTATGGACTATTTCATCCATTATATATTTATATCGCAATTATATATAACTCCGTAGCTTTTGGATAAAGTGTCCAATTTCTGGCCTTAGGTCCCAAATGCAAAACGTAATATACATTTGAAATATATGATGAGGCGGGATACAAGAAAAGTATCCGTATGGACTCCTCCTCCTCCCTAACTCCTCCTAGTTGAAGGGAAAGGGGGCAGCTTCTGCTGTGATGGAGCACCCGTATGTAGAAGTCTGACTTGTCTACGTGACGCTCTACAGTCGTAACAGACCGGGATCTATAGCTTAAAGGGGATTTCGAACCACTACAAACATCCATTGCAAACGCCGGCACTCAAATGCTAAACTTATGGCACTGGCCCCCTGACACTCGGCTATTCAAGCCCAACAGGAAAACATTCAAACAACAATTAGGCAATAATGAAGCAGATTGACCAAACGTTGGTCAATTTACCATTTTAAGCTACTAATATTTACTTAATACACAGACTTTTTGTTAATTTTGGAACTGAAAAGGAATAAAATAACTCTAATTAGGCATCTCTCTTGAAGTACTATTTCGAAACATAAATTATTTCTTAATGAATAATCTTTTTGTCAAGAATTTGTTAATTAATATACATCAATTTCACTTTCTTTGAAGAAGCCACACGCATTCAATAAGATTCCCTCTCATAAAAACGACACCAATTTGGATCAAATGATGAAGAACGCCAGACTCATCACAAGAAGCTGCATTCTTCCTTCAAGTGTTTATTTTACTTCGTAAAGGAGCTCGGAATTCTCCCTGTTTATTTTTCCACACCCTAATTAATATCAATTTACAATTTCTGTTATTTTCTTTCAGATTTATTTAACTTTTAAAGTGGAGTGTGAGGTCCTGGTAATGATAATTGACATCCCGGTCCCGAAATATGATATTATCCACGTGTGCGCCATGCATTTAGTAAGCCATCACAGATCTTGCAATAAGAAGCAAAGAAAAAACACCATCATTCAGTATCAGATTTTGTGGTTTAATAAAGCAAAAATGTCGCAATATTAATTTAAAAATGAATCTATTCATTAAAAAACAAAACAAAAATTTCAGAGTAGTCAATATAATTCAGTCGATTCATGTCGAGCTACTCCTCATCATGTCTTTGAGTGCGCAGTTGATGCAGCCGCTATGCATTGTCTGGGCCATCCCTGCGAAAAGGATTTATACTCAGAGCTGGCAATCAACATAGCCAATAGTATTCGTGAGCACCACGATATTTGATTTTCTTGTATTCTTCAGGGGATACGAAAAGAACAACAACATATAATTCAGTGGTTGACTGACAATGCGGTACTGACAACAATACTTACAATACTACAGTGCTGACTGCACACAATATTATTGAATCTTAACCCCGTAATATTGTGAGCAGAAGAGCTCAGGTTCTGTTCAAGACCGTTGCTGTTGCTGCTTTCAAATACTTGGAGACTTGAAGGTGATTACGACAACTTCCGTAAAGCGTTTTACGTCGTTAATCATGTTACCCGGAAGTTTTCCAGGTTTTTGTTATACGACACGCAAATATGAGATAACCGTCCTGAGAAAAGAACAGCAGCATATTTCCTTTTCTGGAACGGTAGCGCAATTATCTCACGACCTCTGGTGCAAATCCTTCGCTCATCAGTAGTTTTTTTTCAATTTTCTTAGTTGGAAAACATTTTGGCAAACTTTTTGTACCTACTTTCAGTCGTTTTTCTTGAGGTAGAAGATATGATTTGATGATATGATTTGAGATTCCTCTCCTCAGAAATTTTATGGCGAATAGCACGGTGGGTTTCAGCAGATGGAAGGGAAATCTTTAATTTATCTCCTATAACTCAGGCGGCCTGATGGCCAGATGATTAGCACTCTGGCCTTTGGTACCACAGGCTTCATATTCTATTCCTGGCGGTGGCATGGATGTTTGTTAATGGTTCGGGATCCCAGTTAAACTGCAGGTCCCGGCCTAATTAGTCTATAGTGTGCAAAAAATTACCATAGAGCGACAAACTAAGCCAAACCTATAACTCTGACGATCACTGTTTCATTTGTTAGATGGTTAAGATCCCCAAGGAGTTTTTTTCCATTTATTGGGTTATCCACGAGGATTGGAGGAATGCATGCCTTTTTTCTTATATCAGAAGGTAATTTATGTATACTTCAATGCCTTCATCAAGGCTCTGTGGTGACATATTGCTTACGTGCGAATGAACGATTACCTCTGATTCTAAGTTAGTTAAAAAAAAAGTTAGTTAGATTCTAAGTTAGATTCATAGTTATCCTGTGGATCTGTTACACTACTTCCACTTTGGTGCCAAAATAAATTGGGAATGAATTACTCTAGTGACCCAGTGGAAACGTATGAAGGTGCCAATGCTGAGTTCGAATTCACTAGTGGTGCTCATTGCAATCTTTTGAAAATGAAGAGATTTAGGACGCTTTTTATGTCTTGAGCATTTTGCAATAACAAATTGGTTGAGGCTAGTTTGCCGGAATTTCTCCTATATGACACGCCAATGTGGGGGAGTTATACCTGAAAATTTCTGATGATTGCCTTTGGTGAACTGTTCGTATTACAGAATATATACTATAATAGGATGCTACTTTGGTACCATATAAATTATTTGGTACCATAAAATTAGATACCACTTTGGTAACATATTACGCTAGTAGTCGGATACGTGGTGCAGTGGAAACGTATACAGCTGACAGTGTCCAGTTCAAATTCGTTAGTGGAGTTCATTGCAGTCTTTTTGGAAATGAAGAGATTTATGATGCATTTTACATCTTGAGCATGTTGCAATAACAAATTGGTTGAGACTAGTTTGTCCCATTTTCTTCTACATGAGAGAGTTACACCTCGCCAGTTGGTGAACTGTTCATAATGCAGAATATTTAGTATAATAGAATGTATTATAATTGAGCAAGATGCTCACCAATGAACAATAACGAAAAAAAAAAAACTCCACAGGGCTGAGATCCTGGACAGGAGGGTGTTTGAACCCTTCGACCACTATTTTCTGGAGAAAAAAAAAAAGAAGAAACATCTTAGTTTATAAATTTATCATGCCTGTCACCAGCAAGGGCTATGACATTTGGTTTGCTTTTTTCTGGTTGTAAATACCCCAACCAGCAGGCTGCTAAAGTCCCAATAACACCATAATCAATCTCGGCATCTCGAGACAGGCAACACACGTCTACGAATAGAGACATAAATAAAAACCACTCTTATAAAACGACATAAATAAAACCTCGCCCTCATAAAAAGGACGCCAATTCGGGATCAAACAATGAATAATGCCAGATTTAGCATAAAGAACCCACATTCTTTCCGCAAGTGTTTATTTTAACATCTTGCAAAAGAAATCTTGAAAAAAAAAACCTCCTTGTTTATTTTTCCACACCCTAATTAACAAATACCATTCCCTATCTTTTTTTTTTTTTTTTTTTCCACTTTTCCTGCTTTGCAGTAGGAGGTCTCGAGTAACGGAAATAACATCCTCCAAAAACGAGATATTATCCACGCGCGGGCAACTGTGCAGTTAATAAGTCACCATAAAGCTCGCATTTGGAGGAGCAAAATAACCTACCAAAGCAGCCAGCCTCCCGGTCAACTTCTTCACCCCCAGTATCACGAATTAAAACACAAGCCATCCTCGTGATTTACTGTTGATGATAACGATTACCCAGACCGAGCAGGTTCGTGGCCTGGCATCGGGTTGTCCGCACTAGAGCTCACTCATTATCAAGTAATTAATTTCTGCGCCCCAAGACGAAGCTCATGCACAACACACACACTGTTACTCGGGCGTTGATGGAGAAGGAAGAGTCTTGTTTATCATCTGTTAAGAGTTCGGCTCGTGATTTAGAGCAACCCCAACGTCTAAACTGATGGAGAATTATTGAAGAGTTCACGGACGGATTGATTGTCTTATGTAACGCCGAATATTTCTCGGTTGTAATTGGAACTGAGAAGTTATCTCTTCTGGAATCACTTCGCTTTTTTTATCGCGGTTGCATGGTTTATTTGAGCCTAAAGTGTTGCACTATCTTAAGCAGAGGACTCCTATGAATAAGAAGTGATTTATTTGGCCGGTTGAGTAAGAGGACTCTTTGGTTGGAGTGTGTGTGATAATAGATAACGGAAGTGAGCAAAAGCTCAAGCACGTAAGGATATATTTATCACAATATTTTTTGCTTAATATGGATGTTTTAATTATATAAAGAAACCACGGCATAGCACGGATAACCACAACAATATTTCTCTGTATCATGGTTATTGGGATTGGTTACCACCACTATATTACATTGCTTCTACAATAATGTTTCTATAATTCAGCAATAATATTTCTACAATAATTATAAAATTCTCTATAACACAATATTTCTACATCTAACACGGTTCAATAATTAGAAAAATCTCCCTATATCTCAGCATTTTTGCAAGATAATTGCAGGTACTAATGCAAATTTCTACTATAACATTTCGTTTTATCTATGTAAAGTCAACCACTTTAAACAAGGATTTCTGCAACAATTTTTCGCTCTAACATTGTTCAATAATTGGAAAAATCTCCTTATGCCGCAACATTTTTGTAAGAAAATTTCAAGTACCAATGAAAATTGCAAATATCTACTAAAATATTTTGTTTTAATTATGTAAAACAATCACATTAAACAAGGTTTTCTGTACCAATTTTTCGCTCTAACATGGTAATTGTAAAACTTAGCACTTGCTCTGCTTTGAAATTCAAATCCTGCTAGATTGGAATTTTGAAGGTTTTTTTCAGTATTATAGGCAAATGAGGGCAAATCATTGAAACCTATGAGTATTCTAAAGAAGGTCTTAGCACATTTAAATGATTTTCGTAATAATAACGATGCCAACAGCAAAAAGTTCCTTTTATCTAGGAACTTCAAAAATCT
The DNA here is from genome assembly GCA_021605075.1 of Caerostris darwini. Taxonomy (NCBI): domain Eukaryota; kingdom Metazoa; phylum Arthropoda; class Arachnida; order Araneae; family Araneidae; genus Caerostris; species Caerostris darwini. The sequence continues at coordinate 758,401 of BPLQ01003840.1, read as the reverse complement.
TGCCAAATGGAAGTCATTTAGTATCTATTGGACCTGATCAAGATAAGGATCTAGATGATATAGATGGCCCCACAACCATTATCCATTATTTATTTTATTAATCGTTCTTTTATTGCACTTACTTGTCCTTCTTTTTGTCACTAAAATATATTATACTTTATGAAATCTTATGATTATTTCCTTTATTATCATTTTACCTGGTATTACTCTGTTTTAACGAAATCTCTTATCTCTAACTTATCTCTCTCTTAACGAAAGGACTTTCTTAGGGTCTAATTGGACCTGATCTAGAGGTTCTCGACAAGGAATTTAGCTCCTTCAACACCACAGATTATTTATTTAAGTGATTAATCTTTTATTATATTTAAGGTGCTCCTTTCATCCATTCTTACTTTTTTTTTATTTTGATCTGCAACAAAATATGCAATGTTTTACAAAATCTTAGTATATTTCTATTGTTATCATTTATTTATTTTATTTATTAATTCATTTTTATTTTCTTTAAAACGCTGATATATACACTAATGTCAATTTTAAGGTGCCTAGTTAATGACGACAAAATTTAATTTTCTATGAAATGTTTTTTAGGGTCTAATGGGACCTAATCTAGATGTTTTAAGCAAGGAATTTAGCTCCTTCAACATTACAGATTATTTATTTAAGTGTTTCATTTGTCTTTTCTTACTTTTTTCAATTCCTTCTATTAGCTCACACTCTCCCTATATATATCTTGTTCAAATTTTCAATCGTTCATAAAATACTTTTTATTCATCCACTCAAGTTCAGATACAGTTTAACTTGTAGTGGATGACACTTGATGTTAATACAGTTTTTTCAAATATTAATTCAGTAATTAAATTTAATTCATTAATTTTAGTTTTTTTTTTTAGATTTAAGTTGCATATATCCACCAATAGATGGCGCCAAATAAACTTAAAAAAATGAATGAAAATTATTTATAAAGGACTTTCTGCAATAGTGTGAAAAAAAAGTAGGAATTGACTTTACAAATTTTTTTTTTTTTTACATTACATGTTTATTTTAATCTGCAATAAAATATGCATTGTTTTACAAAATCTTAGCATACTTTCCTTTGCTATCATTTATTTATTTTATTTATTCATTCTTTTCTTTTCTTTTAAAATGCCGACATACACACTAATGCCAATTTAAACATGCCTGGCTAATGACGACAAAATTTAATTTTCCATCAAATGTTTCAATAAAGCACATTGTGTATGTCTACACGAGATATGGTTGCTGATGGTTGCTGATGGAATTATTAAATACGCGCGTTATCTGTCATATTTTTGATCTGGTTAATTGGGCTTCAGACAATAAATGTGTCAGCAAGACAAATTTAGTTCTCTTTAGCCAAGCCGAAGATGAATCTCTGATAAATAGATTTTTTTTTTCTTTAGAAACAGTGAAGTAAATAACATCTTCCAGCAACATGACTATAAAAGTAAATCGATTCCATAATGGCTATTTATAATCGAGATAGTAGGTTAAAAACAATTTCGTAAATAAAGACAGAGTTACTATGTGTGCAAGCGCGCGTGTACGAAGATGGTCTGCTAATTGTCCGCCATGATAAAGAAAATATTTTTAAGAAATTTGTTGCGTTTATTTTTCAAAATAATCGCAATAAAGATCAACATACCTTTCATATCGGTGCTGTAATTTAAAATTGCCATTTTTTTTAAACGATTCGTCTAGCTCTTTCGAAATATCCATTTATAGCATCAATAACCTCATCGTGCTTTCAAATCATTGTCCATCAAATCATTTATTGAAGTTATAAAATAGGTGGTAGTTGTTGGCAAATACGGACGATGAGAACTGTGGTTCGTTAATTTCAGGCATTGCTGCGATTGACGAATGTGCTGGAGCATTGCCATGGTGAAATACTTTTTTTTTCTTCTTTTTTTTTACTAGATGTAGTCGTTTTATCTTAACCTCGTCTTTCAATGGCTGTAATAAGTTTGCGTACTGTTCATCATTGATGATTTTTCAATGAATATAATTCATTTTGCGTCCTAGAAAACAGACGTTATAACCTCGTAGGTGGACAAAGTTGTTTTTACCTTTTTTGGAACTGGTTCATTAGCCTCTGTACATTGTTTTGAACTTTTCAAGAGTCCTATAGTTATGAATCGAACACAAAAATTCTCAGGTTTTCCACTTATATTATTATTATCTGAATTCTCGGTTGAAATAGATTTACTATTGAATTTTTCTTAACCCACCACATTCAGAGCTTCTGCATGGCCAAAATGTCGCTCAAAATATTACCTACACTTTCTTTTGATATTTCAATGGTTTCAGATTCCTCAAACAGTTTTAATTTGTGGTCTTCCAGTACGATTGTAGTAACCTTTCCTACTTTGAGAATCTCCAACTCAATGAGAGCGTTTGGAGCGAAGTTCTTCTTTAATGATCGTGCAGTTTTTTTTTTTTAATTCACAAACCCTCTGTTTCATCTTTGAACATAATACATAATTTGAATATACATAATTTTCCTATCTATTGATTAAACATTTTATCTCTCTCTAAGATTATGTAACAGCTCGCAAAGAAATAAATAAATCATAAAAAAATTGATGTACAAAAGTGATAAAAAAAAAAAGTTCATGCTGATTCCAATGATCCGAATTTCTGAGTTATTTCAAGAATCAGATCTATAGATGTTTTTATACTACATTAACGTTTTCTAAGTGAGTGTTGCAATGAGTACTATATATTAGAATAAGTTTTATAGATAGATCAAATTATCAATCAGATCAAATCAAATTTTTCGCGATATTTAACGTTATTTTTTATTTATTTAATCATCTTTCGTAGCAAGACTGATAAAGAATAGAAATATGGTAATTAACAAAGAATATGACATTTTCTACAACCAAAATTGCAATAAATCAACTGCTTCTCGTTTATAATCGTATTATTATTATTATATATTTTTTTTATTTATTTTTTATTTTTTTTATTTATTTATTTATTTTTTTTTTTTTTGCAGAAATATAGGGCTGGATGAATCGGAGATACATTATTATTTGAAGTAATGGAAAGAAAAATTATTAATTAGACAATGTCTATATAAAACCATGCGATACCATTATAGATACTATCAACATGATTGGCGCTATAGCCTCATAGTGGGCCAATGCCGTCTGCCTATTAGCAGATTTCGAGACAAGAGTTGTTGTTTCTTTTACGGTGCAGGGTTGTCAGTCCTACGCGTAATGCTCTACAGTTATATTAGACCGGGACCTTATTACGATTTAAAGTGGATTCCAAACCACTACAAATATCCATGGTACCACCGGGATGCGAATCCAAAATCTGGGGCAACCAGCTCTAGTCACTCGGCCATCAGACTCCATTGCAGATATTATACTGCTCCCAAATTAATTTCAAAAGTTTAATAAACAATATCTTTATAGAATTTAAGAAAGATGAATTTACCATGGATAATAACTAAATATTAATCCAGTAATAAAGAAAACGCATGCAATCGTGTATATCTTCAGTAACTAAACTATCCGCGTTATGTAATAGTAGTCACCATCACATCAACGACAACTTCGAATTGATAAAGAATTGTCATCCAATCACTTTCAGTTAAAAATTGCCATTGAAAACAAATGGTATCCTATGCCTGTTATATAAAAAAATATAAAATAAAAAAATAAAAATTTGTTTTTGTTTGCAGAACATAATAATTTAGTTAGGATTGACTTCAGAAACAATGTGCCACTTTCTTGGTGCAATAAAAGGCGCCAGAAAATTTATTAGGTATGTTCGCTGGTTGTTCAGTGTCTGGGGGGCGAGCATTCTCCCTCCCCCTTTCGAACAGTCGTTTCCCATGCCGGTCCCCATTCCTTCGAAGCCATTTACTCCTCGCAAGAGCCCCTCTTCCCGCAATATTTCCTTCTTCGGGGTCGTTTTGTCTCACAGTTATAAACAAATTCTCTCTCTCGTCACGAGATCTGCATGTTGACACCCTTATGGACAGGGCTTGGGGAGGAATTTGCATTCTCTGAATTCCTAGCAAAGTTATTTTTTTCAATTCCTTCTATTAGCTCACACTCTCCCTATATATATCTTGCCCAAATCTTCAATCGTTCATAAAATACTCTTTATTCATCCACTCAAGTTCAAATACAGAGTGGATGACACTGGATGTTAATGCAGTTTTTTCAAATATTAATTCAGTAATTAAATTTAATTAATTAATTACAGTTTATTTTTTTCAGATTTAAGTTCCATATATCTACCAATAGCTGGCGCCAGATAAACTTAAGAAAATAAATGAAAACTATTTATAAAGGACTTTCTGCAATAGAGTGAAAAAAAAGTAGGAATTGACTTAAATTTTTTTTTTTTTTTTATATTACTTGTTTTTAAAAAAATCATAATGGTTTATAAAGTTCAATGTACTTCATTGAAATTGACTTATCGAATTGTAATGAATGCTATAAGACTATTTTAAATAGAATACATTGAACTTTATAAACCATTATGTTGTATAAAGTTGCAGAAGTTTTTCTATGTTGGAGAGTTTCGGAGACTGCTTTTGATGGAGAAAAAAAAATGATATAATAAATGAAGATTTACCATATTACAAAAATATGAGTAAACAAGATTTATCTTAAGCAAGAAAAATACAATAATACCGGATTGGTTAAGCAATCTTCTATATATTCTAATAGCCAGATCATTTGCGATTAATGCGTAACGCATAAGTTATGTTAAACAATTCATAATGATGATGTATAAGTTATTTTAAAGTTTTTATTATAGTATATGTTGAAAGTAACGTGCTTCAGGTAAAAGCTTTTATCGGTATCATAACAGGTAAAGCCTCTTACAATTATTTAACTAAAATTTCTTTTTCTTTTTTTTTCAATTCCCTTATATTCTGCATATGGTAGGCAGCTAGAGTATGTAGGAGGGCCCAGATTCGAATCAGTCGATGGAGTTCGTTACAGTCACTGCCTTCAGAAACAAGAAAACTCTATAGCCATTGCGATGAATCTTCGCCGGCAGAATTTTTCGCTCAAATGACCTAGAAAATGCGGAACAGTTATCGGTAAAAGTCCTTCCGAAGGCAAAGCGTAACCTATTGGTGGATTGTATGTAATAAAAAATACGTACTACTAGACTAGATAGGAGAGTCGAGTACCTGTGCACGTAGTACACATCTGCTCAGAATTAAAATATAATAAAACAATGTATCACAGAATTGACAGAAAGCAAACAGTTAATATGAGGGGAAGAAGTAAAAAAAAAAAAGAGTTAAGGGCAGGGGAAGTATATAGGAAGTGACAAATATAAGGAATATAAAAATATATAAATACACAATAGAAACATATAAATATGTAAATACATAACAGATATATATAAACACAGATATAATGGGAATAAGTAGAAATATATAAATACATAAATATAAAATTAAAAAGCTTTAAAAAAAAGAGAGAAAACATACGAAGCAACATTTGAAACTGAAGATCACAGTAAAGTTTGTTAATGCAGGGTTGAGTTTGATGTTTTCAGAAATGGAATTTTTTTCTTCTTCTTAACATAGTTCGGCAGTACTCACTGCCAAGGGAGAGGAGAGGGCGATAGATTTTCTAGAACTGGAGAGTAATATTGCAAATGGGTCACAGAAAAAATTATGGATGCTTGAGGTCATAATTCCATCCTGTAGTGTAAAATATGGATAATGGTATCTACCTTCTTTGTGGGTGAAGAATAATTGAGCTTTAATTAACTTATTTTCATGGTTCTTGATATTTAAAATCAACTTTCTTGATAGCTTCGCAATAGGATCGTCTGTTGATTCTATTTGAAGGTCTTGATGCAGCACGTCATTTCTAATGAACCAGGGAGCTCCCGTAATTATTCTAAGGATTTTATTTTGGATAACTTGGATTTTTTTTCCTGTTTGTTTCTCCGGCAAGCCCCCAGATGGGAGGGGTCTAAGGATTTGTTTGTATAAAAGAAGTTTGTTTTGTAAAGATAATGTAGAATATTTTCCTATTAAAGGCAAGGTAAGATGTAATTTGTTCCAGCATTTTGTCTTTACAATATGGAGATGGTTCTGGAATGTTAATCTGCTGTCGAGGATTAAGCCAAGATATTTGGCTTCATTGACCCATTCTATCGGATCGTCAAACAGAAAAATATCTTCATATGGGCACATAACATGCCTTTTTCTGAAAATGATGGCTTTACTTTAATCTGTATTGACAGAGATTCTCCATAGTGTAAGCTACTCTTCCAAGTCAAGAAAGTTTTGAAGAGTTCTAGTCACGAATGTCATAGTAGTTCCCTGAACCAAGACTGACGTCGTCTATCGGTAAAACTGTGTGTGGTAAACAAAATATGTGGAACATGAGGTCCACTTATGTGCATGTAAAATAAAAAAAATCTAAAAATAGATAAAATACAAATTTGATAAATTAAAATTAACTTTTATTTAATCAATTAGAATCAATTATTGATTTTTAATTACAATCAATTATTAACTTTTAATTACAATCAATTAATCCATTAAAACAAAGGTGGTTAAACCACTTTTTCTTGGTCTCTCCACTAGTGTGACAGACAGAGAAGCTACTGAATAATATTTAAATTTAGCCTCTACTAATTTACCTACTGTATAATAATCGGGCCTGAATGGCCGAGTGGCTAGCGCTCGGTATCACAGGTTTCGGGTTCGAGTCCCGGCGGTACCATTGATGTTTGTAGTGGTTCGAAATCCACTTTAAACCGCAAACCAAACGTCCCGGTCTAACAGGATCGTAGAGAGTTGCGGGGGTAGTGTTACTCCGCGTTCGTGGTTTATCTTCAAGCTCAACGTACTTCCTGGGTAGTGCTAAGTAGGTAACGTCGGTGCAGCGCTTGCCTTAAGATATCAAAGACAATTGTTAATTAAGTGTTTGCCAGCTGCATTAGAATAAAAAAAAACCTGTATAATAAGTAATTTTAAAAATACCAACTATAATTAATTTTTACCGAAACATCCTAAAACAATGTCCTATGTACACCTCTGGGCAGGACATTCGAAAATTGACGTTTAATTGAGATATGCTTATAAAAAAAGTGCCGCATAAGTGAGGCTTTACTGTAGTAATATGCCCCATTGATACACAAAGGACTCACTCCACTCTTCCTCGCAGTGTAAGCGAACACCGCAACTAGTTTACACTCGCAGGCGCCAATCTGGGATCAGAGGTTAGCTAAACAAGCGGAGGCAACCCGACACCGGGTCAACTTATCGGCTGTCACCCACGTGTCCTGGCGCTTTGCCGTTCACACTTTTTAATGAGCAGAGCACCCATAACCTTTCACCTCCTTCGATATCGCCCGCCGATAGCGCGCTATCGAGTGGGATAACGAAGATTTTCGCCCATGTTGACAGCCGATTTGCTTGGGGGTGGGGGTGGGGGGGGACGTAAATTGAGTTGACGGACGACCGTCTTTTGAGGGTGGTGGTGGGTGTTCTTGAGTTGCAGAGGAGGATATGGGGGATGAGTATCTTTTCCATGTGTGAAAAGTGTGATTTGTCGCCCCATATTCCCTCCTTTAAGAAAGCAAAGTGGTTGTGTGTATTGTTGAGTCATATCTTGGAATGGTGCAGGTAAACAATAATTTGAATATCGTTAAATATTTTTGATAAAGTCTTTAATAAATTAATTAAGCGGTTTAATTTACTGATTTTGAATTTTATAAATGAATTTTTTTTTTTCTAATGCAGTTGAATACTTAGACAGTTGTCTTCGATGCCTTAAAGCAAGCGCTACACCGACGTTACTCACTTAACACCACCCAAGAGGTGCGTGTAGCTTCAAGACGGACGCGGAGTAACAATACCCCCGTTATGCGGTACGATCCTGTTAGACCGGGACCTACGGTTTAAAGTGCATACCGAGCCACTACAAACATTCATGGCATCGCCGGGACTCGAACCCAAAACCTACTCGAGCGCTATCCACTCGGCAATTCAGACTCCATAAAAAATCGATTACAAATTTAATTTAATATGTTATCTACCAATTTTTTTTTTTTTTTTTTTTTTTTTTTTTTTTTTTTAATGTCTGGAAGGTTTTTCGCACAGATATAACAATTTTTGCAGATGGCAGTAAACCTACCAGTTACGGAGGGCATGTGAAAAATTTATTATTAAAAACACTTCAACTGAATTGATGTATATAAGAAAAATTAATACGGCTGCAGAATTTTTAAGTTAGTAAAAATTCACATTGTAAAAGATTCTACATTATTCAAGATATCCCACAAGGGGTTATATGACACTATAGAATTTGTAAGCCATTATCAATTTAGAAACTATAGTAATATGGTTCTTCGGCTGGTTTGCCCCCGGGCGTATCAGTTTGAACTCGGAAAACAAGCTCCTTTGTCTTTCCATACAAGACAGCATATGTAAACATTTTATGTAAACAGCATATGCATCGTGTAATTCTTCATCCAAAAGCTGACAAATAAAATGTTTGATTTTGGTGTACAGTGCTCAAAACTTTCGCGTGCAAATGTGGAAGCTGCTGTAAATAAATTAAAAAATTAATGCGGTTTAAATTTTTCTATTTCAAGCCGTTTAAGCATTAAACATCATGGCACACAAAACTGGTATGTTGCAGTTTGAATAGAAATCGAAGTTTTTTCTAAAACTTTCAGGGGTGAAGAATTATTTCTCGGCCTGGTGTCGATTTTGGTCTACGCGGCAAAAAGAATTAAGACTTTCCAAAATATGACTAGATGTTACTATTAGGAGATAACGGGACTTTTTCTTTAAGCTACACAGCAACGCCGGATGCCGATGGACGTTGAGCTAAATGTTTGATATTTGAAAGCATTTTAGATGTAACTTCTTCAAATATTAGAGGAAACTTGCAAAACTCCAAAAACAGGTAGTCTGATCTTCGGTGTGAACCGCTAAAATAGCCTGTCGCGGTTTCTGCGGAGTTTATTTGTTTTTCAAAGCAGTGACTTCAGCCTGCGTCATTAGCGAGAATCTAATTATCGTCTAATGTACAAATTAACTTCCAAGCACTATTATTGAGCCTAAGGGAAATGAAAATGGGAATTATCAGTTTCAGTTTTATCATGTTTTAAAAATATTTTATTGTAATAAAGTTATAAGATACTTTTTACAAAGTATATTATTACATTTGCCTATTTTTGTTGTTGTTGTTGTTCCTTATCTCACTTGGCTGGCCAAGCCCACGAGCCCATATGGACTCATGATTGAAGGGGAAGGAAGCAGCTTCTGTTGTGATGGAGCACCCCGTAGGTAGAAGCCTAACTTTTGCTCCGTGACGCTCTTACAGTCATAGAAGACCGGGACCTACGGCTTAAAGTGGATTCCGAACCACTACAAACATCCATGGCACCACCGGGATTCGAACCCGAAACCTGTGACACCGAGCGCCAGAGCGCTAAACACTCGGCCATTCAGGTCCCAATTTTGCCAACGGCACGCAGTGTTCCCAGGTGATCACCCACCCAAGTACTGACCGCGCCCAATGATGCTTAACTTCGGTGATCTAACGAGAACCGGTATATTCAGCATGGTACGGCCGTTGGCACCTATTTTTATTTATTATAAATAAATCAGAATTTCGAAATATATTTTCTAAACTAAATTAAAAGTAAATTTTCGTTAAAATTTTTAAAAGTAGCGTGTTTTATGTGGCGACTTAAAACTAGATAAAAGTTCTTGTTTCTCGGTTTATAAACTGGTTTGTTAAATTATCATTGCAGGCAATTTAAATAAATTGCTAGTTCTCATTTTATGAACATTTCGCTCTTGTAATCACTTGTTTTTTGATGAAAGATAAAATTCAAGGAATTACACCAAAGTTTATACGAATAAATGTTAAAAAAATAAATAATATTTTTAACACTTAATTCACCAAAGACTGCATATGCAATAAAAAAAAAAAAATGCTTGATTTCCAATTAAATTTTTTTTTTTTTTTCAGTACTCTCATAGCAAAAATTGAATAAGTAAACTGCTGTATTTATAAAAATAATGATATATTATATATACGGAGACGTTCACTAGAATTTAGTTAAGTTATTGGAGGTAATGAAATATTTATCAAATAATAATAATAATAATAAATTGTAAAATTTATATATGTTAATATAAATCGACAATGTACAATTATTTTTTTAATAAACAGAAAATAACGACATTCTTTTTCGTTATTATCACTACTATTATTATTTGCCCTACTCGTGACTCAGTGAGCTGCTGTTGAGCATTAGAGCTGAGATTCCATCCGCTGGCGGCTTTATTTTAGACACTGTTTCAAAAAACGAGGAGTCTCGAAGGCGTTTGGTATGTTCAGCATGTTGCCTCGTGAATCGGACAACCTGGGAAGGTTTTCCGGTTTTTCTCCCATGCGATAAGCAAATGTCGGGTAGTTCCAACTAAAAGTGCTCCCGGAAGGCACTGCCCTCTTTCTTCAGCGTCACGGAGCGAAGTCAGACTTCTACCTACGGGAGCCCCATCACAATAGAAGCTGCCTCTCCCTTTCCCTCCTTTCATGGAACCACACAGGTTCTTGGACTTGGTCTTGCCACTTAAATGTTCCCACCTCAAAGAACTGAATAGTTAATGCATAAAATATGATATACATATTAAAGAAAATTATATATTTTCGATTGAAAATAATGTAAACGCATATAAACATAAACTTTTATTTATATAAAAGGATTCTCTTGAAGACAGCTTACTTGTTTACGTGCGGCCTGATGACCAAATGGCTAGCGCTCTGGCCTTTGGTATCGCAGACTTCAGGTTCAAGTCCTGGCGGTGGCAAGGATATTTCTTAATGGTTCGGAATTCACGTTAATCTGTAGGTCCCGGTCTAATTAACCTAAACGGAGCATAAAATGACTATAGAGTGACAAACCAATTAATTAATTTTTTTTTTGCATATGAAGAAGGTAATAAACCATTTTGGAGAAAGAAGAATGAACGTTGTGGAATGTACGTGTTAATTTAACAGCATTGCGCAACTAATAAACAAAGCGCAACTTGACACCGAGGGTTTTTTTCTCTCTTTTTCTTTATCGACAATTTTTTTCTACCCCTACGTGCTACATATATAATTAAAAAAGCAAACTTAATTTTTAATTAAATTGCCGCTTGAAGATGCTTTCGTGCACCACCAAAATCTGGATCTGAGATTTAAAAAAAAAAAAAAATCATAATAAATAAAAAAATTATAATAAATAAATAAATAAATAAAAAAACTTCCCCACACGTTAAACAAGACGGAACGATGCAGAGCGAATTTTAATTAAACACATTTTCCGACAGAGTTGCCACATATAAACACTTCGCGTTTTTAATCTAAACAATTGCATCGATTAATCTTTCAGCAAGAGTATTTTTTTATTTTTTTTAAATCTTTTTTTAAATTTTTTTTATCGCATTATTAAGCGAAACTGAGAGGATGGTCCAACTTTTCTTTATGGGCATGCCTTAGAAGATATCAGAGTTACAAAAAAAAAAAAAAAAAAAGAGTTTTATCAGGTCTATGCGTAAACATAGTGAGTGGTGTAACTATTCAATGTTAATGCTTTTTATTGGAATTTTTTTTTTCCATTTAATAACATATGGCGCCTGTCAGACCAACGTAGAGTGATGTGAAACACGATTATCGCGTGGTTTGGGTTCACAGATATATCGTGATAAGTAAATCTGTTATCATCACCGTTTAGGTTCTCATTAATTGGGACTGGAGAGTCTAATTTTAGTACTGGATGCGCAACCGAGAGCGAAATATCTGCAGGATATTCTAATTAATAGCCTGTAATCTGCGAAGTTTCAAGTGCTTTGATTTAAAAATCGGCTTGGTGGTTGGTTTTGATGTTTATCATCACCTATCGGTTTGAGTATGAAAGTATGTGCTTTTTATGTAACTAATTTCTCTTTCGTAAGAAGAGCTTTTGACATGCTTGGATAACTACAGCGTCAAAAGAAGTTGCCGCAATGTTTATGTTTCTAATTCAATCATAGACAAACAAAAATTATAGTTTTAAATTGAAGACTTGGTTTGGTTTGTCGCTCTACTGTCATTTTGTGCACGCTTTAGGATAATTAGACCGGGACCTACAGTTTAACCTGGATTCCGAACCACACACAAACATCCATACCAATGCCAGGTTTCTGTAGCCTGTGGTACCAAATGTCAGAGCTCTAGCTAATTAGTCATCAGGCCGCCTTAAATTGAAGAAGTTCAGTTAAATTAACAACATTGATTTTTTTAAAATGGTTTTCGTATAACGTTGTAATGAAAATGCTACCCCCTTTTTGAAGAATAAATGATAACACCTATTCAAGGCCTATCCAACGTATTTATCATCTAAAGATCAGGTCAGAATCATATTCTATCTAACACTCAGATCCTTCTGAACGTTGGATAGAATATGATCATGATCTGGATAGAATATATGTTATAATTTGTTATAACATATATTCTATTATTCTATTAAAAATATTACTTATAAATATCTTATAAATTAGTGGATAATTAGTAATAATGTTAAGCTCGAAAGACAGTGGCTTTATCGTCATTCAAGACTATCTAACGGTTTCGAAGTGTCTGTATCTAAAGATCAGAAAGATCAGAATCATATTCTATTCAACACTCAGATCCTTCTGAATGTTAACATATGCTAGTTTATATTAACATATATTACTTTATATATATAGTTATAAATTAGTGGTTTATTTACAATAACGTTAAGCTCAAAAGACAAGGGCTTGACCGTCATTCAAGGTCTATTCAACGGTTTCGAAGTATCTGCATCTAAAATCAGAATCATCTAAATCTATATAAAGATCAGTATTATCATCTAAAGATCAGAAAGATCAAATCAGGATTGTATTCTATCCAAAACTCAGATCTTCCTGAGTATTGGATAGAATATATGTTATAATTTAGCGTTATTATATTAGCATATATTAATTTATATATCTGTTATAAATTAGTGGATTATTTACAGTAATGTTAAGTTCAAAAGACAACGACTTAACCGTCATTCAAGGCCTATCCAAGGCTTATTTTGATACAAATCAATATTACAATTTATATAACTATAAATCGCAATGAATAACAATTACACGAAACTATAAACAGTAGTTTTAGTATCTTGATAAGTTATTTCCACTCATTTACTCTCAATATTATAATAACATCCAATCATCAACAATAGCAAACAATCTAATGTCCGTCGCCTAAGTCAACACCTAACATTTGCCCTTAGAGCGTAATTTCGATTTTCCATCAATTTATTGAATTAAAAAAACATTAATATCACGCTTAATCTTTCTGTGTACTATAATGAATCTTTAATAAACGCAAATCGATATCATTATTCTCGACTCCAAATGTTATGTAAACATAATTACATAATAAAACTTGAACCAAAAAGTTCTCCCCCCTCCCAAATCTGTAAAAGGAACTGTTTTGCAGATTTTTTTAAATGCAACATTGACGGATTATAATATGAAAAAAGTGAAAATTTGCATTCATTCAGAAATGTATAAATTACTTGATTTCAGCCATTTTAAATAGAAAAAAATATTAGAGAAGAAATGTATTGCGTACTAGAAAATATAACACAGACTTTGCTACTAGTTTTGATAGGAGAGTTTGATAGAGACCTATGCTAGTAGTGCACATCTACTCAGAATTAAAATATAATAAAAACAAAGTATCATAGAATTAGCAGAAAGTAAAAATGTAAAACAAACAGTTAATAGGAGGGAAAGAAATTTTTAAAAAAAGAAAAAAATTAAGGGGAGGAGAACTAAATGTGGTTGCAGCAATATAAAAATACATAAAGGCATTATAGAAGCATATAAATACGTAAATACATAACACACATATAAAAATACATGTATACTGGAAAAAAATAGAAAATATAGATATATAAATACAAAACTAAAAAGCTTTAAAAAAAGAGAAAACATACGAAGCAACACCCAGACGTTGCTGATTATATAAAATAAAATAAATAAATAAATAAATTTAGTGACTTTTATTAAAAATATATCACTAAAAGTACTCTTAAAAAATCTCTATCACGGGAGCCAAATATTTTAATAACGATTAAAAATTATCGTTTAATAAATTGTAAATTACAAATAATCTTAAATTATTTTCTAAAAAAATAGAAAAGAACTCAATCGTTATACGTCAATCATTATGCAACCAAATGATGCTAGTCGCTTTTAATGAAAAAGTAAATAAAAAGCATATTCTTGCATTTATTTCTATGCACCAAATAAAAAAAAAAGTTCAAAACTGAAAATAATTCACATTAATTTTTGTTTTAAGTTATTTTTAGTTTTAAAAATTAGTTATTAAAAATTTAGTGAATTTAATTTAAAAAATATCTCACTAAAAAGTATTCTTTAAAAAAAAATCTCTTATCACGAGAGCCAAATATTTTGATAACGGTTAAAAATTGTCGTTTAATAAATTATAAATTACAAACTATCTTAAATTATTCTCCAAAAAAAAAAAAAAAAAGGAAAAGAAGACAGTTATACAAACGTCAGTCATTATCCAATCAAATGATATCAGTCGTTTAAAATAAAATTATTACTTATATAAACAATAACAAAAAATATATTCTTGCATTTTTTTTCTATGCAAGAGGGAGGGAGGCGGGAAATTTACTATAACTTTTTGTTTTAAGTTAAATTTAGGTTTAAAAAATTAGTTGTTAAACTTTAAAAAAATAAATAAACGAATCTCTTACTTTGCATATCGAGAGATAATTTGGGAAAAGTTGGGAGGGGGGGAATACATTTACTTAAATTTCGAATCAGAAATTGATGTAAAAACAATATTGTAAAATTGTATCAACAAAACTGTAAATCTGTTGAATGCTAACCAGTTAATCAGTAGCAAAAACATAATATAAATAAAAGCTCATATTCATATAAATACTTTTGAATATCATTATAATATATGCATAATATCTTCACATTTTACGTCACTTAAACAATGCTATATTTACAAGTTTAAAGCAATAAATGATAAATATGAGATTACTTATTTATAACCTACTTCTGTTTTTGAAAGTGTTTTTTTCGAAATTTATTTTAATCTAGAAAAAAAATTGTTAGAAGATTTACTATCTATGTCGTTCTAGTATCAAACCATCAAAAATAAATATGTAAAATTATGCATACTTTTCTTTTCATTCTTCCGAAATTTCTACCAAATGCAAATGTGAAATCTTAATCCTATTACATCGACACACAAAATGTATTCATCAACATGACAAGTTTGATCACATACAAGATTACGCATGTGAAACGACGGTTACAAGAGACTATAAATAGTAATTTTATTGTCTTTGTCAACATCCAATCACCAGCAATTTCAAACATACGCATAATATGTTATTCTTCTAGGGTCCATCGCTTCTAAATCAACACTTATCATCATGCCTCTGAAGCATAACTTCGATTTTTTTTCCAACCATCATATTTTTGAATTAAAAAACTATTAATATCCCCCCTAATCGTTCTGTCCACGATAAAGAAATCCCTAATAACCGCAAATCAACATCTTTATTCTCCAGCGTCTATCAGCCCCAACCGTTATGTAAACACAATTACCGTAAACCTGAACAATTTTTTTTTTTCTTTCTTCCCCCTACTAAGGCAGAACAAAGTGGCCATTACAAACAAAACAAAAAAAAAAGTACTGACTCGCCAACTGCACCCAAAGCAACGAGACAGTGACGAATGATATAATGACAGGAAGTGTGAAAATTTACACTTATTGAAAAGAAGGTCTTGGCTATCATTAGGTTCAACCATCATCTTATCCCAACGCTTATCATCATCTTATCTGCGGCCAACTATCAGTTATCGGAATCGACATCACGTTTTTTGGTCGACGATGAATTGGAAAACCAGTATTTCGACATAGTTTTTATTTTTGTGATAGTGTGACCTTCTGGTGTATAGATATATAGAAGTACGCCTTTTGGTTGGGTGTTGATTGCGATTGTTCTTCGATTAAGTATGGGGTCCAGGTTGATAGGGTGGCAATAAAATTTTCTTGAAGAAGGAAATTCTTTGTTTCTAGTAGTGCGTTAGCAATTAAACTACAAGGATGCATGACTTGAATCCCGGATTTGAACTTTTTGTTCCAATGTGGAATAAAAAATAACCACTTTGAACTATATATACATCGAATGTATGAATTCTAAGCATTTCATGTTACGGAATTGGAATATATATTACTTATTTAGTTTTCGGACATCAATAGCATCAGTGAACATCAATCCATCGGCGGGCAATAAGGGAAGGGCATTGGTTTACGGGAGGACATTTAGGGGTTTTTAGCAGACTAAGTAAAAAGTAGACAGTAGACAGTAGACAGTAGGCAGAACTATATATACATCGAACACATGATTTCTAAACGTATCATATTACGGAATTGGAATACATATCACTTATTAAGTTAATACAGAATTTTTCGAACATCAGTTAAACATCAATCCATCGACGGGCATTTAGGGATATTTAGCAGACTTTTTAAAATAGATAGGTGATAATATTATATATACATCGACGTATGATTTCTAAACTTTCCATGTTACGGAATTGGAATACATATTACTTCTTAAGTTGAAATGGAATTTTTTCGAAAATCATTAACATTAGTTAACATCAATCCATCGAAGGACAATAAGGGAAGGGCATTGCTTTCCGGGAGGACATTTAAGGGTATTTAGCAGACTTTTTAAAGTAGATAGGAGATAATACTATATATACATCGACGTATGATTTCTAAACTTTCCATGTTACTGAATTGGAATACATATTATTTATTAAGTTGTTAGAGAATTTTTTTTTACGAACATCAGTTAATATCAACCCATCGACGGGCAAATGGCAATAAAGGATGGACACTCCTTCCCGGGAGGACGTTTAGGGGTATTTAGCAGACTTTTTAAAGTATATAGGAGACAGGACTATATATGCATCGACGTATGATTTCTAACCGTTTTGTTAAGGATTTGGAATGCATATTCATTCTTAAGTTGATACATAATTTTTTTTCGAACGTCAATTAACATCAATCCATCGACAGGCAATAAGGGACGGACATTGCTTTTCAGGAGGACATTTAGGAGTGTTTAGCAAATTAAGTAAAAAGTAGATAGGAGATAGGACTATATATATATACATCGACGTATGATTTCTAAATATTTCCTGTTACGGAATTGGAATGCATATTACTTATTAAATTGATAGAAAATATTTTCGAACGTCAATTAACATCAATCCATCGACGGGCAATAAGGGACGGACATTGTCTCCGGAAGAACATTTAGAGGTATTTAGCAGACTAAGAAAAAAGTAGATAGGAGATAGGACTACGTATACATCGTTGTACGATTTCTTAACCTTTCATGTTACGGAATTGGAATACATATTAGTTCTTAAGTTGATACATAATTTTTTTCGAACACTAGTAACATCAGTCCATGAACGGGCAATAAGGGAATGGCATTTCCTTCAGGCAGGACATTTAGGAATATTTGGTCGACAGTAAAAAGTAGATAAAGTATTGGATTATATATACAAATAAATAATAGTATACTTAATAAATAATAGTATTGGATTATATGATTTCAAAACCTTCCAGGTTACGGAATTGGAATAGATATTACTTATTAAGCTGATAGATAATTTTTTTTTCGAACATCAGTTAATATCAACCCATCGACGGGCAATGGGCAATAAGAGGTGGACACTGCTTTCCAGGAGGACATTTAGGGGTATTTAGCAGACGTTTTAAAGTAGACAGGAGATAGGACTATATATACATCGAACGTATGATTTCTAAACCTTTCATGTTACGGAATTGAATACATATGAGTATTACTCTTTAAGTTGATACATAATTTGTTTTTGAACACCAGTAGCATTAGTTAACATCAACCCATCGATGGGCAATAAGGGACTGGCATTGTTTCCGGCAGGATATTTAGGGGTATCTAACAGATTAAGTAAGAAGTAGATACGAGATAGGACTTTTAGAGGTATTTGGTAGACAGGGGTACATACGAAATTGAGGGATAGGACTTTAATGGGTATTTCAAGGACCCACGCATTTGTGTGGGACGTTAATTAACACGGACATTATTAACAAAAAATAAGTTAAAAAAAAAAAAAAAATTGTCTATTTCTTCCAGTAATTTTTTTTAGTCTTTAATAATGTAAAAGGAAATATGTGAAAGGAAATACCCTTGACATTTTAATGATTCCCACATTAGCAAACCTAAAATAAAATGTTTTCACAAAAATGCTTTTTCTATTTAAAAGTATAATATTAGGGCTTTTGGTTAAAATGCATTTATACACGCAATTTTTTAATTTATTAATCAACAATTAAGTGTTGAATAAAAAAAATTTAATCTAAAATTTTATTTTTATAGTAATGAAAATATGTAACATTCTCCCTTAAGAATTTAAATAAAATATTTTTCTTTGTATATATATATTTCTATTTGTGGTTTCATTGTGTTTCTTAAGCGCTTATGAACATAGTTTTCATGATGTACTTTTCTATTTTATTCTTATTTCAAATATATTAATATTAAAACATCTTCTATAGCTTTACTTAAAATAATTTTTTTCAACTATTATTAAAAAGTATTACATCGAATGCAACAGACATATTTTAAAAAAATGTGAAACTTAATATTTAAATTTATTTTCCTCGATTTAAAAAATGTAATTAAAAGAACGAAAATTAAAAAAAAAAACCACCCACATCTAAATAAAATTTAAAAAAAGTTTCTGTTAATTAATTTTGTAAAAACCCTCATTACATAATTATGTATATTAAATGATGCAATTTCATTTTAACATTAAAATCACATTTACATGACAACTAAAAAAAATGAAGAATTAAAACTGAATTTATTTTTTATTATAATTATTTTTCAACTGAAAGTTTTAATTTAATTTACTCCGCTGTTAATTTTGACATTCCTGTCTAATTGAAAAAATAATTGTGCCTTAATTTATTTTAATTGATAATTATTAAAATTGTATCTCATTTAAAACAGACAGACTTCAAATGTATATAATTTTTATTTTTGACTACCCAAATCAATTTCGTTTAATTTGTAATTATTTGTAAGTAAACAATTAAAAATCATTTAATTAATTAAGCTCATGAATTCAATCTTTGATTGATATCCTTGAATTGAGTTAATTGAACTTTTTTGTTTTTATTTAAATTAATTTATAAGTTTCAAAGAAGTTTAAAACATTTTTATTTTTTTATTTACTGGTGTTAATAATATTTCTGTCATCAATTTTGTTATTTCTTTCCAATCAATTTTACATTTCGCTTATTTCTTTTAACGACCGTATAATTTGTAAATCAATAATTAAAAATTATTTTAATAGCATGGTTAATAAATTAAATAAAGAAAATAAACTTTTAACAGTCATATGTATATTACATGTAATGTATAAAGTTATATCTTATCTGTAGCACTTTAGTGTCTATCAACATTTCTAAACACTACACTCATGTCCACTCTATGGTTTTCCCTCCAGCATTTTGCCCCTCATTTATATTTTTATTTGGGGCATAAACGTAACGTACGGAAACAATTTTTTTGAAAATTATTATTTTTTAAATTTTTAAATTATTAAATTATTATTTTTATTTTTATTAGAATTATTTTTTACGGAAACAATTCATTATATGCAACTATTAGCTCTCTTTCCATAAAATAAACTAATTTAAAAATTTATATTAAAGTTAAGGAACTACTACTAGATTGGATAGGAGAGTCGAGTACCTGTGCACGTAGTGCACATCTGCTCAGAATTCAAATATAATAAAAACGAAGTATCACAGAATTAGCAGGAATTAAAAAATTTAAAGCAAACAGTTAATAGGAGGGAAAGAAGTTAAAAAAAAAAATAATAATAAATAAAAAAAAAAAATAATAATAATAATATATATATATATATATATATATGTATATATATATAAAAAAAGGGGGGGGCGAGCAAACTAGGAGATGACAATCAAGCAATATCAAAATACATAAATGCCCAATAGAAGCATATAATACGTAAATACATAGCAGACAGACATATAAACACATATATAATGAAAATAAATATGAATTATAAATATACAAATATACAATCACAAAAATAAAAAACTTTAAGGAGACAGAAAAACATACGAACAACATTTGAAACTGAAGATCGGAAGTAAAGTTTGTTACTGCAGGGTAGAGTTTGAAGTTTTCAGAAATGGAATGTTTTTGTTCTTTTGTCTTTTTAACAAAGTTCCGCAGTACACACTGCCAAGGCAGAAGAGAGGACGATAGATTTCTTAGAACTGAAGAGTAGTATTGAAGATAGATCATAGAAGAAATTAGGGAGGCTTGAGGTCGTGATTCCATCCTGTTGTGTAATATGGATAATGGTATTTACCTTCGTTGTGGGCGAAGAATAATTGAGCTTTAATTAAATTATTTTTATGGTTCTTGATGTTTAGAAACAACTTTCTTGAAAGCTTCGCAATATGATCGTCTATTGATTCTATTTGTAGGTCATGATGCAGCACGTTATTTCGAATGAACCAGGGAGCTCCCGTAATTATTCTGAGAATTTTATTTTGAATAACTTGGATTTTGTTTCTGTTTGTTTTTGCAGCAAGGCCCCAGATGGGTGCTGCATAAGTCAGGATTGGTCTAAGGACTTGTTTGTATAAAAGAATTTTGTTTTTTAAAGATAAAGTAGAATATTTTCCTATTAACGGCAAACTAAGATGTAATTTGTTCCAACATTTTGTCTTTACAGTGTGAAGATGTTTCTGAAATGTTAATTTGCTGTCGAGAATTAGGCCAAGATATTTGACTTGATTGACCCATTCTATCGGATCATCAAACAGGAAAATATCTTCATATGGAGATCTAGCATGACCTTTTCTGAAAATGATGGCTTTACTTTTGTCTGTATTGACAGAGATTCTCCATAGTGTAAGCCACTCTTCCAGGGAGTCAAGGAAATTTTGAAGAGTTCTTGTCACGAATCTGACAGTAGTTCCCTGAACCAGGGCTGCTGAGTCATCAGCGAAGAGGCAAGTACTCACATTTTGAATTTGGGGAAAGTCGAATGTAAAGATTATGGAACTGGAGTAGCCTAGTGGACTTGATTTCATTTCGAAATAGATGGAGTTCGGTTCGAATCCCAACAAGCAAAGCCTTACAGAAAGCTTCTGTGCTTGTGGCGGGTAAGGTCGCAATAAATCCTGTTGTTCCCAATCCTCAGTGTCCTGCAGTGTTGGAAAGGCATCCCATGAGTAATCTACTCATAGATGGAGGGAAAGGGGCAGTTTCTGTTGTTATGGAGCACTTGTTGGTAGAAGTCTGATTTGGCCCCGTGTCGCTGTAGAATGAGGGTAGTGCCTTCCGGGTGGGCTTTTAGGGCAAACTACGCTGCATTTGCGAATCATATTGCGACTCAAAAAATTCCTAGCAGGTTGTCCAACTCGCGAGGCAAGATGCTGAGGATCCCAAACGCCATCGAGTCCTCTCGTTTTTTGAAACAGTGTTCACCACAAAATTGCCAGTGGATTGAACCTCCACCCTAATTCTCACCAACGGTGCACATTGCCACTGAGCCACGAGTCCGGCTGCAATAAATCCTTGAGACAGAATGCCCTTTCTTTGGACTAGAGGTATGGTTTGTGGCTCTATAGTCACATTGTGCATACTTTAGTCTAATTAGACCGGGACCTACAGTTTAGCGTCGATTCCGAACCACTCACAAATATCCATGCCGTCTCCAGGATTCGAAATTGAAGACTGTGGTACCAAAGGCCAGAGCTCTAGCTAATTCACCATCAGACCGCCATTGAACTAGTAGAGAAAAACAGAAAAGTGCAAATTCATCAAATGACATTAATGCTGGTATTTCTTCAAAATTGAAATGGTAAAATGGGATTAGTACAGGGTTATATAGTACTCTCCCTCCCGTGGTTAACGTTGAATCCTCTACAGATCTGTCTTTTTTGTGGCAAATAATCTCGGATCAAAGTGTATATCATTTGAAAACAATAGCATAATAAATCTCTTATTTTTTAACAAATGTATATTAAAATGGATATACTATAAAAGGTGAAATTTTCTAAATACTCTTATTTTCCAACAAAAAACATATCAAAGAATTATTATAATGTATTTGAAATCTAGCCACGTCAAGACTTATCAGCCAGTAAAGGTCACAAAGACACCATGTATTTATTTGAATACCACAGATATAAAAAAATTGCATGTGCTACCAGAGGATCATTATCGCTATCTGCTAGATGAGATTAACCTTGCAAGTAACGTAGCCAAAGAAACTTATTGCATTTAATTTATTAACTTCCAATACGATTTTTCTCGAGGCTGTGTCATTCTTACTTGATTTATTTGATTTATATTTGTGATTAATGTCCTTTTTATCACGTTATTATGCAAGGTTAATTAATCACACCTACATGAAGTACTTCATCTTTCCTACTGCTATAGTTGCTAGACTGACGTTTATACAAAAATAGAAAACTGCAGACATGAACAATAATTATAACAATTATTGATTTTTGTATTAATTTTTAAAGCTTGAAAAAAATTTAGTTAATTTTTATATTTCCCCCCCTTTTTTTATTAAATATTTATTGTATCATTTTTAAGGTAAAAATTGCATTCAAAATAACAATTTGGATATGTAATTGTAATAAGTAACTATAAACTGTAACTGTATTTAATAAAATGCAAATTAATAAAAAATTAATGATGCTCGCTACTTTTGAGGAAAAATAAAATTTTTGATTAAATTAAAAAAAAAAAAAAAAAAAAAAAAAAAGTTAAGTAGCTGGAATAAGTAGTAAAAATTACTTATTTTTGTTTGAAAGGCAAAAGAGAAAGATAAATTCAAAAGTTATAATTACAATGTAAGATATCGTTTCTTCTCCGTTTATTTATTTATTATTATTATTATTAGCATTTATTACAAAAATTTTTATAGAAATACTTTTTATTTAACAAAATGTTAAATAAAAAAATTAATGATTATGTTACTTATCTCTTTTAAGGGAAAATAAAATTTTTGATTATATTTACAATAACAAGTTGGAATAAGTTGGTTGGAATAAGTTGCAATAGCCTTCTAACTGTTAAATTAGATCTATAAGTAGTAGGTTAGATCTGTAAGTAGTAAACAATACTTATTTTTGTTTAAAATGCAAAAGAGAAAGATAAATTCAAAAATTATAAAAATAATATAAAGTATCATTTCTTCTCCATTTTTTTATAGCATAGCATTTAATTACGAAAATTTTTTGGTAATATTTTTTATTTAAGAAAATGTTAAACAAAAAAAAAATATTAATGATTATGTTATTTGTCCCTTTTAAGAAAAAATAAAATCTTAAACTATATTCAAAATAACAAGTTGGATAAGTAGCTGGAATAAGTAGTAATACCTGCTAGCTTTTAAGTTAGACGATTTAATTTATTTTTTATTTAAAATGCAAGAGAAAGAGAAATTCAAAAATTATATTGTAATATAAAAATTTAATTTTTTTCATCATTTAATTATAAAACTTTTGTGACAATATTTTTTATTTAGCTGAAATATAAGTTTTTTTTAATAAGAATTTTTTTTGCTTAAATAAAAATTGAATTTTAACAACAATGAGTAGTATTTAATAAAAATTAATTCTGATAAATTTTTTGTCTGCATTATTAAGAATATTCAAAAAAATATTTTACTTTTTGCTAAGAGTATTAATGATAATGAAAATCATTTATTAAAACATTAATGAAAAATATTAATGAAAAATATTTATTTAATAATTAATAATTATTTATTAATTAAATTATTTATTAAAAGATAATTAAATTATTTAATTATAAAATTATTATAAAATAAATTAAATAAAATTAGTTATTAAATAAATTATTATAAATCTGTATTAAAACTATTTATTAAAAGATAAAAATAAAACATTTTTAAAGAAATTATATGAAAATCTGTATTAAAATTATTGTTATATTAATGTATATTTTTAAATTAAAAACATATGGTAGTTATTTTATGAAAATATTTATCTTTTTTTAGTTATTCATAATTAAATGAGTTCAACTAAAGATATCTTATTTAATAATTAATTGGGACGTAAAGTTTCTGAATATCCAATAAAAAAATAATAAATAATACAATCAATGCTGCCCACCAACTTATTTTGACTAAAAATTTTGAAATAACGTAATAATTATTCTTTATTGATAAAAATTGGGAAATTTATTGAGATAAGATCATAAAAGAATGTTTAGCGCTTTCAATTCCTGGGACGACATAATTGAAGAATTTAGAAATGGAGCAATGTATTTTGTAAATAATCTATTGAATTTAGCAATATTTTGACCATTTATAATTCGTTCGCTGAAATATGCACATGCTCATACACACACAAAAAGAAATAGTAATGCCACTATTTAAGATTATTTCCTTTTATTCCTCATAATAAAATAACGGCCTGATGGGCAATTGGCTAGAGGTCTAACCTTTGGTACCACAGGCTTTAGATTCGAATCCTGGCGGTGATATTATATAATGGTTCGGAATCCACGTTAAATTGTAGGTTCCAGGTCTAATTAGTCTAAAGTGTGCAAAAAATTACCTTAGTGCGACAAACCAAACCAAACCTCATATTATAAATTACTAATTTGTTGATCTAATACAGCTGGCAATACAGAGACAGATAGTCTACATGCCATAAGCAAGGGCTGCACCGTTGTTAATTATTTAATAAATTACTAAGTAATATATCCGGTTCGGATCAACAATAACTTACATTAGTTTATTTGTTATTTACTTTTATTATAAAACAAGAAAAAATGTACAGAAACAATAGATAACAATAATAGCTTTCATCCATTCATAATTATACCTGAAATTTAATATTATGACAAAAAAAAAATGTTAAAACTATCTTAGACCCTTAAAACTAATCAGAAAGCTTATTGAATCGGATAAATTTATTATCAACACTAAAAGATACAGAAACGCATTCCATGGTCTGGTACCACACAAACTGCATTGCACTAACTATCCTTTATCACAAGCTGACGAAAATTAAAATTGCTCTAGACCCATATCACACTTAACTTACTTCCAACAGCCCATAGAATCAAATCTTCATGGTTATTTATTGTAAATACTACCAAGTTCGTTTGTAATAAAACTTTCGTCAGCGATCGTCAGACCCTCCAGCATCGAACCATCCCGTCCACCAAACGATCTTTTTTTTTTCTTTCCTTATGGAAAGACGGGGGGGGGAGGATGCATTCGCTTTCCCCTCCATCCCCCCTAGCTCTCTATTCATCTTCTCGGAATACAAGTTTATCAGGTATGGATGATCATAGCGTTAAACATCCTGACAACGATGTTTACATTAGAACTTCATCTCTGTGTGCTGTTGGGGGAATGATATAATAACAGGTTGTCAGCTCGGGCCGACCCCCGTTATACCCCCTGTTTCCAGAAAGGGTGGAGGAGAAGATTTATGTCCCGAAGCCGTGAGCATAGACGCCTTCGTAGAACATTATCTGTTCTTCTGGAATGAGTGATGAGGGGTGAGGAAGTTACGGTTGGGGTTAGCAAAAAAAAAAAAAAAGAAAAGAAAAAAAGTTAAGAAAGAATACGTGTGGAAATATGAGTAATAATTACATTGGATGGTTGATGGTGATGAGTTGGCGATCTTGTAGAAGTGCGACTGCTTGGACGAAGAATGCAAGATTATTTAGCTACCAGGTATGTTTTTTTCTGGCATTATAATTTTTTTCTTTTTTATGCATGTGTTTTATCCATTCCAGAATGACCAGATGTTTTATTCGGAAATAAAATACATGAATTAAAAAAATAATAATAATACGATTACCATTTTTTTTTTATCTGATTGATTGATCACCATTAAAAAGTTTCCTGGATCTAATGTTATATGCAATAGGTTTTCATTCATTACACCTTGTAAATTCGCGTGCGTGTCTTTCGTGTGTTATATGCAGCAGTTTTTTATGTGTTATATGCAGTCATTTTTCGTTACATGCGGATATTTTGCTTGTTTTTTTATTTTTTATTTTTTTTATTATTATGAAAGAAAAAAAAAATGGCACACATAGATTATAAGTCCAAACTTATGGCACAGTGTTACTGCGCAGATAAGATTCAGGAAGGAGTAGATTCTATCCCTCTAGGAGCTTTAGTTGCAATTATTGCTTTTAGCATGTTTGAGAAAGCATTGACTTATTACTTAAAAACATGAAAAGTTTGAAAATATACATGAAAATACATTAAAATATACATGTAAAGTTTCTTGGTTCTATTGTGATATGCAATAGCATATCATTACACCTTGTAAATTTGAGTGTGTGTTATATGCACTCGTTTTTCATGTGCTAAAATGCAATAATTTCGCTTTATTTATTTTTTTATTGAGGAAAAAAATGGCACAGATAGATAAAGTCTGAACTGATGGCACAGTCTTAACTGCGCAGATGAGGTTCAGAAAGGAGTAGTTTTGATCCCTCTATGGGCCTTGGTTGCAATCGTTGCTTTTAACGTGTTTTAGAAAGAAGTGATTTACTACTTATATGTAAGAAATGTTTTTACATGAAAAGTTTGAAAATATGCATGAAATGTTTCCTGGATCTAATGTTATAGGCAATAACTTTTCATTACACCTGCAAATTTGCTTGTGTGTTTTTCTGTTTTAACTGGGCAGCTGAGGTTCAGGAAGGCATAGATTCGATCCCTCTTGGAGCTTTCGTTGCAATCATTGCTTTTAGTTGTTTCATAAGGATCGACTTACTAATTATATGAAAAATTTCCTTGGTCTAATGTTATATGCAATAGCTTTTCCATCTACCTTCTAAATTTGTGTGTGTGTTATATGCAGCAGTTTTTCATGTATTATATACAGTAATTTTTCGTTACATGCCGATATTTCGCTTTTTTTAAATGAGGGGAAAAAATGGCACAAACAGATCTTAAGTCCAAATTTTTGGCACTGTTAACTAAGCAGCTGAGGTTCAGGAAGGCGTAGATTGGATCCCACTTGGGGTTTTAGTTGCATCATTAGCCTGTTTCAAAAAGCACTGACTGCACCAAAGCACTGACTGACTACACTGTTTCAAAAGCACTGACTGCATCACAATCACCATTGTATCTTCATGTCTTGCAGCGTATAAGCATATTGCATTTACAATCAGGAATCCTGAAGTTCAACTATGTCTATAGCCCATTGATTTACAACACAGTTATGGATTTTAAGGTTTGCGTGTTTAATATTAGATAAGTACAAATTTATATTCAATAGTTACAAGAATTTCTCTATCTGTATTTTTGATAATTAAATGTATGTTCCTTTCAAATCCTATTTTATAATTACAAATTATCTTTGTTAAAGGCTTATCTAGAATCAAAATGTTGCTATAGGCTAAATTGAATTTTCATTTGCATTCCGTTATAGCATAATTAGCAAATATTTTGGAATGTCAGCTTATAAAAAATGACAAATTTTTTTATAATATTGATCAAACACTTTTTTTTTTTTTTTTTTTTTCCTTTCTTCGTCGTCAGATAGTTTTAATAATTTAATAGTTAGAATATATGGGCACTTTTTTTGGCCTATTCACGTCGAGGACCTAGTTCGAAATGAATTCCATATGCAGCTACATTATATTTTATTCATAGAATGAGCACCAAATTATAAAATAAGTAAGTTTTTTAAATTTAATTCATTTTCGTTTTACTAATAGGTTATGTTTTATTATTTTTTGCACGTTTTATTGTTTGCTAAGCAAATGAAATGAATGCTATCTCTTTTATCTATTTGTTGTTCATTTTCAAATTTAAAAAATATATATATTCTAGTATAAGAATATAGATTCTCAATATAAATAAATCTATCATTAAAAATTGCAACAAATGCTAGTGAAGCTTTACTTAGTATTGTTTAAATACACTCATGTCCATAAATTAAGGATAATGAAGTTCAGGCAAAGAAAGAGACAGAAGCAAAACAAATTTGACTTATTTGTAAAGTCTATTTATTAAACAAAAGGTAAAGGGCAAAAAAGATGCTATATGTTTGACATAATTAATAAAAATTGCGATTTTTACTCCCTGGAGCAAATTTCAAAAAAGAATCTATTTACAAAAAACAGTATAACATGATTAGTATGATGGTTAATATGGAGTATGTCTCCCGGACGATGCAATACAGGCCTTACAACGCCTAGGCATGCTGAGCATCAAATTATCAATCTGATCTTGGGGAATATACAAGCAATCCCTCCGAAGTTCCGGTAGACAGATGGGAGGGGGTTGAAGGGCTGCAATTCGTCGGCCAAGCATATCCCACACATGCTCTATTGGATTCAAGTCCGGTGAGTATGCTGGCCAAACCATACGGGGGATATCCTCCAATTGAAGGCATTCGTCTACAATGTTTGCACGGTGAGGACGGGGCGTTGTCATCCATAAATAGAAATTCAGCACCCATGGCGCCCCGAAACAAACGTACATGTTGTTCCAGAAGGACATCCCGATAGATGTGGCCTGTCATCGTTACACTCTGAACATGCAGGCCAGTTCTGGAACCAAGAATAATTCCTCCCCATACGAGCCATCCTGCACCACCGTAACGGTGTCGTTCAATGGTGTTCTCTTGGTGGTAACGGGTACCTGGCGCTCTCCATATGAAAGTCCGGCGACTGCAAACTAAACCTGGGCTCGTCGGAAAACATCACACCAGACCACTGTTGCGGTGTACACAATGCATGCTCTCTACTTCAGGTTAATCGCAGGCGACAGTGAGTTGCGGTAAGTGGAGCACATCTGACATGCCTACGAGCATATAGACCAATGTGCCCTTAGCGTCTGTACACGGTCTGCCTTGAAACTGTCGTACCGGTAGCTGAAGAGAGCTGACGAGACAGGTCTGATGCTGCACTCCGTCTGTTTCTTTTGGCAGTAACTGCTAAATACCGATCCTTATTCGGCGTTGTAACTCGAGGGCGACCTGTGCTGTAACATCTACTCACATTACCATCATCTCGGAATCGTTGCCAAAGCCTGGAGATGACACTCTGGGCGATTCCAAGTTCCTCGGATACTTCCGGCTGGGTACGTCCACATTCCAGTCGTCCGATAATTCTACCATGTAAAAAATCATCCAAATGTTTCCTTTGTGCCATAACTATGCGGTTATTGCACTGAAAGGCTTTGAAAGCGCTTGTGAATAATTTTACTTCTTTGCCACGATTCCTTATATACCCCTCTCTTACACTCTTGTCATTGTGACGTAGTATCCGCGCCATCTGGTGGTCTCCTGTAATTTGCATATTCTTCTTCAAGATGTGTGTGATAATTCTACAGGTGAAATTTTTATTTTAGAGTTCAATTTCTGTGTGATTCTGAATTATCCTTAATTTATGGACATGAGTGTATATTACTTTTCTTTGTATTATAAGAAATTACAGCAATGACAAGTAAAATACATAAATCTAAGATTTTTGTGTAATTGTTAGTTGTTAGATAGACAACATTGTTAAACAGCAACCAAGAACAATTTCAAGTTCAATTTTACTTTACTCACATTTTACTTTATTCTTTATAACATTGTGTAGTGGAACTGTTTTTTCCTCCGATGTAAACTAATATAATAAAATATTGTTTCATTTTCTATTCCATGAAAAAATATATCGGCATACTAAAAAAAAATTTGTGAAATCATTAATAAAGATAAACGTAAAAACCAACAAAGAAATGAATTACTCAGTGATCAATGTTGCGTCTGAAACGAACTGCTTATAGTCGAACTAAACCATTATTAATAGTCTGAGTCTAACTAGACCATTATTAATAATAATGATTTAATTAATTTACTTGAATTTTCACAGCATCACATAAATATTATAAACTATCACACATATAATAATTAAACTTTTAAAACAACATCACATAAATATTATTGTGATGCTGTATTTAAAGTTTTGTCTAAATTAAGCGCTCACTAAAATAATAATAATAATAATAAATGAATAAAATAAAAAATTATTTAATTGTCACATTAAATATTTTTTTTCGTTATTTAACATCATTTATTTAATTTTTCTAAAACTTTTATTTACATGGATTATAAGAATTTAAATGTCAGAAAAATGCAAGTATTCCATCTTTTTTCGAATGCTTACTCCCACCTTTTTTTTTTTTTTCCCCAAAAGATAAAAAGATAAAAAAGAATAATTAGATGCAATTATAAACGAAAGCAGAAAAAACTTTCAGTTGTTAAAGGAAAAAAAAAAAATTCCTTTTCAGTTTTAGATACACATAATAGATTTGCAGTATATTTTTTTTTCTAACTTCTAAAATGCTTAAAATATTTTTAAAGTCATTATCTTGCAGAAAATACACTTAACTTTATTTAAAAACTTCTTTCTTTTTTTCTTCCCAGAAAAAAACAACGAAAAAAACCTTCTCACAGTATCATAGCGCGCCCGTCTGGCTCCATCTACAGAGAGACAAAAGCTGCCTCAATCGCTCTCGGAATGCTAAACCTTTTATTTCAGCTGAAAAACTACGAAAGGGTCAAACAGGAAGGGATTTTTTCTGCGAATTACGGGTGGATGCCTCGTTAGCCCCGGTTTGTTTATCCTTTTTTCCAGAAGACAGAACTCACAAAGGCGGCACAACATTCTACCCTGTGGGTCCGAAAAGCTGAAGTTGCTGGACAATAAACTAGCAAGTAAATCATTTTTAATCAGGGCGGTCCCTTTGCTTTGTGGGCATTTTGGGACGTTAGGGGATTTAAGATTAGTATTTTGCGATCTTCTGTAACCAAAAAGATCATTGAACCTAGTATGGATTCGAACGTGAGAATGTAAAGGAATTCAATCTGTACATTCTTCTTCATACAATCACCTTTTTTGCAAAGTTAATGAACTTGTTTCAAATTGATAGCAATATGAAGTTATATTGCTTAAATACAAAGTGTTGCCACCTTAGAGTCAGTTTGTTTATCCTTTTTTTCCGGAAGATAGAATTCACAAAGGCGGTATACAGCATATTCTACTCTGTGGAATGTGAGAAGTTAAAAGAATTCAATCTATTACATTCTTCGTCATATTATCACATTTTTTGCAACATAAACGAACCTATTTCAAGTTGCGAATTACGGGTGGATGCCTCGTTAGCCCCGGTTTATTTATCCTTTTTTCCGGAAGACAGAACTCACAAAGGCGGCTCAGCCTTCTACCTTGTGGGTCCGAGAAGGTGAAGTTGCTGGACAATAAACTAGCAAGTAAATCATTTTTAATCAGGGCGGTCCCTTTGCTTTTTGGGCATTTTGGACGTTAGGGGATTTAAGATTAGTACTTTGCGATCTTCTGTAACCACAAAGATCATTGAACCTAGTATGGACTTGAACGTGGGAAGTTAAAGGAATTCAATCTGTCGCATTCTTCGTCATTTTATTTCAAAATTAACGCACTTGTTTCACATTGACCCTGTGATCCCTGTGAAGTTATATTGCTTAAAGGACAAAGCATAAAAGCGAATAGCGCATTAAAATATTGTTAAACATTTTATATTACATTATGTTGTTGGAGTATCCCTCATGCAAGGAGGGAAGACGGAGACAGCTTCTGTTGTGATGGAGCTCCCATAGTTAGAAGTTTGACTCGGCTCCGTAGCAATGAAGAATTAAGGCAGTGTCTTCCAGGAGGACTTTTAGTTGGAGCTACCCCGCATATGAGAGAAAATACGAAAAACTCCCCCCAGGTCCGATTCTCGATGCAAGATGCTGAACATCCCAAACGCCATCGAGTATCTTCATTTTTTGAAACAACAACAAATGCCGCCAGCGGATTGAACCTCCACGCTAATGCTCACCAACGGCGCTCGTTGTCACTGAGCCACGAGTCGGGCCCTATTATATATCTAATACCAGTCTATTATAAAAGCCAACTAGGAAGTCAAGCAAATGTATTTTCTCAGAAATCCTTTATGTAATTGAAATTTTCCATTTTTATTAAAATATTCTATAAAATTATGGAGGAAACTTCATTTACAATTCACTTTTTTAAGCACGTGTTTTCAATTTTTTTTTATTTTGTAGAAATGAGTTATTGCAATATCCTGTTTATTATCAATTACGTCAAATCTTTCATCAAACAATTTTAAAATTTATTGAAACTTACGAATATCGAAGATAGTTTTCGAAAATTGGCTCTACGGTTTATCGCTCTACGGCCATCCTGTGCACATTTTAGACAAAATAGACCATGACCTACAGTTTAATGTTATTGATTTACATAAGTGAAGGAAAATTCACCATGATGTTAATGTTTTATATTAAATTTACTTTTAATTTAAAAAAATTTTTTTTAATAAATTTCTCTACTAACTTACTTTATTTTTTGGGAAAATTAAAAAAAAAAATAATAATAATAATAAATAAAAATAAATAAATGAAAATAAATAAATATAAATAAATAAATAAAAATAAATAAATAAAAATAAATAAAAAAAATAAATAAAAAAAAAGAAGAAAAATGAAAAAAAAAAATTGATGAACTTAAAAAAAATCAGTTCGCAGCATAAAATATATTTCTCCATTAAATTACATTTCAGTTTCAAAGTACTTTGATATCAAGTTTTCATTTCCAGAATTTTAAATATTACTCACTCATTAATTCAATGTGGTTTTTCCCTTCAAAACTTTCTCTTCCCTTTTTTTTTTCTCTCACTTCAAGGTTTCATTTTCAAACATCCATAAAAAGTGTCCCTTTTTTTTTTTTCTCTCTTTTCCTTCCCTGTCGAGTAACACACCATCAAACCACTTTGAGTAGAACAAAATTTGTTGGAGGAAAATAAACTTAGTGGAATTAGTTTGAAGTGCCTGTTTTTTTCATCTTGGGTTTAATAAAAATATTTTTGATGGAAGATAGATTTGCTTAATTACATCCTTCATTTAATAAAAATATTTCGAAAAGAAAAAATCTTATCAAGGCTACTAATTTTTTTTTTTTTTTTTTTTTTATTCATTGAAAAATTGTTTTTTTTTCCCCCTCACTTCTGTACTCAAATATTTAGTTCATTGGCAAAAACTGGCAATAAAAAAAACGCATAATAGAATTTACATTCGATTCTGAAAGAAATATCTTATACATTATTTAATGGTTGACGTGCAAACAATATAATAAAGTAATTTAATTGTAAATTAATTTTCAAATTTTTTCTATTTTTTTTCATCATATTTTATCATATTAAGCAGAATTTGATTTTATTTAATCAGTACACATCGTTATTTTCAGTAACCTTAGTTTTTATTTCAAGTATTTTTTTTTTTTTAATTAATTAGCTTATTTCAATTTTTTTTATACTTTAATACAGGGTCACTCAAACTTTTTCGCTTTTTGACTCTCTTCTTAGATCATGTGTTTTTTTAGACTACCTTTCTGAATCCTGGGTTTCCCTAAACTTTCCTGCTGAATCCTAGGTTTCCTAAGACTCTGTTGTTGAATCCTGGGTTTCCTTACACTTCCATGCTGAATCCTAGGTTTCCCTAGACTCTCTTTAATGCTGGGCTTTTCTTGACTGCCTTTCTGAATGCTCAATCCTAGATTTCCTTGTTGAATTTTGGGTTCCCCAGACTCCCTTGCTTATTATTGGGTTTTCTAGGTATGCTTGTTGAATCCTGGGTTTTCCTAGATTCTCCTGCTGAATCCTTGGTTTTCCCTACACTTTCCTGCTGAATCTTAGGTGTACTGAATTCTCTTTGTGTTTAATCCTGGGTTTTTCTTGACTGCCTTGCTGAATCTGGGGTTTTCCTAGATTTTCTTCTGAATCCTGGGTTTCCTCAGACTCCCTTGCTTATTATTAGGTTTGCTGAATCCTGGGTTTTTCTAAGAGACCTTGCTAAATTTTTTTTTATCTAGGTGACCCTGCCAAATTCTTGAGTTTTCTAGGCGATTCTTGATTTTTCCTAAGTACTTATTTCTAATAAAAATATTCTAGTAAATATATTTTTAAAATAGTGAATATTTTATAGTTAAATCATAATGGTCCAACCAGCGTCCGAGTGCTGTTAAGAATATTACCAGCCTAGAAACAGTGAATTTCCTTTACATATTATATGATAAAAGGCTGTAAATTCCAAATTCAAAAAATAAATTAAAAGGACAATAAATAAAAAATAAAATGAATGAAAAGGAATTATGTTGAAACGAATAAAAGTGAATTAATAAATAAAATTTTAAATTATAGGCTATAAAGATCAGGTAAGAGCACGCGCAGAACTATTTTATATATTTCGTTTTTTTGCAAATTCGCTTCAAGAATTAATGTTTTTACTTATTTGAAACTAGTCATTTAAATTCTTTCGTAATTTTTAGTTACACGTAATTGAAAAAATGTAACGGATTCAGAGAGGAAAAAGCGGTCTTTAATAGCTTTTAAATTATTATCATATAATCTATGGATTACAAACATTTCGTAGGATTTATCATAGTAAACTTGCAGTGATTTTGCTTCAATTTACCTTGCGCGATTTTGCTTAACATTTCCAATCATTTCAACCATCATGAAACATATTTTATGTTGAAAAAAACATTAAATTTTTAACACTTTGAAAAAAAAAATCTCTCCAAAATAAAAGGCAAAATCTTTAAATGTTCTCTGCTCTATTCTAATATCGCTTTCAAACTCATTTTCATGATAGCAATTTTACATAATGGTTTCTATCCTTGAATCATCATGAAATATGTTTTATATTAAAAAAATATCACATTTTAAACAATTTGAAAAAAAAATAATAATAAAATCCCTCCACAATAATTGGCGAAATCTTTATGTGTTCTCTGCTCCTATTCTAGTCTGGCATTTCAAACGCGTTATCATGATAACGAATTTAATTGCAACCATTTTGCATAGTGGTTCTAATCACTTGAACCATGCATAAAACATATTCTATGTTAAAATAAAATAAATAAAAGTTTTAAAAAAATAAAAAAGGCAGTAATGAAGTCAAAAAAGTTTAAAACTAGTTATAAAAAAAAATCACACTCAAACAGCAACTCAGACGTGCTGTTCTAAAATGCACAATCTGTGTTCCCTGTTCCTATTCAAGCCTGGCATTGCAAATGCGTCATCATGATAACAAATTTAATTACAAAATTCTATTGCTCCTATCCTATTTCTACTCGTCTGTATTTCAAACGCGTTATCATGATAACAAATTTGCATCGGTATTTTAAATATTGGTTGAAGCCTTGAACCATCATGAAACATATTTTATATTGAAAAAAGCATTACATTTTAAACAATTTGAAAAAAAAAAAAATCATCCACAATAAAAAGCAAAATCTCTAAATGCTATCTGCTCCTATTCTAGTCTGGCATTTCAAACACATTATCATGATAACAATTTAATTGCAACACCATTTTGCATAGTGGTTCAAATCACTCGAACCATGCATAAAACATGTTAATAAACCTATGTTAAAATAAAATGAATAAAAGTTTAAAAAATAAAAAGCAATAATGAAGTCAAAAAATTTTAAAACTAGTTATATATATATAAAAAAAATCACACGCAAACAGCAACTCAGACGTGCTATTCTAAAATGCACATTCTCCATTCCCGGATGCTGCTGAAAAACCATTTCACTAAAACAAAAACTATGCGTATTGTAGAGCAGGGCAGAGGGAAAAAAAACTTCCAACAAAACAAAAGTGAAAAAAAAAGGAAACAGCCACATGGTGTTCTTCCCTGCACCCCTGAAAGTAAGGAACGAAACCACTGTAATTTCGTAGCTTAATGAGTTGTGCCCAACATTTGAGAGAAGACCACACAAAAAGGTGGCCCTATCGCATGGCACATCTCTTCTCCAGTTGAGTTTGTGTACCTAGCATGATGGTTGTGAATTAGGGTGGTGCCACAAATGCGTGTGTAATCCGCAGTAGGAAAGAAACACATACGTATATATTGGGGTTTTTAAAAAAATCTTGTCAATGCTGACAGTGTTTGTATTTGAAACTACGTCTACGTCGTAAACTTTATTTATTATTATTATTATTTTTTTAATTTCAAGCAAGTATAGTAGTGGTTAAAGAAAATAAGGTTAAAATACACACACTACACGAAAAAAAAAAAATTTACTAAAAATTTGTTTAAAAAAGTTTTGCGTTTCATTCATAGTTTATATATTTACTCTAGGTAGGATACAGTAAATATATTAACTATGAATGAAACTCATACGAGACTTCTTTTGTCTTGTATTATTATGATTAAATAATCAAATAAAGAATCAATACAGTAAATAAATTAACTGTGAATGAAACTCATATGAGACTTCTTTTTGCTTTTTTTTATTAAGATTAAATAATCAAATAAGGAATCAATGCAGTAAATAAATTAACTGTAAATGAAATTCATTTGAGTATTTGTTTGTATGTATTTATTTGTATAGTATTTGTTTGTATTATTATGATTAAGTAATCAAATATTGTATCAACACAGTAAATAAATTTACTATGAATGAAGCTCATATGAGACTTCTTTTTGCTTCTTTATCATGATTAATTAATTAAATAAAGTATCAACACAGAAAATAAATTGACTATGAATGAAGCTATGATTTCACAAGCCTAGATAAATTAAGTATACAAAGCGCTGATTAATAAAATATGCAACAAAATTCCTATTTTAAAAAAAATAGAAAATTATTAACGTATTTTTAACATCAACATACAACTTTTAAGATCCTTAAAATGTCAATAGATCTTTATTGCTTATATTTATATTTATATTTGTTTTATTTTGATTGTTCACTATCAAGATGATGGTCCATTGCTTCAGTGTTATGTAAATTTCAGTTTGAAAAAATGACATCTACAATGCGAACTTTGAACCTAAAAAGTTACTTCCTATATTGTACTAAAAAAATAAAACACATGAAAAAAAAATACTGCATTCTAATGACATTTGCTTTCTACCAGTCTAATTTCTACCAATTACCTACTATTAGTTTTATTTTGATTGTTCATTGGTTATCAAGACGATTGTCCATTGCATCATTATCATATATATGTCAACTTTGTCCCAAAAAGTTTCTTCTCTTATAGTACTAAAAATACAAAATAAATGAAAAAAAAAATGGTTCAATAAATAATAATGGTGAGAATAAATGAATAGTGCAAAACGTTCTCATAAAAAATGAAATAGTTTTCAAAAATAAGACTACAATAAAATGGTGCAAAATGTTCTCATAAAAATTAAGTAGTTTTCAAAAATAAGATTACAATAAAATGGTGCAAAATGTCCTCATAAAAAAATGAAGCAGTTTTCAAAAATAAGACGATAATAAAATGGTGCAAAATGTTATCATAAAAAATGAAGCAGTTTTCAAAAATAAGACTACAATAAAATGGTGCAAAACGTTCTCATAAAAATGAAGTAATTTACTAAAGTAAGAAGACAATAAAATGGTGCAAAATGTTCTCATAAAATAATGAAATAGTTTTCAAAAACAAGACGACATTAAAATGATGCAAACGCATGAAAATTTCATGAGCATTAATCCTAATGATAAGGAATTTGCATCATCATTTAACAAACAAGCCTATTTTTACTTTTATAAGTGCCAATCAAAAAATTTCCCCCTTCTGAAAGGCACACCACATACTTCTCTTTCAATCATCGAACCACGACTGGTCCGAATATCTCATCGTGCACAAAACAGGAACTGGTTGGAAGGGGGCGGAAAGGTTACAAGCAAATGGAAAAGAAGGAGTTAACCTTCGCCACCAGGTGCCAAAACGTCCATCAAATCGAGTTTAAAATACAGATGTAAATAAAAGATAACGTCTCCGAGCTCGATATAGCTATTAATCCATCGACAACTTGTCTGGCATTTCACTGGCGAGCTTCTGCCAACTGTCAATCACCAGTCATGTCTTGGTAAATAATGCAGATATAATTGTCTCGGAGCCTGGACAACATTTTGTTGGGTCAATTTCTGAAGCTTCTCCGGGTTGAAAGTCATGTGGCTGTGCGAGTCTGGAAGGAAGGCATTTTATTTACCATTTTAATCATCAGTCATGACTTGGTAAATAAAGCGGATAGATAATTGTCTAACTCTCTGCAAAACATTTAGCTGGGTCAACTTATATGGGGAAGTCATGTTCAGCGTTAAGTTTGAGAGACAGGGCTTTATTTAGTGGTAAAGAAAACGGTTGGATCAATGCTTTTATGTGTGTTGCTTCCAATACTTCGTCACTTGATTTGATGTAGCAAATGGAAAGAAAAATTGTATCGTTTCTTATTTTGTTGTATTTGGCTTGTTACCATTAGTTGTTAATCATTGTTTATCACCATTTATATGTTGGGTGCTTTAATTTAATATCAATAGTTGTTAATCATTGTTTGCCACCATTTATATGTTGGTGCTTTAATTTAATATCATTAGTTGTTAATCATTGTTTTTCGAGATTTGTATGTTGGGTGCTTTAATGTAATATCATTTTGTGTTTAGAGAAAGCATGGCTATATATAAATATTCCGAATGACATGGGAATTTAATTGCAGAAAATTCGAAGTTAAATCTGCAATAGAAGAAAATTTTATTAAATATTGTTAAATAAACATAACTTTTAGTAGATATATGCATATAAATATTGGGCACAAGGAGAAAAATAGTTTGTTATTGTCGTATCTCCCGAAGAGCACAAGAAAATCAAATATCATGGTGCTCTTGGATAATATTAGCTATGCTGATTACCAGCTCAGATCATGAATCCTCTTCCAAGGGATGGTCCAGACAATGCATGGCGGCTGCAACAGCTGGGCAATTAAAGACATGACGAGGAGTAAGCTCAACTCCAGGAGAGTTGCTTTTTTTTTTCTTGGTATTTTTTATTTCATTAAATTGTTGTTGTTTAAATATATGTTGGGTGCTTTAATTTAATATCATTTTTAGCTTAGAGAAAGTATGGATGACTATAAATATGTCAAATGATACGGGTAATCTAACTGCAGAAAATACGAAGTTGAATCTTTCATAGAAGAAAATTTTATTAAATGTTGTTGATGTTGTTGTTGTCATATCCCCTGAGGAGTAGAAGAACATCAAACATCGTGGTGCTCCAGAATAATATTAGCTATGTTGATTGCTAGCTTGGAGAATAAATTCTCTTCCGAAGGATGGTCCAGACAATACATGTAACAGCTGGGCAAAAGACATGATGAGGATCGACGTCAGGATAGTTGACACATTTTTGGCATTTTTATTTTATTAAATTCTTTTCTAAAATTAAACAAAACAGTGTATTTAATCGATTAAAAGAAAGAATAATTATTTCACTAAGCAAAGCGTAATTGAATATTAGAGTAAGATACAAAAAAAATTAAATAACTTTTGATATAAAAATAATTTTTTTTACAAATAAATTTTAATTTTTCAATAGTTAATCCGAAACAAATTTAGGCGAAAAATAAAAATATAAACGAAACACATACAAGTTATTGAAATAAATAAAATAATAAATAAATAAAAAAAATGAATAAATAAAATAATAAATAAATAAAATAATGAATAAATAAAATAATAAATAAATAAAATAATAAATAAATAAAATAATAAATAAAGTTATTTCAAATTGAATTAGTACCGTAACAAATATTAAATTTCATTTCAATTTATAAAATTTATAAACATTTATCGTTACATAACTTTGCTGACAATCTAAACTTACATTTGTTCAAGAATGACACGCACACTCGCAACTATATATGTAAAAAAAAATCGCTCCAACGATAAATACGATTACTCAACTTTTCTTCCTTCATCGCGAAAACCTGGCTGATATATCGCTTCGAAAGATTAATCGATATAGAAATACTCGCCCGTACGACACTAAAAATTTTAATGACTAGGAACGAGAGATATCAATACCCTAAAACCTACATTCTAATAAGCAGCTAGGTGCAAAAATTTCCTGTCAGAAATCATTCCACATTGTAGACACCAATTGAGAATTCTAATTGCTACCTGTCAATTTCTCGTATGCCCACTTTTTTTTTATTATTTGCCTTTCCTCTCCTCACCCTACCATTACGGCAGCAGCCTCTTCCTTTTCGAAGGGGGGGAGAAACCCCCTATAATTGGCTCCCCCCCCCATGCCAAACGAGAAAAGGTCCTGACATCAGAGATGATGTAAAAACTGTAATCAGGATGGATTCTGTGCTATAACTATTTGTTTGTTAAGGTGAATTAATTCTTGTCTCGAAGATAGCACTAAAGCGGAAATGTAGGGGTTTTTTTTTATGCGTATATCAGCAGTCAATTTGAGGGGTCGTATCTGTGGCGTTTATTATGCGATCTGTCGATGAAGGTTATTGGGTTTTTTCTAATTTCATTTTGTGTTTGTTCCCTCGTTGGATTTGTGCTGTAAAGGAAGTTTGGGTTTGGTTTGGTTTGTCGCTCTACGGTCATTTTGTGCAAACTTTAGGCTAATTAGAAGGGGACCTACAGTTTAACGTGGATTCTGAACCACGAACAAACATCCTTGCCAGGATTCGAAACTAAAGCCTGTGGTACCAAAGGCCAGAGCGCTAGCCAATTGGCCATCAGGCTGCAGAGGAAGTTTGGGAAAAGGTTTAAAAATTGAAAGTTTGGGAATTGGGAAGTTTGGTTTCAAAATTTATATTCTGTGAATTTGTTTATTATTAATGTACACACACACACACACACACGCAAATGTCAAAATTTAACCAAAAATAGGATTTTTTAAAAACTTTTTTAATCTTTATATTTTAACAACTTTTTCCCCACTTTGTCTTCCGTTATTCGCTATTTATAAATCGAAAATGCAGCAGATTTGGTGTTATATAAGAGGCATAGGTTGGAGAGGTGGGTATGTACTACATAATACCCACAAGAGGGAAAAGATAGGTTTTATATATTATATCTTGGGAAAAATTTCAGAGGTAACTGCCTAATGTTTGCATTTCCCAATGGAACCGGAAAATTATCACAATGATATCATCACTATCTACAATGAATTTACTCAAAGATCATTGTGGCAGTCTGTTGGACAATTCGCTAGGGCTCTGGCCACAATGGTACCACAGGCTTCAGGTTCAAATTTTGGCGGTGGCATAAATGTTTGTTAGTGATTCGGAATCGGGGCCTGATGGCAGAGTGGCAAGCGCTCTGACTGTCGGGATTGTAGTGGTGGGATGCATGGATGTTTGTAGTCGTTCGAAATTCACTTTAAGCCGTAGATCCCGAACTCATATGACTGCAGAGCGTTACCTAGCCCAATCAGACATCTCACCCTCATTATTCCCAAATTGTAAAGGGGCAACTCAGCTCTAGGCACAGTGATGTGGTGTAGTGTAGTGTAGTGGTTCGGAATCCACGTTAAATTGTAAATTCCGGTCTATTTAGCCTAAAGTGTGCAAAAAATAAATACTTGTTCATGTATTTGAATTTGAAGTTACGAAAGAAACATATTTGGCTTGTTAAATTTAACGAAATAGTAGCAGTGTATGCTAACAAGCTGTATTTTATTTTATAAAAATCATGATTTTTTAATACTTAACTTATCTAACGAAATCGAAAGAATTGCATCTTTTTATCGTTATCGATTACAATAATTAATGAAGAAAGTTTTAAATAATTTATAGGAATGAGATGTTTATCAATTTCTTGATGCATACATTAAATAAATTATTCACCAACTTTAGTTCTGAAATTTTTTTTACAGCAAATAATTTTTTTAAAATTTTTCTTGAAGTTAGTTTCAATTAGTTACCACTAAAAATATAATGTGTTTGTACAGTTTCCAAAACTATAGAATGTATATATATATATAGATATACATATCCATCTATCTATCTATATATATATATAATCTATATATATATATATATATCACAAATATATATCACTATATATATATATCACAAAAAAGATATTGAAAATATGTACATTTAAATTACCTATGTATAGAATTCTGTGTTGAAAACATATGCAGAATATTTAAATTTAATTTAAAAGTAAAAAAATTTTGTGTTACCTGTAAAAAAAAATTAATATTTTTTGTTTAATAATTCCTAAAAACAAATCAAAAAAATTTTTTAAATTATTTTTACGATATTCAATTTTTTTTTTTTTTTTTTTACTATAATAAAAATTCTT
Source organism: Caerostris darwini (assembly GCA_021605075.1). Lineage (NCBI taxonomy): Eukaryota > Metazoa > Arthropoda > Arachnida > Araneae > Araneidae > Caerostris > Caerostris darwini. The sequence goes on along the minus strand of BPLQ01003840.1, from coordinate 716,023 downwards.
TCTGCAACTAAAGATACTAATTTTTTTTTACAGGTAACACAAACGGGAATTTTGTCAAGTGTTTGATGAAATTAAGAGAAAAATGAAAAAAATAAGGATCTTAAAGTGAAATAATTTAATGAAATATGTTGATTCGCTTTTACTATAAAAAAATTTTTTTTTTTTTTTTTTTAGTAGTTTTTCATTTTTTGTTTATTTTAGAATAAAAAAATGTCAATAGATACTTAAAACAAAAATTAAAAACATAGAAATTGTACTTTAGATTACTATTCATTAAACCAATAAAACTAGTCACTACTATAAACCATTAAAACTTATGTATAAAGATTATTGTGTGTACATATATATAAACAGGAACACCATAGCCAAAGAAGAATAAACAAGAGGTGGGTTAGTAACACGCCAATTTTGCTCGCCAACAGCTACTACCAGTATTCTCTACAAATAAATTGCATAACAAAACTATCATAGCCTTTGCAATATAGAATCTTGGAGATGCCTCGCATTCTGACTTCTAAAAAAAAAAATGTTCAAGATTCGAAGGACCCACGAAACTGAAAATCATTTAATAAACCTAAAAGTCCAAAGACTGAAAGGGAAAAACTGTATAAGCAAATCAAAAAATGCAAAAATTTATACAAAATATATACAAGTACAGAGTGTGAAAAGTTGTTATCCAGGAAATCCGTAAAACCCGAAATAAAATAGAAATCCGAAGGAAATTAATTATAACAACCTAAAGATGCTTTATGAAATATGATGCAACTAGCGACGCATTCCGAAGACATGGATAGACAAGAACAACCATCCTTTTAGAGCCGGTAAAGCACATGATTGAAGGATATATATATATATATGTGTGTGTAGAAAGAATGATTTTGTTAAGTAAATAATAACAAGATCACTTTCATTTTTGAACTTAAGTGAGATGATATATTTTCTTTGCCGCTATCCTGTTTAAATTTTCTGTAAATTTAACAATCAAAAATTGCGACAATATTAAACTAAATAAAACATCTGATAGCCAAATTCTGTTCTAAATTGACTGTAATGTGTTTTTCAAAAAGAAGTTTATAAAAAAATTTCAAAATTCCTTTCAAAATGAAAGGAAGTATTAGATTTATTTAAAGTATTAGTATCTTTCAATACATACATCATCACATGTAATTCATTCAAATTATGCTGATAGACTAAACACATTTTGTCCAAAATAACAACTTGTAAAAAGCTTTCATTAATATCGCAACATTATCATTTATAACCATTTATTTATCATTTATAATCATATTTTTCGTAATGCAAATTCTCTGGCTTCGTTAAACACTAATCTACATATGCTAATTCTGATAGCAATCATAAATTTATCTTTCACAATTTAAGATTCAGAAGCGCATTATTTTCTACCTAATAATACCCAGGTATGTTGTCCTTGCCATAATAATTGATCTAAGCTTCATGATTGTTATTCTTACAGCAATCGTTAGTCTTATAAAGATCATTTTTCTTTCGCCACGTCTAATTAGAATGTGTTAAAAATTCAATATAAAACAATAATTTTAATGCAATTGAAAATTCAGTATAAATAATAATACTCAGTCTTCAAAAAAGCATCTGCCAAATCTGTTTTGAAGCATCTGCTGAAAAATCTAACGCTATCTGATCTATTAAATCTAAATAATATATCCCGCTGATCCCAGCGGGATATATTTTTAATGGGCGATATACTCATTAAAATTTATTATATATTTTTAATAAAAAACAATTTTTCTAAAAAAATAAATATATAAAAAAATAAATATTTATAAATAAATATTAATTCTTCATTCATTATAAAAAGTTTGTATTACATTCATTTAAAAAAAATATAACATCATATTTTTCGTTAATATTTGTAGAGAAAATTATTTAATAGCTTGATTTGATATAGAGAGAGTTTTTTCTGTTGTATTCTTGATTCTTAGAATAGTAATCTTTTACAGAAAAATTTAAAAAAAAATAATAATAAAATAATAATAATTATGCCTTTTAATCCCAGCTTAAATATATTTTCAAGAAAAGCGAGTAATAATTGGCAAATTAACTTCAGTTTTTATTATATTCCGTTTTTTATTATATTGCGGTAGGAAGGTAGTTTTTTATTATATTGCGGTAGGTTAGTAGGTAGGAAATCAATGAAAATAAAATGACCGGTACCATTTGAGTACCTACATCGTTATGTACGTTAACTCTGAATCTGCTATAGATCTGTCTCTCTTATTACGTATAACCTCGGATCGTATTGACTGGCATTTGAAAGCAATTACACAATGAAATTTATGTTTTATAACAGTATCAAAGAGCGATTTATTATAGATATGATAGATATGAATGTCAAGATACTATATTATAGTTGAAACCTTTTTTTCTTTGAATTTTTTTGGATTCTAATATTTTTAACGATATTCTCCTTTCCTATCCCCCCCTCCCCCAAAAAAAAAACCGTACTAAAGAATATATTTAATAAAATCTGGCTACATCAAGTCATATCACTTAGTCACATCCCCATACCAAGCAAATTTGAATTTGTTGCCCATCTCAGTATGTACTATATCTCAGGTCAAACTACCTGACATTCAAGAACTTAAGGAATAGAAGGAAAAAAAAAATGTTTAATTACTAAAATAAAGCCTTAATTACAATTAATAACTGCCTTGTAAATAATATTACTTATATATTACCATTAAATAATTGTTATTTTTGCAAAACCTTTTCTATGTAAATATTATTTATGAAAAACAACTCTTTCGGTATTACAACATTGTATTCGTGTACAATAGTTTGCTTTATATCTAGTACATAAATAGCAAATGTATCTCATACATTCATATGGAAATACTAAAGAAGAAATTGTTACTTTTTATTTATTTATTGATGTCCTTGAGCTCTCCCGATATTTCCACATCAAAGGTACAAAAACGGGATCGGTGAGTTACCGGATCTTTGATGTGGAATGCTTTCAGAATTGTCCCCTGACGAATCGCTAATGCGTCGGGTGATTCGGCCATCAGATTTGTCAATTCTGACGGCAGATTTCTCTTTTTTTTCTTTCTTGCAGCCATTTTTTTTCTTTATGCAATTTATGTTTGCCAGGAGTTCTCACTCATTCATATAAGGAGAAAACATAAGTAGCCAAGATGAATAAATATAAGGAATTCCTTTCTAAATTTTACTTATTTTTAAAATTACTTATCCGGAAGACGAATAACATTTCTTGCTTGCTTGGAGGATTAGACGAATTTCTTGAAAAGATAAGACGAATAACTATAAATTCAGTTTTTTTTCTCTTTTTAAATGGGATTGAAGAAATTTTGTAAGTTAATGTTTCTGATTGTTTATTGTTGTTTCTATGTTTAAGAAGCAAGTTAATTTCGTTTAAATTTTTCATATACTTCTAAAGAAAAAGAAAAAAAATTGAGAAAAACATGAACATTAAACATTAACATCAACATCAATTTAAAACATCATATATAATCGTTTTTCTTCTTCTATTGACAAAGACCTTTCCGTGAATCATCTTCCATTCCAATCTCTGCTTTGTGACAGTTATCCAGTTAGTAATTCTTAAAACTGCAAAACAACAAAATCTGCCTCCCCACAATCGGCCCATCTCAACTTGGACCTACCCCTAGTTCTAGTTCCAAAAGGTATATAGTTGAATATCCTAAATGTCAAGGATGAAAGGGTCCATTTGGCAGATGTGGTCCGCCAACCTCATACGTCCTATCTTGACGAATTTAAGGATATCTGCCTCCATAAACAAGCTATATAATTCAAAATTCTGTCGTTGCCTCCACAATCCATTCTCATTCACAGCTCCAAACATATTTCCAAGAGCTTTTCGCTCAAAGGAGGCCAATTGTTCAGCCTGTGATTTAGTCCAAGTCCTAGTCTCAGATCCATAGGTGAGCGCAGATCTAATGATTGCCTTATATAACATAATTTTTGTATGTCTCTTAATTAATTTTAACTTTAAGAAAATTTAACATTAAACATAACATCATTTTATATGATCTGATATAGAACATTACTTGTATTTCTTTTTAATGATCCATAAAATTCATGTAGGCATAGACTGTTCTTTGTGAAATCCAGTGTATGTTCAGAAATTTTTATTTTTATTAAACACTGTTGAGTCTCATGTTCCACTTATGTTTGCTCCAAACATCTCACCGATAGGGATGAGGGAAGATATTGCCTTCTAGAAGGACATTCAGGGGTAAGCAACCCACAACTACATAAACAACTGCAACAACAACAACAAAAATTCCCACAAAATGGATCTGAGACTTGGACTTGGACTAAATCTCAGGCTGAGAAGTTGCCCATACTTGAGAGAAAGGCTCTTAGAAATAAGTTTGGAGCTGTGATTAAGAATTGATTGTGGAGGCAACGACATAATTTTGAATTATAGGGGTTGTTTAAGGAGCCAGATATCATTCAATTCATCAAGATAGGACGTATGAGGTTTGCGGGCCACATCTGCTGAATGAAGCCTTCATCCTTGACATTTAGGATATTCAACTATATACCTTTTGGAACTAGAATTAGGAGTAGGCCCAAGTTGAGATGGACCGATTGTGTGGAGGTATATTTTAAAGTTTTAAGAGTTACTAACTGGAAAATTGTGGCAAAGCAGAGAATGGAAGAAGTTTCTCGGGAAAGCCTGGACCAAACAATGAGCTGTCTAGTCAATAGAAGATGAAGAAGGAAAGATCTACGGGTTCATATTTCTCATGCACATCTAAGCCTAATTTCTGACATCATATCATTTTCTTCTTTTGTGACTTAATTTAATTACGTACATTGTGAGACTGGTGAATGTTGGCATTAATTAAAACAAGCATAAAAAGATACTATAATTACAATACTTTATTATTACCTTTATGTTATTCTTGGTTAAAAAATCTATAGAATGCCAAACATATTTTAAATATCAATGCATAATTACGATTATTTTTTTGTTTCTGTTTGTAATCTTTATGACACATAAGAAAACTATGCATAAAAAAATTAAAAAACATCTACATATAAGTTCAAAAAAAAAAAAAGAGTTGAGTAATTTTGCGTGGAATTTGAAGGGAAGGGCAATTTAGTTAATACTGAACAATTATCCCAATACATCATTAATTAATTATGCATATTAGTAAAAAAGATTGACACGTAGAATACTCAAAATATATATTGAAATTCCTATGCTTTTTATTATGACATTCCTTTAATGAAATTTATATGTTGGTTTAATTTTTTTTTCATACTATATCATCTTTTGATTTTAGATAGTGAATTTATCGATCATAGAACATATAATTAAAGAATGATTCTTATTTTCTATTATATTGTTTTTCTTAATTTATCGAAAGACAGGTATGAAAAACCCGTGTATCTTTTCGAGAAACATAACTATAATAATCAATGGTTTTTAGTGAGACAATGTTTTATAGATTGAAAAAAAAAAAAGGCGTGAGATATTGAGTCCCCATGGTCAAGAAAACCTATTTTTTAAATTTTCTTTTACTAATCTTTTTTTTTATTCTTATGTATGTCCTTAATTGCATTTCTGTATAAAATTAAATTGATAAAGGTTACTGAAGGCAGATTTATAAATAATAAGCAAAAACATTTTGGCCAAAATGTATTTTTTTATACATATTTATCAATATTTTTATATGTTAACTTAAACATTATTTTTAGAATAATTAATATTGTTTATGTGCAAAATGGATACATTAATTAATAAGACATTTTCGTTTTATCATTTTCAGTTTGAAAGTCAACGTTAGAAAACAAAAACGTATTCTACGTCAATTTTGTTCTATGTATAATATACAAAGTGATTTGCTTTTTTTTTTTTTTTTTTTTTTTTTTTTTACTGAATTATTTTCTAATTTTAGCTACAGAAGTCATGGTTCGAAGACTGTGTAAATATAATTTTCTTCTTTTATTTCTCTATTAGAAAAACTAGTTTATTGATATGTAGTAACTAGAAAGATGAGATTTTTTGGGGGGTTTCCTCCTATATGATGCAGACTCCATATACATCAATATACCCTCTATTTACCTTCGGTGGAATGTTCATATAGTATTAAATTCTGAATTTAAAAAAATATGAAAATTATTAAATTACACTATATTTTAAAAAATCAAACATTTTTATAATTATTTACATTGTAATACAATGATGAAATTTTATAATGAAATATTAATTATAACACGAATTACTGATTGGATTATATTATACTTTATATTCCTTTCGTTTTCAAATAATGAAATGCATGCATTTTTCGTAGGTACAAGTATTTCAAGTAGTTTCAACAAGTAGTTCAAAAAAGTACATATACAAAAAATGTATACAATGCTTAGATATATAGCATTATATAGTGAAAAACATTAATTAAATCATTAATTAAAAATCAACATAAAATTCATTAATTTTCTTCAACTTAAACTGTGTATAATGGAAAAGTGGGTAATGATTTTATATTCGTCAATTTTCATTTCCATCAAAAAATCAACTTGCTAAAAGTAAATAATATGTAAAAAAAAAAAAAAAGCAGGAATTTACTTTAAATGAAATAATTATCTTTTTCCCACCTATTCAAAGAACCTCAATTAACTGTGTGTATGTCATCGAGGCTAACGTTAACTACTAGCCCAGCTTCGTCTGAATTCACACTTTTAACCCACAATTAGCGTCAATCGATTTTCAATATAATAAGTGAAAAGCAAGTATATGATATCCTATCTATTTGTTTGTGGAATGTTCATATATAACGTTATGAATTTAAAAATATATATTATTAAATTACATCATATTTAAAAAATGCAAACAATTTTAGAATTGTTTACAGTGTTCTTTATAAGTGTGAAATTTTTTATAAAGAACTATTAATTATAATACGAATTATTGAATAGATTACAGTGTATATTCCTTTCGTTTTCAAGTAATGATATGCATACATTTTAAATACAAATGTAGTTTAAGTTTGAATAAAAAAGTACATATACAAAAAAATTTATACTCTACTAAGTTACATAACATTATATAAAAAAAAATTTCTTTGAACTGTTTATACCACTTCTAACCATTACTTTCCGATGTAGGAATGCTCACCGAATGCTTTCTGCAACTTTCTATACGGTTCCGCAAACAAAATTGAATGCAAGTTCTTTTCTCAATTAATTCAGACATTTCAAAAGTCGCCGGAATCAGTTTAGAGTCTCACAAAGGCAAGCGTAACTCAAACACTAATGAATATTTTGACGTGAAATTTCACACAGATGTCAAGGACAGTGCCAGCAACCTAAAAAAGAAAAAACAAAAAATGAAATTCCATATGCCCTGCGTATTTTAAATTGAAAATAGTTCTTACTTTTTGGACATATTAGTGCTATGCTAAGATACATAGCATTATATAGTAAAAAACATTAATTAAATCATTAATTTAAAAATCAACATAAAAATCATTAATTTTCTTAATAATACAATAAACTGTGTATAATGAAAATGAGGGTAATGTTTTTATATTCATCAATTTGCATCATTTGTCATTTCCATCCAGAAATTCAACACACTAAAAGTAATTAATATGTGAAAAAAAAGCTAAGAATTTACTTTAAATGAAATAATTATCTTTTTCCCACCTATTCAAAGAACCTCAATTAACTGTGTGTATGTCATCGAGGCTAACGTTAGCTACTAGTCCAGCTTCGTCTGAATTCTGTCATCACACTTCTAACCCACAATTAGCGTCAATCGATTTTCAATATAATAAGACGTAATGCGGTGTCAAAATCTTTACCACTCAGGGCATTTCTTCCCCCGAGGTTATTTGAAGGACGTTGATTGATAAAGTGGGGATGACAAAAAGGAACAGTCAGAGGGGTGGGGAGGGGATGGTTGATGTTTGAAAAATATAAAATTTCTAAATCGGTTTTTCAGTATGCTATTTGGGCCAGCGTGGAAAATGGTTGTCACTAATACGTTGTAAGAGATATTTGATGATGGTTGCTGAAAGTAGTAATTAAATAGGGTTTTCCTTCTAAAAATATATCAATGGCTTGTCATGATCTTTTTTGTATATGAGTATTGTAAAATTTTAAGCAAAGTTCCAATTATATGTCACAAAAATTATTTATTTATTTTAATATGATTAATTTGATAACTGTCCTTTTTTTGCTAGAATGAAGTCAATGAAATATAAACATTCACATTCATTCTTGCAAGACATTATTGTATATATTTTATTATATATAACATTATAATATCCATTCAAACATTTTTGATTATTTGATTATATAACATTCCCTTATGTAAACATTTTTGATCTGCTTGGTTGAAAAGTTCTTTACTCATACACTTTTAAGAATAATTTATGCCTCGATTTTTTTTTTTTTTTTTTTTTTTTTTTTTATATTTTTTTTTTTATTATTTTATTATCATTCAGCTATGTTTATTTAAAAATCAAAGAGTGGAAGATGCTTTAATAATATATTTGTCTGTATGTTATATATATATTGGATATATGGCTATGTATGGGATATTTGGCTATATATATTATATATATGGCTATTTATGGGATATTTGGCTACATATATTGGATATATGGCTATTTATGGGATATTTGGCTATATATATGGGATATTTGACAATTTATATTGGTTAGGCTGCATAATTTCCCCACGTTTCCTTCAAGTGGCTTAAGCAATCCATCACTTAATATGTATTTGTGTAGTATAGTACAAGATGAACAAAAACCTGATGGTTTTTTTTTAAAAGAAAATAATAAACGCAAAGAACTGTATTTATGACGTAGCTTTGCAAATTTGAGTAAGCCATTATGGAAAAAAATTTATAACACCTTACACCAAACCCGACAATATTTGTTGGGTTGTATCATTAAGTGGGAGAAGTGCTCGTTTAAATTGTTGTAGAATCGTGGCTTTATGCTTCAGCAACAGGTTTCAGTGTGGTTCAGAATGTCCAAGTTTTACTTGTTATTTTTTTAGAAAGATGATCTAACAGTAACAGTGATTTCAAAACGGCGTTGCAATTTTATATAACTTCATTAGTCTAACTTCCAGATAGAACCAGAATTCTGTCCAAATAGTCCAGAACTTAGCAAAAGGTGCTCAAATCGAATCACCCTATAATTTTAACTAATGGAGGGGAGTCGGCAAAACGTTTCCAATTCTTTACTCTTGGCTGTAAGACCTTTTTTTATTGTGGTTTCTAGATAGCTTTGTATATGCCTCAGTGCGGAGTAAAATTTCTCAACAATTACTTGGAAATGTTGATGAAGCAACCATTTACTGGTGCTACTGGTCTGGCATTATTGCAGGATACAAATAAATGGCCTCCTTAACATATAATTTTAACATCAATTCCTATAAGTCCTTCTTTCACTGTCGATTTTAGATAGTTTGTATAAGCCTCAGTGCTGAGAAAAATCCCTCAACGCTTACTTAGTAATACTGATGAAGCAGTATTTACTGGTTATTGGCTAGTGGTTGTATTATTGCAGGCTACAAATGATGTCCTCCTCAACATTTAATTTTGACATCAATTCCATGAATCATAGGAAAATAATTTTCATTTCACTTTTCATTCCTTTCATGTTATGAAAGAGTCAGAAATAGGAAGAATTGGAGTTATAGAGTCAACTGACTCTTTAACTCCAATTCCTTCAGAAACGCTTGGACTCCAAACTTCGAAATTTTTTGTGCTATTTCATTTTAAAAACTTTCAAGCTGTTACATCACACTTTGTAGAACCCTAGTAGTATATTACAACAACTTTATGAAAACTAGAGAATGAATTAGATTAAAGAATAAGCCATATAAGCCTGTTAAGATTAGAGAATGAGCCATATTTCTCTAATCTAATAATGTAATCTGATCTGATGTAAACAAAATCATGGTTATAAATACCAATGATTTCAACAGGATGGAGCAGCTCGAAGGAAGAGTTGAATTGGATCTTACCGGAGAAATTAATTTTCTCACATGGAAAATTCGTTTGGTCATCCCTGTCACATGAACATCAGCGTGAGATTTCTTTGTATAGGTTTATTTAAAATCGAAATTGTACATCCATATCACAATCCTCGCCTGAACTAACCCCATCATTTTTAAGCGTGGTAATCGCTATATAGAGAGAATTGCTGCAAAAATTAGTTTTATAGCATTAAGCCATTGGCGATATATGGACCAAGGAAGATTGCCATTAGAAATTGTATTGATTCTAATGTAATTTTAATTTTTATTGTAATCTTTTTTTTTTTAATGATACATATTAAACTAAAAAAAGCTACCACATGTTAAAAAATAATGCATTCTTTGAAATTTTGTGTGCTACTTTATTTCAAAAACTGTCAAGCTGTTATATCTCACTATATAAATCTCTAGAAGTATATTTCAACAGCTGAATTAATAGCTTCAATTAGAGAATGAATTAGCTTTAACTATTATGATTACAAAATGTGCCATAATTCTCTAAACTTAATAATAGATCCGATGTAAACAAAATCATGATAATAATTACTATTAGCAGCAGAAATAATAAAAATTCTAAGAATAATTTAGTAATTTGACGCTAGTTTATTAGCTTGTTAGAAATAGAAACTTTTCTGTTAAAAATAAATCTGTATTATACTTTCTTATGATGCAAATCATGATTTTTTTATTGTTTTGAACCACATTTGTACTGATAATATGATTATGAATATCTTTATCACTATCTAATTTAATTGATAATTATTTTTATCATTTTTTTTTTCTTATGTTTTCTTTAGAAGCGTTTAGTATTAATAATTCTTTTGATTGACTAACGAAAATCAAAACTGAATAAAAAAAAAATTATTTACTATTAAAATCAAATATTTCATATTTGTAAAACATTTTTTACTTTAACTTTCTTTAACGGACTGATAAATTAGTCTGAATATTTCACATTAATCTTCATAGTTAAAAAAAACCGACCCCAATTCTTTGTGGTTCCTTTTGACTTGCTGAGTTTCTCACCCGTTCGTTCTGAAGCATCAAAGTTGGGGGGGGGCACATATGAAATACATCTATGTATACACTCACTCTCAAATATGACACGCCCACATAATTGATAGTTCGTTGTGATTGGCCGAGTTCATATCAACGTGGAAGGGTGATTTGATAATATGGAGTTGTCTGCGAAATTATACATCACGTCAGAAGAGCAGAAAAATTGCGTTTCTGTAATCGTTTTCTTTTTTCTGCTCCTTCTGCTGGTGTGGAAAAAATGAGACGGTTGTAATTATTCCTTTCCTTTCCTTCATACTTAAGGAGTAAATATTTTCATTCATCCTAGTGATTTTTAGACATTTGTTAGGGATATATTTGGTCCGAGAATGATCTATAATTTTTAATATTTTGACGTGTCCGAATATTTCTATGTTTAGCATTGAGTTACTTATTTGCATTCTATTGTACAGCTTTATTGTTTAAACCCGTTATTAAATTAAGGATTTGTACTGTTGGTTTATAAAAAGAAAGTAATTTTTTTTATTGAGTCTTTTGTATTTTATAACGACTTATACTAATGTAATTTAGATCAATTGAATTGAAGTTAGGAGATATTTAGGTTGTAATTTACATCTAAAAATGTTTCGTGTAAATTTAAATATATATTTGTTTCTTTTTCATTTAAAAAAATAAAGATTACTGATCAATCGAAACAAAAATAGAAAAATTTTAAATAAGTAAATAAAAAAAAATGAAATACAATAAAAAAAACGTGAAAAAAATTAAGCAAAGGCTGAAGGAAAAGAAAAAATAAATAATAAAAAACACCGGAAAAAAATTTGAAAATTTACTCACTAAATTTTAAAAAAAAAGTATAAATTGTAATTTATATCAAAAAATTATCTTATAAATAAACAGAAGTTTCTTTTTCTAAGTTAAATGTGAGTTAAACTTTTTCTGATTATTTTTGTGCTTATTTAAAAAAATAAAGATTATTGATCAAATCGAAAGAAAAATAGAAAAAATTTAATAGGTAAATAAAAAAACATGAAATATTAATTAGAAAAATGTGAAAAAAATTAAGCAAAGGCTGAAGGAAAAAAAAATAAATAATAAAAAACACTGGAAAAAATTTGAAAATTTACTCACTAAATTAAAAAAAAAGTATAAATTGTAATTTATATAAAAAAATTATCTTATAAATAAACAGAAGTTTCTTTTTCTAAGTTAAAAGTGAGTTAAACTTTTTCTGATTATTTTTGTGCTTATTTAAAAAAATAAAGATTATTGATCAATCGAAAGAAAAATAGAAAAAATTTAATAGGTAAATAAAAAAACATGAAATATTAATTAGAAAAATGTGAAAAAAGTAAGCAAAGGCTGAAGAAAAAGAAATAATAAATAACACCGGAAAAAAATATTAAAAAAAAAAAAAAAAAAAATCTGATCATTTATTCACTAAATTAGAAAAAAAATATAAAAATGTACTCACTAAATTAGAAAAAAATATGAAAAGTTACTCACTAAATTAAAAAAAATATATGAAAATTTACTCACTAAATTAGATAAAAATATGAAAAGTTACTCACTAAATTAGAAAATAATATGAAAATTTACTCACTAAATTAGAAAATAATAGGAAACGTTTGTCACTAAATTAGGAAAAAATACAAGGTTCTCCTAATTCGTGCATGATATCCATCATATTTATTTTCATACATTAAAAATATAATCTTGTGTTTCGTTCCTTCAATCAATAATCAAATAGTAAATCAATCATTTTGTTGAATAGTTAAAAAATAATCGTAAAACCAATTTGTTTTTAGAAAATGACAAGTAGATTTTTTCGTTGTATACGACAGCAATCATTTTGTTGAATAGTTAAAAAATAATCGTAAAACCAATTTGTTTTTATAATAATCATAAAACCAATTTGTTTTTATAATAATCATAAAACCAATTTGTTTTTATAATAATCATAACACCAATTTGTTTTTATAGTTAAATGAATCATATAAACAGTTATTTTTTCTGCCCTTTGTCAGAAAAACTTTAATAGAAACCAAAATTCTTTTATTTATGTTTCAAAACAATAATTTTCGTTTTTTTAGATATAATAACAAATCCCAGCATGAAATCATAGAGCATAACTAGAGAAATTTATTTTTTTATGCTCATTTCCTTCAAACTTAAAAATTAAAAACTATATTATTATTATTTATCTTTAAGATAATTAGTAGAATCATTCAATCAATAATAAAGCTTTACCTAAAAGCCTAACATCTTCAAACCCTCAAAGAATAAAAAGATTTTAAGACATAAGTACAAAAAAAAAAAAAAAAAAAAAAAAAAAAGACATAAGTACAGAATACAGAAATTATATGAAAATATTTGTTGAAATATTTAAACAGTATTACTAATACAAAAAAATTCCATTATATTTGCTAAGTAATATCGTATATAAAATTGTGGATTGTGATTATATGATATGAAAACTTAGATAGACGAGTATTTATTAAGGATGGCGCAATGTCTTTCCTATCAATATAAATTAAATCTTCTTAAATAAAGAAGCAATTAAAAATACTCTTAAGTTTATTGTGATTAACTCAAATTTCAATTAATAAATATTTCCATTATATATGGAATGATTTTCTAATTATATATGGAGTGAAAAATCATTTTTTAACTAATAGGCAGCCTGTTTCATTGATAATTGATTACTTTTTAAGTGTTTAATTACTTCTTGCAGCAAAAAAAAAAAATTTATATTAGATTTAAAACTATTAATCCATTGAAAGTAATAATAATAATAAAATTCAATTAATCAAATAAAACAAACTAAAAATATCAAAGCTACAAGGATATTTAATAACTTGAATTTAAAGACAAGGTAAAAATGTTTGATTTAAAAGGACTTTGAGAACTTTAATTAAAAAATTCAAAGTTATCTTATTTATGATAACATTCAATATTTTATTTTTTCTTTACAATTCGGAACTGATTGAAAAAAAAAAATAAATAAATAAATAAAATTAAAAAAAAAAAAAAAAAAAAAACTAACGAATGATATTGATTTTGATTGTTGTGATGAAAACAATGTTTTAAAAATAAAAATATCCTATAATTAAAAAAAAAAAAAAATCAAAAGTAAATCAAAAAGCATCAATTGCGTTGTGATGTTTTTTAAATTATTTAATCGGTACTTTATTAATAAAATAACTCTTTTGAATAATTACCTAAAAATAATTTAGCCGTAATGCTTCAAGTTTGTATGAAATAGTTTAAGTAAACCCTGTTTTCAGTTAGCAAGAATTTTTCAATTTATCAATTTTTAATTCAAAATCAGCTTGCATTTTCTCTCAAAAGATGGCGCCGTCGGATGAATCCCATACCAGGAAAACGTCGATAAATACCACTTCTCTCTTTCCTTTCTTTACATTGCCTTTTTATTTATTTTTATTTTTTTTAATCCCATCTCCCGAGCGATGAGCTGACAAACCGAGATGCCAATTTTCCGTGTGGTCCCAATTGGCCCTGAGGGCTATAGCTCCAACCTGGTGATTATAAAGCCTACCAAATAACAGTGTATGCTGAGGCATAGCATGGGGAAGGTAGGGTACAGTGTGCAAGTGGACGAACCAGAGTATATAAAAAAAAAGAACCATGTAGTAATTTGGACGCTCCACGAACGCGTGGGTTGAACCTTAATGGCCAGGTTTAGGAGGAATGCCACACGTTTTGGTTCTAGGCCTTTTCGTTCGTCCCGGTTGCGAGTAAATCACACTTCTTTGCGTTAGTCGAGGACTGTTCTTTTTTTTTTCGAAGGCAGGGTGGGTGGGAGAAAGCATGAATGGGGTAATGTACAGCTCATCAATCTCAAAGGTAACTAGATGTCTCTGTTTACGGATCTAGAGACGTCAGAAATGAGAGTGAGGTGGTCTCGCTAGAGCTTGCGTCTACGTATCTGCCACGATGGGTAACGATAACTGCTTGTACGCTAGATGGGATCTGTGAGTGTTTTTTTCGCAGATAATCCATTAGGAAAATGCAAGGCTCATGTGTGTCTTCTTTTTGGGTTTTAATTTCTTTATCATTCTATCGTTTGTGTTCGTGGACGTTGAAAGATAAACGCAGCCAAGCCATGTGGGGGAAAAAAATTAAAACTGGTAACAATAGTTTTAATTCTTAACCGATAGTAATTAACTGCCTATGATCCGCATCATTGTAAAACCACAGGGATACTAAAATAAAAGAACTTAAATAATTCACTAATGATTCACTCCTGCTCTTTGATATATTATATACTTCTCGGGTATTTTTTTTTTCTTCTTATACGCATGGCATTAAATTTATTTATTGCCATTTTATAGTAATGGCTTAAAACTAACAATTTTTTTTTTCACTTTAAAAGAGCGTTTATATGTCACAACTATATAATTTAAGACAATGGAAATCGGAAAGAAATACGATTTTAAAAACTATGATAGAAACAAATGAAGTAACATTTTTCGTACAATTTAGAATCTTCATGTTTGCTGGAGAGATATGATTTTCATCAGTACCGCAGTTCATTATTTATTTCGTCTTCTAGGAACAGTTTTTAATTCATATCTACAACTTCTAGAGTTTTTAAAACCAGTAGTATACTTAATATAGTACCAAATACTTAACCATACACTTAATATTTATACCGTGCTTATTATGTACGTAAATACTTTTATCGTATACTTAATATAGTATACTTAATAGTATGACAATATAGTACTTAGTATAATGCACGCTTTAATTGGTCTAATCTTGTCAAAGTGCCTTGTCTTCCATAGACCACAATTGCTGCATTTCTGTCTTTGTTTCTAGAAGATTTTTTTAATTTTTTTCTCTTGCACATAATCTTGTTTTATTATTATTTATTTATTTATTTGCATAAAGTATTTTCAGGTGATGGTTTTATCAAATTGATTTTTAGGAAATTTCCGAAAATAAAAAAGTTTCACAGATTATATTCAATGGTATGGTGGCACACAACGAAATTCACATGTACAAACACGAAATTCTAAGGTTTCTTTAACGTATAATCCGCGGTTTATAGGCAAGAAATTATTGTTCTTTTTTTTAACGGTAGTCTTATAGAATGCTCAGGAAAGACAAGCATACTCTACATATTTTTATTACTTGGTGATGGGATATTCTTACAAGGAGAAAACGAAAGGTCTACTTATGTTATTAAAGCAATAGTAAAAAAAGTAGTAGTACGAAGCAATAAAAATAAGTAGTATAAAGAAGTAAGAAGCATTAGAAATAGTAGTATAAAGAAGTAGTATGAAGCATTATTAAAGCAGTCAAACAGTATTTGTATACACCATACATTTATATCTTTAAAAATGAACCATATTTAGACAAAGTTTTATTTTCCAAACACAAATGATTTCAGCATGAATACTAAAGATCATAAATCGGTGACGTGTTTCCTATCGGAAAGGATAACTTCGTAATTTTGTGACACTGTGTAGTGAAGCATATAAAGAAAAAAAGAAAAAGAAACAAAAAAGAAAGAAAGAAACCAATCGAAACAATCAGATTGCTTTTGCAGCAGGTGCTCCCTGGCTGCAAGGGCTGGTCAGTGTCACCACCAATGAACGCAGGAGGGCTGAGGGTTGGCACCACCTGCGGAGTCTTACGACAGCTAAATAAGATGGAGTTGCATCATGTTTTTCTTTTGTTATACAACAACACTTTTAAAGGTTGACAGCTGCAAACGGTCTAAAATCTTTAATTGTTATTTTTCTCAAGCTAGACGTGAAAACATCTTTTAAAATGTAAACATGTATTTCAAAATTATATAGTTTGCACATCAAGTAATATTGGAACAAAAAAAATTTTTTTTAATAACTTAAATACGTCTCCTGTACTGTCGGTGGAATGGATGTTTGTTAGTGGTTCAGTATCCACATTAAACAGTAGGTGCCCGTCTAATAATCTTAAAGTGAGCAAAAAAGGGACAGTACAGCGACAAACCAAACCAAACCTGTACTGGAATATAATCTACAAAGAGGGCAAAATTAGATTGAGAATACTTTAAAGTAATTTAGTAAGTAAAGTATGCAGAACAAGATTGCATGTGCTTGATTGTATACTAGCAGTCACAAATTTTGTTTACAATATCTTAAGTATATTTTACTATTTTCAGGATTTCAGGATTCAGCATTCTTATGAATGTTTGCTGATTTTCTACATAATTTATTTCTCACCCTGCATTTATGTATTTTTATTTTTCTATTTCTGCAGTATTTGTCTTTTAACTACTGATGTGTGTTTACTCTTCATAATATTTATTCAGCTAATATACTCTTCAGGTCTTAAATTAATTTGTATTTTTTTCTAAATTTTATATTTGTTTCGAAAGGACTGACATAGGGACACAAATATGCTAACTGCACGCTGTTTTAAAGCTCTGTTTTACCATGGATTGTCTTAAAAACACGTTACACTGTTTTAAAGTTTTGTTTTGTCAGTGATTGTCTTAAAAAACATGTTAATCTTTTGTATTAAACGTACATTTTATATGTTGTACTAAAGTGAAAATAATGACACTTATCGCTTGGTTTAAACTGGTTTCAAGAATAATAAAAATTTGTTAGAACAAGAAATTATAAAAACTTCAGTAAATACACAAAATAAACTTCAGTAATACACATGCAGTAAATTATATAACTAAATTGGCCTTTATCTGTAAGAGAGAAAAAGAAAAATATATAAACAAGCAATTTTGTTTCAAAAATTAGGCACGCTACCATCAGATTTCTTCAATGTAATGCCATATTTACTTAAAAATAAAGCAAAATATTTTATTCAAAATAGTTGATAATCTTATCAATAAAGTTTTAGTTTTGAACGGCTTAGTGTACTTCAAATGCGTATGTTGATCAATGTAAAATTAAATGGGTAATGTAAAGATAAAAAGGTAAATGTAATGTTGATAAAATGTGTATTTTTAATTATATTGATAAAATATGTATTTTGTAATTATATTGATAAATGTGTATTTTGTAATTGAAAAAACGTGTGCTTTTTTTAAAAAAAGCATTTCAATAGGTTTGATCAGTGGAACGAAAATATGACAACTGTAAATGTGCAGTTACAATATTTAATAGAATATAATAGCAGACGTGTATAATTTTGAATGTTGTTTTTCTTTATTTTATTTTTTTTTCTTAATAATTTTATAAATATTTTTATAGTTTTCAGTAAAATTGTTACCTTTAAATGGAAAAAAGTGAGCATTTTGTATAGCATGTATTCATATAAGTGATGATAATATACCATTTTTTTATTATTATTTTAAAAACATATTTAAAAATTGATGAATGTATTGAATAGAAAAAAAAAGTGAGAAACGCAATTCATTAAAAAGATTAAATAAAAGATGAGCATTATTATTTTTTAAATTAAATTTATAAAAATTAGGAAACTCAGATCTGTAATTCGAAAGCATTATTATTTATTATTATTATTATTATTATTATTATTTTATGGTTGGAAAATATATTTTTAATATTTCAACTGGAGTCGGGGTTTTTTTTTTTTAGTAGGGGGTGAAAACCTAATAAAACTTTTTAATTTAAGAAACTTGTCTCGTTTGAAGATAACCATTTATTATTCATGATTAAAATAGATTTATCTAATAAATAAGCTAAAATTTAATAAAAAAATAAATAAAATAAATTTATCTAATTTCAAAATTATTTCCTCTTGAATTAATTGCTATTAATTTTCTTGACTTCAAAGGTTTCTGACATTTTGTGATATCAGTGTTGTTCATTAAAATTAAGCTTTTTTTATTTTTTGCTGTACATTGATGGGCTTCGTGGTTCACTTATGCATACTACGATTAAGTGTGGACATTAACTCCCTGATGCACTTTTTGGAATAATTGATCCACATTAGTGTTTTGTTTGGGAACAAATTTAGGAAAGCTCTCCCAGGCAGTCTGATTATCTATACTAGTTAGTTGCTCCTCCTGGAAGAATAGACATTAAATATCTTGCAACTAGATTGTTACTTTTTATAAAAAATATTTTATAAAAAGTAACGATCTAGTTGCAAGATATAGTCGTTCACGTTACCACTGAATTAACCTTAATTAAAGTTAAAATTTTATAATTATCTAATTTTTATTTCAAGAAAGGTTTTGTCCATGAATTTTTTTTAACGATATATACTGTTTTATTACTCTTAATTAGTATTATATTAGTATTCATGTAACTGATATAATTTTAAAATCTTTTATGAAAAGAAATCAAAATAAAATAAAAATTTCATATTTGTGAAATTATGTTAATCAAAAGAAAATTGCACGAATTTAGAACATTTTTACTGCGACCCTGATATCAGATATTGAAACTCAACAAACATAAATGACACTGACAAACGAAAAAAAAAATCATGTAATTGCATCTTCCTACTATGTTGTTTCCCAGACCACCTAGAAAGCCCACTGTTTAACAATTACCATTGTTTTACGACCCAAGTCAACATCGGCATCTTTCAACAAGGGTACAAAAACATCCAAATGAAAACTTTCCCCAACCTAATTGTTGCAGAAGACGCGGCGCTGTGTGTTTGATTAAGCACAAACGCAAAGCGGCAGTCATTAGCTCTTGCAGAAAAATTAGTCGCAATTTTCTTCTGAAATACCGAAAGCTGCTGTATTTACCAATTGGGTCAATCAAAAGTCTTATGTCACTATAAATTCGTCGAAGAATACTTAGCTAGAAATTTAGGTCTCTCCAGAAATCTTCGTCGCAGAGGCGCCCGTGGTACAATTTATTCAGCTACATATATTAGACTCAAATCAAGGCTTAAAGAAAAGTTGTCCAATTACAAGTTCTAATCAATTACGATTGGTGCAGAAAACCTGTTGGCCGGGTCAAGGTTAAGTTGACTCCGCAAGGACTGAGGTGTTAATGGGCATCCTGTTTTTTAGGAGTGGTGTTTCTTTTATTTCTTTGGTTAACCTTTAATTGTTCGATTTCAGGATTTTATTCAAGGTTTCATAGTTGGATCGTCTGCATGTTATGGGTACGAAATTGAAAAGATTGTTTTAAGCCAGTTTTAATAGAAGAATACCTGCTGGCCTTTGTGAATCTTTTGTAAAATGTATATATCTTAAAAGGTGTTTGTTGATTTACACGATATTGACTTATCCTTTTTAATCATCATGCTTATGAAGAGATAAATATTTTTTTGTAATAACTAATGAGTCCTTATATTTAATAACGTCTAAGATCCTCTATGTCTTTTATCACTTTGAAAGTTGACTCTAGATCATTAAAAATTATGTAATAGATCACCCTGAATTGAAGAGGATGTAAGTTTTGAAAAATTGATAATTGTACCAATCCTATAATGCCAAATCCACTTTAAGATATAGGTCCTGGTTTAATATGATTGCTGGGCTTAGGGTAGACAACCCTACCCCATAGAAAGTCAGCGTCACTGAGCCAAGTCAGATTTCTATCTACGGGAGCTCCATCACTACAGAAGTTGCTCCCCTCCTCCCCTTTCCCTCCTTCTTTGAGACCACACTGGTTCTTGGACTCAGTCTTGACGTTGCTGTCTACCAAGTGGGATAAGAAACAACATACGTAATTATTTCAGAAAATATTACTTTCAAACAAATGTTTTTAAAATTTAAAAAAAACCTTCAAATTTTTTAAATTCTATAAATCTTACAAATTTTAATATTTTTAATGATTCCTTTTTCGCCTTATCTTGGAAGCTTCATAGATAAAGCTATTCATAGTCCATGGAATTTAACTTAAAGAGTTTTTTAAAAATATTTTCTAAAAATAGTCCACGAACGTCCAAAACTGTGTTTATATATTTTTTTAAATGATATATCTGAATACATATTATAAATATAATAAATTTACAAAAAATTTAAAATATACATAATTAAATTATAAATTAATAATTAATTTATAATTTATATAATAATCCATGATATTTCTAAAGGTATTTTTATGCATTTAATCCATACATAGAAATATCAAACACATTATAAGAAATTACCACAAATATTGCAAATATCTGTTAAATAAATAATAATAAAAATATGGGTATACTACCATCACGCAAAATCAAATGTGAAAAAGTAAAATAAGTTAAAAAAAATATTGCATATATATCATTGTTATGGTATAAAAAGTTATTTAAAGATAAAAAATACAATAAAGTATTTGACGATATGGTCAAATTAAATATTGTGTTATTTTTAAAGTAATTACTGATAATAATAAAAAAAAAATTAATATTTAAATATTAGAGGTAAATTATTTTTAAAATTCCTTATTATTTTACTGCCATTTATTTATTTATTATTATTATCATTATTATTATTTTTATATTATATATATTATTATTTATCATTTTATTATTTATTTATTTTGTTTTACTATAAAAATAATTAATTTTAATAGAACATATTACATTTTCTGACATATGAATATTCCACAATCATTTTGAAAATGAGAAAATAAACACTTTTAGGGTTGACTTAACATAAACAAGATATATTATCTTTATAAAATGATAAATAACATAACTCAATTCCAAATTTGAATAGAGAAATCATTTCTCTCAACCTTTACAGTAATCATATCGAAAATAAAGAAATTCTTCTAACTTTATATGATAAATAGATCATATGTGATTAAGCATCTGATGGATTGAGAAATGCTTCATACTTTATATTTGAATTTACGTATGAACATTGAATATTCAGTAACAAATTCACCTATACGTTTGCAAAATGAATGATTGCACAATTATAGTGAAAGCATTAAAGAATAGGAGAAAAAATGAACATTCATATAAGATACTTATATTAATTTATTATACATTATGGATACATTTATTTTGTTTTACAATAAAAATAAGCACAATATTTGTAAAATAAAAAATAACTAATTTTAAAGTTTCAATTTTAATATTACAGATTACCTTTTTTTTTTTTGACAAACGAATCTTGAACAATCGTTTTAAAATTGAAAAGAATAATAATACTTTTAGGGTTAACTTCACATAAACTATAAAAGCAAATATAATCTTTATAAAATGATAAATAACATCAACTCTGAATTTAAATAGAGAAATCATTTCTAGAAATCTTTTTAGTAATCGTAACGAAAATAAAGAAATCCCTCTAACTTTCTATGATAAATCGATCGTAGTATGTGATCAAGCATCTGATGATTTGAGAAATGCTTCATACTTTATATTTGAATTTACGTATGGACATTGAATATTCAGTAACAAATTCACCTATACGTTTGCAAAATGAATGATTGCACAATTATAGTGAAAGTATTAAAGAGTAGGGGGGAAAATAAACCTTAATATAATGTACTTATATTAATTTATTATACATGAATGGGCCTGATGGCCAAGTGACTGGCGCTCAGTGCCACAGGTTTCGGATTCGAGTCCCAGGGGTGCCATGGATGTTTATAGTAGTTCGGAATCCGCTTTAAATTGTAGGTCACTGTCTAATAGGGCTGCAGAGCGTTGGGAGGCTGACAACCCTACCCCGTAAAAAGAAAACATCTCCTGTCTAGAAATCTGCCTGCAGGCAAACGCCCTTGGCCCACCATGGGGTTGTTGCGCCACTGATGATACGTAAATACATTTATTTTGTTTTGCTATAAAAATAAACATAATATTTGTAAAACAAAAATAAATAAATTTCAATTTTAATAGAACAGATTTTTTTTTTTTTTTTTTTTTTTATTTATTTATTTTGGCAAACGGATCTACAACAATCATTTAAAAAATGAAAAGATAAACACTTTTAGGGTTAACTTTACATACTATAAACTAGATATAATCTTTATGAAATGATAAATAACATAATTCAATTTCCAAATTTGAATAGAGAAATCATTTCAAAAATAAAGAAATTCTTCAAACTTTATATGATAAATTGATCTATCGATTAAGCAGTTTTTGATTTGAGAAATGCTTCATACTTTATATTTGAATTTAAATATGAACATTGAATATTCAGTAACAAATTCACCTATACGTTTGCAAAATGAGTGATTGCACAATTATAGTGAAAGCATTAAAGAGTTGAGGGAAAATAAAAATATTTGTTTAAGAAAAAAGGAAAACTGAAATGCTTTCAATTGAAGCAAATTCCTTCCCAAATGCTATTCAAATTAACGGAAGCGGTTCAATCCAGTTTCGAATTTGCACTCGGAATAGCAAGTTAAGACTCCGAACTGAGTTAAAGTTGCCCCTAATGGAAATTGCAATTGGGTTGCAAAGTTGCCTTAAAATTTGCATACTCGGATGAGGTTAAATGAAGGGACGGAAGGAAGAAAACAGGGAATTTCGGTCCCGCTCTTCCCTTTTCCGGTCTGACAAATTAGGGAATATTGGATTTAAATTTTACTGTGGGAAGGGACTTTTTTTTTCTTTTTTTTTTTTTAGGGTGAACGGACGAAAGTATTTTGCTTTTAAAAGTTGTTTTCCGTTAAGTTACTTTTAAAGAAAGTAAGTTTTATTTTAAAGTTTGTTCATATTTATTTGTCAATATATATATAAAAAAATGTAGTAATTATTTCGCGGTAGTTTTTGAAATTTTTCTATGTCCGAGTAAAAATAGTTTGAATTTTATTTCATTTTTATATTTTAAACGAAAAAAAAAAGCATAATAAAGTCAGTATATTTCAGAGAGATACAATTATAATTTTGGAAAGAAAATATAGTTAATTAGATATACATAGTTACTTTTATATATATATACACATATAAGTATATACACATATAAGCTGGGAAAAAGGACAAACAAAAAACAACGACTTTGTGTATGAAGATGACAAATTCTAGTAGAAAAACAAAAGTACTTTTCCTTTCCCATTGTTAATTTTACGTGTTAATTATTTACGATATTCTATTATTATTTCTGCTTCTTATTTCTGTACTTTTTCGTTAGCAAGGCTCAAATTTAGCCAACATCAAATTTTTCAGACGCAACAAACGAGCAATATAATCAAGTTCGAAAATAAAACAACTCATTTCATAAAACGAATAAATCAATTTTAAATGAGGTTTTTTTTTTCATAACTTAAGAAATAGAAATGCGCTATATTTAGAGATATTTCGGGATTGATCGCTTGTTCCCAGTTAACGGAAAAATACATAAGTTTTTGGCGAAATTAGCGGATCCCGCATATAAGCCGACCCCTATAGTTTAGCTTCAGAAAAAGTTCTGAAAATTATCGGCAGTAAAATACAGTATAAATTAAAATATCAAAGTATACAGTAAAATATTAATTACATAAATAAATGAATTTAAAACCTAAGTAAATGAATTTATATCAATTTTAAATAAAATGAAATAGCGTGAAAAATAAACTTTAACATTACAAATGAAATGTATGTACAAATTTTTAAGAAAAAAAAATATGAAATGAGTGAAAATATAATTTTTAAAGTGGGTCAGCTATTGTTCCAATGTCTACATTTAAATATTGGATATTATGTATTCTCATATACCTTCTATTTTCTATTTATAGAATTTTTATCCATAGAATTTATTTTCTTATCTGTTTATTCAGTACCCACTTTAAACCTCTACATTAAAAAATAGTGTACACTTTCAGTATTGAATACTTTAATATCATGAAGTTGGTTGGAGTTGTTCTTAGTTAAACGAATTTCAGGATATGAAAATTTTAATTTTAATTTTCGCAAAATAGGAGACAGATCAATTAATTTTTACCAGGAATATTTACTTAATTTTTAATAAGACAGATTTACCTAAGCAATTAAATTTGTAGTCCATTATTTGTATTTTATATAAATAAAAAGAGGATAAGAGGAATTTTTAAAGCTTACGAATGTTGCCTTTGTTCCATTTAATATGTAAAAATTCTATGTATATGTGCATAAATTTATGTTTATGTACCTGTATTGTTAAGGATATTCTTTCTTTAAAGTAGCAATAGAACTAAATTATTTATAATAAATATTAACAGGACAAAAGCAGGAATTAACTAGGACTAACAATTAAAGTGTTAAGATTAATCATTATTTACCTATTGATCATGTAATTAGATGATTTAATTTACATATAATACTTGATATGAACTCTGATTTTCATTGCGTTCAAAAATTATAACTCTTCAGCCAGAAAAAGAAGTTGACAAAGGATTACGAATACTCAAATAAATTATTTAATAATCAATAAACTATTTACAAAGAAGGATTGATTACAAATACTCTAACAATATTTAATAATCAATAAACAAAGGAGGATTACAAATACTCTAATGAACTATTTAATAATCAATAAACTATTTGCAAAGGATGGTTACAAATACTCTAATGAACTCTTTATTAATCGATAAACAATTTACAAAGGAGGATTACAAGCATTCTAACAAACTATTTAACAATCAATAAACAATTTAAAAAGGAGGATTACATAATAAATAAAATATTTACAAAGGAGGATTACAAATACTCCAACAAACTATTTAATAATCAATACCCTATTTACAAAGGGAGATTGCAAATATTCTAACAAATTATTTAATAATTAATAACTTATTTACAAAAGAGGATTACAAATGCTTTAAAAACTATTTAATAATCAATAAACTATTTAAAAAGTATTACAAATCCCTTAACAAACTGTTTAATAATCAATAAATTATTTGAATATTTATATTATTCATGAATAATGTTTTCATAATTCTTTGGAAAAAAATATAAATGCGTTGGTACATTGTAAATGGGAAGTCATTCGTTACATTATATCTTACACTTAAGAAGATTAAAGTAATAAACTAACTTTTCGATATAAATTACGCCTACAGACGTCATAGCCATAAAAGTATGAATAATAAAATATTCTGAAGTGTTTGCCATTAAACTAGCCATTAAATTTTAAAAATTAAAAAAAAATTCCAGTTTTATGCGACACGGAGCGGTTTTTTAAATATTCATAAATAAAATTTACTCGAATATAACCAGAAAAGTTCTTATTTTTAGAACTTGTTAATATATGTTCATTTGAAACAGGCGGACACTTAAAGTGTTATGAAATATGAAGAAGCATCGCATTCACAGCTACATGAGTTAAGTTTTACTTTCTTTTAACTGCTTAAACATTCAGATGAGAAATCGTAATTTCTGAAAATAATCTTCCCAAAAAACGTGCTTTCAATGCCTAAATTCACAATCAATGCAAATTTAGCGCGGTTTTGGATTTGCGCAATAAAATCATTAAATCTTGATGCAAATCAGAAATATAATTCGCGGTTAATATGGGCATGCAAAAAAAAATGACTTCCAACTGCTTAATATGCTGCGGATGTCTTATATCCAGTATTTCCGAGAGCAGTTTAAAAATTATATCTAGAATTTAAAGCATGCCGCACAGCTAGTTTGAATTTTTATGCTTGGCTTAAACTCGTTTATCATTTTCCGCGAATGGTGATGGTGACCACGAATGGTGACTCTAGCGATAATTTCGAAATGCGCTGAACTCAAACATGCCGTAGAAGTCACAGGGGGAAAAAAATGTGGTTGATATGATTTTTTTTTTATTTGGCGTTAAGAAATATTTGCCGCTTCCGTATTAAAAAAATAAATAAAAATAAAAATGATAGACTTCTTGTTTGTGATTTTAAGTTTAAACAATTTTATAATAGCACAACTGAAATCTGCTCAGCAAATTTCAACTTATCAAGAAGTCAAGGGGTTTTCTGTGACCTGTTTTCTGTTTATGCCCCTGTCGACCGATTTGCATCTGCTTACGACGGTGAAGTCGAGGCTTTACGTATTGCCCTAACTCAATTGCAGTGCCGAACAGAACAATTTACTAGAGCAGTCATCCTATCTGACTCTAAGGCAGCACTTTTGGCAATCAATTCCTCCCTCGCACCTCAATCTACTTCCATAGAAAAATGCATCTCTTGTCTTGAAGACCTTGACTCAAAGGGCAAGGATATCGTTTTGCAGTGGATCCCAGGCCATTGTGGGATCCTGGATAATAAGATGACGGATTCTCTTGCCAAAAAAGGAACAACTATCATCCAAACCTTTTGTAAAGACATCTCTTTTCACTCGATGAAACTGATGATCCGAGACTTTTTCCGGACTCTATCTGATAATTTACGTGAAGGCAACTCATCTAAAACCTGGTTTAACTTTATTCTAAACATCTCTGATCAGCCCAGGTTTAAAGCTGTTGTTCCTTTTCAAACTCCTGACGGACCATGATTGTTGGGTCAATCATCTTTTTCGATTGAAAATATTTGAAAGTCCAAATTGGAGAGGCCATGAGATCACCTCACCTTCCTGTTTTCCCTGCACTTTTTTCCTCTACTGTGTGTGGTCATTACTGGGAGGCTAGGGCCCTTATGGTCTAAACATGTCACTATATGATTTCAGTTATTGTTTTCATGTTCCTTGTATTCTTTTTATTTTATTGCTTATTGTAGCCTGCCATTGGAAATTAAAAAAATTTCAACCTATCATGTGTGAACATTCGAGAACGAATGAATAAACTCAGGAATATGCCAATGTTTAATAATGCAAGAGATATATGAAGCAATTGATAGGAATACTACAAGAATGGCCATATTCAACAGCCACATAAATGTAGCAATGTTGAATAGATCAAGAATTTCATGAAGAATAAATTGTCCAAGAATCCCTAAAAGAATACATAAAAGTAAGATAAAGATAAATGTAGTCGTAAATGAAGAATGAAGTATTCCAAATTCTACAAGAAATGTTATCATATTCAATAGTCAAAAGAATGTACCAAAGTTTGAAGATTCTAGGTATAAATGAAGAATGAAGTATTCCAAATACAACAAGAAGCACTATACAGCTCAATAGGCACCTGGAAATGCAAAAGCGGTAAATATGAAACTTCAAGAAGAAGGAATTGATCAAAGCACTACGAGTACTTATAATCATTGGAAATTCAAATGTTTAAAATTCCAACCCAATACATGAAAAGTGATTCAAAACCATATTACAAAATACTTCAAACAAAAGCCAAATTCTCCAGAAAATTCCTTAAGACTAACGTTATTCATGAATCATTTCAAGAGTTAAGGGGCCCAAAGTACCATTTTCCGCCAAAATTTGCAATGGGGTTTTATTTGCTTGGCCCTCATTTTCGTATAACATCACGAATCCCTAACCAAGACAACATTATGTTCACACATGATAAAAAATTAAATACTTTGTATTTCGATTACAAGAAGAGAATTTGCTCATCCTTAATCTGAATCTTACATAGATAAATATCTTTTACCTTTGAATGAAAATATCAAGTTTAAAAAAAAATATCTCAAAGGCGAAACAGGTTTAATGGATCTAAAAGGTTTTTATCATTTGATCCTTGTGAAACAAAGATATGCTTTTGCTTATGTTGAATAATTTATTTATACAGTACTCACGGTTGACAGCAATAATATATTTTCCCATAGAAAGTTTAATCCGTGCAAATTCACCAATTTTTTTCCACAACTTTATTTCGGTTTACCATTATGTCCTCTTGAGAAAAATACCTTGATGCGATCCTATTGAGTATAATTAATCTCGAATATCTCATGGGATAGAAAAAACTCACCCTCCTGAGTTTTATTTGTCCTGCATAGTTTATTTATATTTATCATATATCGTCAAGAAAAAAAAATCTAAATCTGTATGTTGTGAGTTGTAAGCTATGGATTGCATCTGGGTGTAGTTGGATTGAAATATTTGTGACACAGGTTTGAGAAGTCACAGCTTTATTGACACATGGGCAAACACTACACACATACACACAATTGAAGCATACAATATTTAACATATTACTGTGTCCAAAAAAGTAAGACCAATTAAATTTTTTTCAAAAACACTTTATTTATTCTTCCAAATTTATTTTATCGCCTTCAAAGTAAAAATATCTCAAAGGCGAAACAAGTTCAATGGATCTAAAAGGTTTTTATAAAATTAATCCCCTCCGGACACAATGCACTCATACCAACTTTTTTTCCAATCCTCAATGCATGCTAAAAAGTCATCATCAGGAATGGCGTTCAAAGCGCGCGGCGATCTACGTTGAATCTGTTCAATCGATTCAAAACGGTGTCCCCGGAGTGGTCTTTTGAGTTTAGGGAATAGCCAGAAGTCGCACGGTGTGAATACGGTGGTTGTGGAACGATATGGGTCTCATTTTTGGCGAAAAAGTCACGAAGAATCAGCGCAGTGTGAGCTGGCACATTCAATGTATTCGGTACCAAACGAGATTAGACTCGTTTGAGGCCCAAAATGGAATGGACCGATCCTTTTCAAAATCCAACATCATCAGCAAGATCTCTAATTGTAAATCGACGGTTTGCAAACACCAAATCTTTAATTTTTTGGAGGTCAGTTTCGTCGATTGAGGTGGATGGTCGACAAGAGGGCTCTTCGTTTTCAACACGTTCTGTGCCTTCTTTGAACAGTTTATATCACTTGTAAACATTTCTTTCCGATATAGGAATGCTCACCGAAGGCCTTCTGCAACATTCTATACGTTTCCGCAAACAAAATTAATGCAAGTTCTTTGCTCAATGAATTCAGACATTTCAAAAATCGCCGGAATCAGTTTTAGCATCTCACAAAACCAAGCTTAACTCAAATACTAATGAATGTTTTAACGTCAAATTTCACACAGATGTAAAGGACAGTGCCAGCAACCTAAAAAAGAAAACAAAATAGAAATTCCATATATATACATATATATATACATTACATTATTACATTACAGTACGCAAGAACTCTGCCCTCCTTCAACTCCTGTGAACTATTGTACAAATATTAATTTAGGCCGGTACCTACAGTTTAACATGGATTCCTAATCACTAACAAAGATCCTTGCCACCGCCAGGGTTTGATTTGATAAAGTACCAGAACGCTACCAGATGACCATCAGGTCGCTGATTAATTTTAAGGAATTAATGTAAGGAATTATTTTAAGGAATTTAATGTATAATTTTGTTTTAGTTTCAAAGTGATTAATTTATGTTTTAAATAGTTCAACAATGATAAATTTTAACAGTTCTTTTTTGTTTAATTATTTATCTCCTTCTTCGTCATTGGAGTAACAGCTCCATGGTGGGCCAGTCCTTCCGCCTGCTGGCAGATTTCGAGGCAGGAGATGTTCATTTTTTACGGGATAATTAACTGCATTTACATAAATAATAAAGTCTTTTTGTTCTGATTTACAATAAGTTGTAAATTATCTGTATTGATCCGATGTTATTGAGATTGAAAACAGAAAATATTTCTATAACAATTTTAGCGAAAGCCTTTTATTCAAAAGTCTTTAACATAAACGTTTCATCTGTAACATTCAGCAACGTTTATAATCTTCTATTCGAATGAATATCAATAATTTCTTGGCTTCTTAGTAAGGCTTGTATAAGTTTATTTAATGAAACTGTTCAGTGAAACTAATAAACCCATTTTAATGTCATGCGAAAAAAAATCCATAAAAGGTATGAAATATGCTTAACTACCCCAAAAGCCATTATTGTTAATGAATTTTAATGTGATTTATCATTGTAGCTCGTGCAATATCCTGTATTTCAAGCAAATATTTTTTTAGCTTAT
Organism: Caerostris darwini; assembly: GCA_021605075.1. Classification (NCBI taxonomy): domain Eukaryota; kingdom Metazoa; phylum Arthropoda; class Arachnida; order Araneae; family Araneidae; genus Caerostris; species Caerostris darwini. The sequence continues at coordinate 685,321 of BPLQ01003840.1, read as the reverse complement.
CATGCATGGATACATTAAGCAACACTGATATGCTTTTAAATTCAAGCAAGTTCAATACCAGAATGTTGAACTCATACATTTTAACATAAGTGTTACTGGGTACGTAATTTCGGTTTTCAGCATTTAAGTGCAACCCAATAATATGGGAACCATTACCATTACCGCAGCTTGATGGCCAATTGACTAGCGCTTTGGCCTTTGGTACCACAGACTTCAGGATCGAATCCTAGCAATGGCATGGATGTTTTTGAGTTGTTCGGAATCCACGTTAAACTGTAGTTTCCGGTCTAATTAGCCCAAAGTGTACCATAAAATTGTTGAGCAACAAACCATATCATTACCTTTACGATGCAATACTTTCAGATTTTAAAAACATTTCATCCACCCATTAATTGAATCTTCTAAACAGTTTGATATTCAAATCGAAATTTTATTTTAACTTTAATAACTGATTAAAATTGAGTAAATTATATAGCTTGCAGATTTTTTTTTTCTGATACGGCATTTATTACTCTTACTCTGATATCCGGAAAATATCTTTACCAATATCTCAATTGAAGTCTGATGGAATATAATCAAACTGGAATATATTAGTAAGCAATAGTTAGTTTTTCCATTCTTCTTCTCGTGAATTATAAAGTGTTGCAGACCAAGACTGCCTCTCCAAGTATCCTCCATCTGACTCTATCCGTCGCAATGTCCATCCATCGGTTAGCTCCAGTTAACTTTAGATCATTTTCGACATCATAAATCCCTAGTGGGTGGTCTTCCTCTTCGACTTATCCCCTCAATTCTTGAAAAAAATATCTTTTTTGGCTGGAAATGCATCGTCATAATAAATACATAGTCCCACCATCTCATACGAGATGCCTTTACAATTATCATAATATGAGACATACAATACGAGATGCCTTTACAATTCTCATAATATCAAACCTACAATACGAGATGCCTTTACAATTCTCATAATAACAGATCTACTATACGAGGTGCTTTTACAATTCTCATAATAACAGACCTACAATTCAAGATGCTTTAACAATTCTCAAAATATCAGTTTCACTATATTTTCTATATATTTCATGATTATAAAAAATCCTCCACATGTTATTTTATTGTATTGGGCCAAAGATCTTTCTTATGATTTTTTTTTCAAATATTAAAAGTAGATCTTCTTCTGCTTTGTTAAGTGTCCAACATTCACTTCCGTAGAAGGCAACAGGTTTATCAAAATTTTGTATAGATTTAATTTGGTTTTTATGCTGATTAATATTGGTTTAAGTTGGCTTTTAAGGTCATAGAAATTATACACTGAAGTGACAAAAGTCATGGGATACCTCTTAATATCGTGTCGGCCCTCCTTTCGCCCGGCGAAGTGCAGCAACTCGACGTGACATGGACTCAACAAGTCGTTGGAAGTCTTCTGCAGGAATATTGAGCCATGCTGTCTCGATAGACGTCCATAATTGTGAAAGCGTTGATGGTGCAGGATTTTGGGCACGAACAGACCTCTCGATGATGTCCCATAAACGCTCGATGGGATTCATGTCGGGCGATCTATGTGGCCAGATCATTCGTTGGAATTGTCCAGAATGTTCTTCAAACCAATCGCGAACAGTTGTGGCCCGGTTGGTGACATGGCGCATTGTCATCCATAAAAATCCCATCGTTGTTTGGGTACATGAAGTCCATGAATGGCTGCAAGTGATCTCCAAGTAGCTGAACATAAGCATTTCCAGTCAATGTTCGGTCCAGTCGCACCAGAGGACCAAGTCCATGCCATGAAAAAACAGCCCACACCATTACGGAGCCACCACCAGCTTGAACAGTGCCTTGCTGACAGTTTGGGTCCATGGCTTCGTGGGGTCTGCGCCAAACTCGAACCCTACCATCAGCTCTTACCAACTGAAATCGTGACTCATCGGACCAGGCCACGGTTTTCCATTCATCTAGGGACCAACCGATATGCTCACGTGCCCACGAGAGTCGCTGCAAGCGATGTCGTTCTGTCAGTAAAGGCACTCGAGTCGGTCTTCTGCTGGAATAGCCCAAGAAAGCCAAATCTCTCTGCACAGTTCTAACAGACAAGTCCCTTGTACGTCCGACATTGATTTCTGCGGTTATTTGACGCAGTGTTGCTTGTCTGTTAGAATTTACGACTCTTTGCAGACGTCGCCGGTCTCGGTCGTTAAGTGCAGGCGGTCGACCACTGCGCTGTCCATGGTGGGATGTTATGCCTGAAATTTCATACTCTCGGCACACTCTTGACACAGTGGATCTGGGAATGTTGAATTCCCTAACGATTTCCGAAATGGCATGACCCATGCGTCTAGCTCCAACTAACATTCCGCGTTCAAAGTCTGTTAATTCCCGTCGTGCGGTCATCATCACGTCAAATCCGCTTCACATGAATAACTTGAACAGAAATGAAAGCTCTGCAAAAGCACTGCGCATTTATACCTGTTCTACGCGATGCTACTGCCATCTGAAAATTTGCATATTGCTATCCCATGACTTTTGTCACTTCAGTGTATATTAGCAATTATTATCAGCATCTATTAGCACTGAAAATCCTATTATTTATTTCAATTTTTATGTCATTACGGCTTGAGAGCTATGAAACCCTTTAATATTATGTTAAAAAAAATGCTGTATTGCAATAAAAATTATAATATATGTTAATGTGGAAAAATATAGGCTGCAGTTGAGATATTTGTCTCACTTGAGAATGCAGCAGGGATGATGGGCTTAACCATTAATGAAGATAAAACTAAATTGCTAAGCCATTGAGCCAAATCATTATACAAATATTTAAATTGTTTTACGGTTTCAAAAGAATAAATGTTTAACCTCAAAGGGGATAGATATATCGATAGTTTAATTCGATATTTGCTATCATAAATTTAGTTTTATCTTCATTAATGGTTAAGTCCATCATCTCTGCTGCTTTCTCAAATGAGAAAAATGTCTCGACAGTAGCCCAATTTATTTCCATTATTAACCTATATTATTATTATCAGTTTTAAATAGTGCTTTTTCGTCTAATATCAAATGGGTTCATAATTGATGAATACTTTGTTGATGCAATAACATGATAGCCTTTAAATTAAGAAGAAAAAAAAAAACTTTAATATTACTTATTGAGTCAGCGGTATTTGCAAAAAAACTTACCTGTTATACATAATGGTATTTTCATTTATCTTAATCCAATGGCTTTGCTCTAACATGTTAAGTTTTTCAATGTCAGGATCTAGATCATAAGGTCATTTGAGAAATATGGTAGAATCGCATTAGATTCATTAACCATAGCTCATAAATGTACCAATTTGTAAAGGTCGTAAGCCTCAAAAAAGAAAAAAAAAAGCATACATGTGAATTATTTAACACGTAATTCCTTTCTCTGTCTGTAATAAAAATAAATGACATCTATACATAACATAGCAAATTCTCTATTTCTCCTCTTTCTTCAGTTCCTAACTAATCTTTGTTTTTGTTACTTGGTTAACTTTGTTTTTGCTACGAGGAAAACCAGAAAGACGTGCTCGTAACCAGTGTAGTGATATCGAACACATTGTCAAAGTTGCTTGTCATTTCCTTTATTACACAGGCGAGGTTCGAAACGGTTATATCTTAGATTTCAACCATAACTTTGGGAGTAATGTTGATTGTGAAGTTGACAGTAGATTTGGTTCGTAACTTTGACAGTAGTTAATTCGTGAAACATATGAGTTGATTCGTGAAATTGATAGTATTCGTCAAACTGGTAGTGGAGTTGATTCGTGAAAGTGATAGTAGAATCAGTTCGTAACTCGGAAAATAGAATTAATTCGGAAAGCTGAGAGTAGAGTTAGTTCGTCACTTTAGAAGTAGAATTGATTCGTGAAGCTGATGATAGAGTTGGCTTGTAACTTTTTGAATAGAATTGATTCGTGTAGCTGATAATAGAGTTGGTTTGCAACTTTTGGAGTAAGATTAATTCGAGAAACTGATAATAGAGTTGGTTTGTAACTGAGTAAAATTAATTCGTGAAGCTGATAACAGAGTTGATTTGTAACTCTTGGAGTAAAATTAATTCGAGAAGATAGTAGAATTGATTCCTAACTGTGGAAATAGAACTGATCCGCGAATTTGATGGTATACTTAGTTTGTTACACTGGGAATAAAGTTTATTTGTAAAGCTGATATAAAGTTAGTTTGTAATTTTGAAGGGGAAGGCGAAAGAAGTGTGTTCGTAAAACTGATGAAATCCGACATGCTGAAGGATGGAAAATCGGCAAGTGACCACCAAGGCAGACTAATAATATATGTGTGACAAATATACGTACTTTGTCTAATATATATTTGTTTTGTTTATATGAACAATATATAATGAATGATAGATAAATGATATAATATATTAAAAAAATAAAGATTTTTGTGGTGTTTTAAAACTGATTTAATAAATGATTTAGTATTCAATTTAATTTTTATAGAAACTGAATGTAAAAAATGATTAGTCAAAGAGTTTATATTTATTGATTTTTTTTTAGTATTCATGCGGGAAAATCTTTTACAATTTTACATTGATCTAAGTAGGCTTACATATTTTAATGCCTAAATTCACTCTTATTGTTTAGCAACAGTTAGACCAAATTTGTTGATGCAATTTTAAAATGGAACGTTTTAGGTGAATACCATAAAATAATGATTTCTTGAATCAAACATTTGTCAATGGCTAATGTCTTGGTAGCCAGTAAATTTGACACGTGTAAGTAAAATTGACACAAGAACAAAATCAATATTGTACACATGCCAATCCTGAATCCAGACTGGGGCAATTAGAACTGGTTGAAACACCGATTAAAATTTTTTTCTAATATTTGAGTGTTTATTTTTTTTATCCAACTGGAACCGGATAATTTCCATTAATCTTTCCTAAAAATCAGAAAGTCTGTAGTATGCGGTAGACTTTCTAAAGTAAAATCGACATATTATGAAGCGGGCCGCAGTATTTGCATCCGTGTTCTAATATGCAAGGCATGGTTGGATTCGGCTTTAACATTCATCATCGTTTACATTTCGTCTTTTCAAATGAATCCTTCGACTGAAATGAGATATCAATCTCATTTCAGTGGAAGATTCATTCAGCGTAAGAAAAAACATCCGCATTTGTGAGGGATTGTTGCACAGATTAAAAAATGCCTTTTTCAATGTAAATATCAGCAAGGTTGATGTGCTAAGGTTATCGATATCTCCAGGTAAATTGTTGAATGAATTAAAGAATGTATTTTTATAACTGGATGACAGATGAAAGAACTGCATGTTTAGAATATTTTAATCAACTGGTTCGCGTACATCTATTCCTCCTAACCAAGGGAAAGATATTTCTATCTATAGATGTATAGTGCCCATTCCTGACGTAGGTACAGGAAAGCAAATAAACAACAATAGCTGGTGCGTAAAAACATTAACAGCTCCAGGTAAAAAAAGGAAAGTAAACGCTTCAGGACAGTGGCTTCTAAACTATGGAGCCTGGATAGAATACGATAAAAGGATGGTGGATAATCTCCAATGAATAAAAATTGATAAAAAAATTTGTTAATGAAAAAAATTTATTATGAACCAACTTTAATTGTTAACAGCTTTAAAATTTTAAATAGTTAGTATGCAGATGGTATGGAATTCTTAACTTTAAATTTAAAAAAAAATTTCTTTGATAAGCAAAACATAAGCAACTACTATTTCGTCCTCCCCTACCTCACCCATCCATAGCTTTTCATGATATCACTTGGGAGACATGAAATTTATTATATAGAGATACTATTTTTCAATTCCTTCTATTAACTCACACTGTCCCTATATATATCTTGTTCAAATTTTCAATCGTTCATAAAATACTTTGTATTTAACCACTCAAGTTCAAATACATTTTTTTTTTGAACTTGTAGTGGATGGCACTGGATGTTTAATAGTTTCTTCAAATATTAATTCATTAATTAAATTTAATTAATTAATTTTAGTTTTTTTTAGATTTAAGTTGCATGTATCTAATAATAGATGGCGCTAGATAAACATAAAAAAATCAATGAAAATTATTTATAAAAGACTTTATAAAAAAGTAAGTATATAGTGAAAAAAAAGTAGGAATTGACTTTAAAAAAGTTTTTTATTTGATATTACTTGTTTTACTTAAAGGATGCAGAAATGGTACTAACACAAAAATGCGTACAATGCATGATATCACTTGGGAAACATGAAATTTACAATACAGAGACAGAATTTTTTATTTTTTTTACTTAACGAAAAAACGTACTAAGGCAAAAAAAAAAAAAAAAAAAAAAAAGAAGAAGCCATGATACCACTTGGGAGACCTGAAATTTACAATATACAGACACTATTTTTTTACTTAAATAGTGAAGAAAACGTACAAATGCAAAATTGAATGGAACGAATACAGAATGAAATCAAACAAAATCAGTTTTGAATAACAATTAGATGTCTCTTAAGAAGAGATATGACTTCTCTTAACTGTAATGATTGTTCGAAACCGTCCCACCTCACTCAACACTATATTTTTCAATATTTGTTGAGATAAGTGTCCATTCCTCAATGAGCATCTGTTTCAGTTGCATTTTTATTGTTTTTTACCTTAAAAAGGACTAAATGATAATTTTTTCACAAAATGGCAAACAATATTGATACTGAGCCCTATTACTCTGCAAGAATCAGTTGTTGCAGAATCAGTGGTTATCAAATGAACATTTTCTAAATAAGGGATATGAATAAAAAATAAACATAGATAACAGGCATATTAATTTAGGAATAGCTGTACAGTTTTAAGACCTCTAAAGGATTTTATGAGATTTAATTCAATTATTAATTCTCACTCGCATTTTTTAATTATTCTTTTTAAAAATTTTCTGCATCTTCCAACATTTTTACGGTGCAGCATAATGGACACCTAATTGTACCAGATGTATTCATTAATGAGCCTACGATCTTCTATTTACCAATTATTTTAAATTAAGACTCCTGTTGATTTGATATATATATATATATATATATATATATATATTTAATCTTTAAATTTTTTTCTACTAATAATTATGTAGAAACCCTAATGAAATTCATTAACGAATTTAACTGTCATGAAGTCCTTCAGAAGTCTTAAAACTGTACTGCTATTCCTAAATTGATATGCCTGTTATCTATGCTTACTTTTTATTCATGTTCTATATTTAAAAAAAGTTTATTTGATATCCACTGATTCCCTAACAACTGATTCTTGCAGAGTAGTAGGGCACAGTATCAATATTATCATATCGTCGTACATTTATAATTTATTCCTTTTTAATGATAAGAACTATAAAAAATAAAGCACCGAACTCAGTTGATTCTATTTCAAATTATGAATATACAAGTTTTTTTTTTTTTTTCAAAACAAGCCTTGTATTGTTCTAATAATGATAATGAAAACTAAAAAACTTTAAAAGAATTTTAATGACATTATAATTATTAAATTTTAAACTAAATTACATTATATATATTATATTATTACAGATATTAATTACATAATATTATATTATATTATATTGTATTTTAATGTAATAATTATTGACATTATAATTATTAAATTAAAAAAATTCATTAAATTTTTTAATAAATATGCTTTATATATATATATATATATATATATATATATGTATACATATATTCATTTGTAGGCCTTGTGTGTCCAGTTATGTATGGCAAGAATAGCCCACCGACGTACGATGAATGAAGGAATTGCCTTTTGGGAAGACATTTAAAAGAAATTGCTTCGTGATTTGTGTGTCGTATAGAGAAAACCTGGACAACTCCCACCTGGCAGCGGGAATGTCAATGTGATACGGTTATATAATGAGGATCTATATTGTAAATCGTCACAGAGTCTCTTCGTTTCTGAAAGCAGTGACTGCAACGGATGCTGCCAGCGGATTCGTACCTAAACCCTCTTGTATTGCGCACCTTATCACTGGTCCTTGAGTTGGACATTTTTATGTGATTAAATTCAAAATAAGGATTTAAAAAATCATAAAATTTAAAATCGAAGATAGTATTTATTTTTATTTAAAAATTTTTGTATTCGATATATTTATATCTTTTCTAAAAATTCTCTTTCTCCAATAAAAATGCTTAAGCAAGCATTGCTATAAGTGTTATTTTGAACATTTAATTTAAATATCTGTTTATAGTACTACGTTTGACACAAATTTGACCTATTTCCCTTAAAAAGGCTTTTTTTAGAAAGCAACACTGCTCTGTTGGAAATCCACTTTTTGCAAGTGAAATATGGATTTTATTTTAATTCCGAATTTGCTAAAATTTATTCTAAATATATTGATAAGATAATCAGCAAATATTTGCTTGTTTTAAATTGCATTTGTTTTTTAATAAGCATTTAAAAAATGTAGACAATAATTTTAGTTGTACAAAAGTTAATTACTTACTAGGATTTATATAAATATTAATGCATATGATACTTTACATATAGTTTAAATTAAATATTATTATTAGTAAAGATTCATTTTTTTCACAGAATATCATTTAATAAATGGACAATTAGATTATTACATTATATGTTTTTAACAATTTGATTTATATTAGTATTAAAACAGCTACATTTTTTCTCCTACCTTTCAAAAACAACCTCTAAATAACATTGGTATATATATATATATATACATATATTTCGTCCTGTATTCAAATTCGATAATAAAACGTACTGCAAACAAATATAAAAAAAAAAAATAATAAATAAATATCTCTAATCCAAGAATCTTTAATAAATATCTTTCTATTAACTCGGATTACAAAAAACACAAATTACACGAAACCCTAACTCTATTATTATTTGAAAGCTCAGATATAATTTTTTTTTCTCTCTCCTCTTATAACAAGCGAGCAAACGATTACTCCGCGAAATAATAATAAACAAAATAAAACAACTCAACTCCGCGAACGCTCAACAATGAAACATAAGAATTCGCGTCCGTCTTCTTGAACGAGATACGCTTTCTCTTGTCCTAACATCCCCCCCCCTTCGTTCTCGACTCCCCCTCCCTTCAATACCTTTCAAGTCTTTTATCATCACGATTTGCGTTTATGAGGGTGGGTAAGAACACTGACACCCTATAGGTGGCGCTGTGGCCAGGATCCCTAGTGCGAATCGTGTGCGAAAGCTAGTTGACCAATCAGAAGCTCTCGCGGTTCGTAGACGAGACCACCCCGTCCTTCTACCCTCTCTGGAGGAAAAAAAAGTGATAAACACAGGTTTTGCGCCACTCAAAAAAATCCCTCACTAAATATAAAAGAACCAAAAAATTTTTAGAGGGTTGGTTTGGTAAAAAAAACAAAAAAATTCCACTACTTGACTTTGTTTATTTTTTCATCGTCCGTTCGACAAGTTAGATCGTTAGATTTGTTGGTCGTTTTTGCAACTTGAACGTTGGTTGTAGTGGGTGAAAATCGTTTTGAAGTTGAAGATTCAGCCCCGATGAGATTCGAACCTTCGGACTTGGGGATGGCTTACCACCCCTTTCTGCTGCCGCCCCGGCCTAGTGATTTCAGCGTGAACTCGATTCTGACACCGCCGCCACACCACTACTTGCCGGCCGCCGCATTTCACTCCTTGCCGCCTCCGCCACTGTTTCCGAAGCCGCCACTCACACCTGAAGACGTCCTGCCGCCCCACCTGCGTCCATCCATAAGGGGTCTCGAGCCGCCTGAAGACGATGGGGTGAAAGACGACCCCAAAGTGACTCTCGAATCCAAAGACCTGTGGGATCAGTTTCACAAGTTTGGCACCGAAATGGTCATCACTAAGTCCGGCAGGTAAGGCTTTGTTTTGGTTTCTTTGTAGAGCGTTTATTGTTTAATCTTTATACCAGCAGATCAATGTAGTTACACAATGTTTACAACAATGTTTATTTATCTAAATAGAATATTTTAAAAATTGACTGTGATTTAAGCTTCAGATCTTTAGAAATGGTCAAATCTTATTCCCAATCTTGTTTACCTTTATATCAGCAAATCAATGTAATTACACAATGTTTACAACAATGTTTATAATCCCTTTATCTAAATAGAATTTTTTTTTAAAATTACCTGTGAATTTAAACAAGCTTTAATTCTTTAGAAATGGTCAAATCTTATTCCACTTTCTTCAAATCTTATTCCCAATCTTGTTAACCTTTATATCAGCAAATCAATGTAGTTACACAATGTTTACAACAATTTTTATATATATTTTTTTATCTAAATAGAATTTTTAAAATATTGACTGTAAATTTAAACAAGCTTCAGATCTTTAGAAATGGTCAAATACTTATTCCACTTTCTTCAAATCTTGTTCCCAATCTTGTTAACCTTTATATCAGCAAATCAATGTAGTTACACAATGTTTACAACAATGTTTATAATTACTGGTCAATGTTTATAATTACTTAAAAATGGTCAAATCTTACTCTACTTCTTAATAGTTCTCCAGGTATTAAAACATTATACCTGAATTTTAAAATTTCTTCAAATCTTTACTGTTCTACTTTGTCAAAGACAATTGCAAGTATTTTGTTTACCAGAATATTTTTTCCCCATTTAATCATGTTTTTAACCAATGTTAGGTTCTGGAATCAAAACAGAAAGTTCTTGAAATCAAAACTATATAGTTTATATTTGATGCATGATGATTTTTTATTTTAATGAATTTGTGTTAATGAAATTGAACTTGGTAAATTATATGATGGGTAACTGACTAAAACAACAAACATTGTTTTTTTTATTTAAATTCTATAAATATTTATAAGCAAACTAACATTAAATTTCTTCGAAGAATTATTGCTTATATTTATTATTTATAATTCATTTCTAACTATAATTTTGAAGGTATTTTAGCAAAAACATATGTTGAATATTAAAAAGCCAAAATACGAAAAATTGCATGAATTTAGAAATACAAGCTCACATTTTTCTACCTATATTGTATATTTCGTTAGATCATATTTTTTTTATTTGGAAAATCATTATTGTTATTTACGATAATGATTTAACGATAATTATGAATCTAATTATTAACGATGATTATGAATCTAATTATTAACGTTGATTATGAATCTAATTATCATTATTTCTTTATCATCAAATATAAGTCTTAGAAATCTTGAATTATTAAAAATACTTTTTAGATTGCTTAGTGATTTCTTTTATATATTATTATATTATATCTAAAACATTCAAATACAATCAATCGTGCATCTTATTGTACTGTATATTTGGTTATAAAAATTTCTAATTCAATCCGTTTTTTGAAAATAATATTCTATATTATAAATATTTCAAAAGTAAATTAATATTCTCAATTTTCAATATATTTTCTGAATAATTTTTGTTTTTTGTATTCTTTTAAGCAAAATCCTTAAACTATTTGACATCTATCCAACAATCACATTGAAATTTTTTAATACTGGCAATTGTGTTTCTTAATACTATCAAGGGTTAAGATGCATACCAATTATTTTTATGTCTAAATTAACCACATTTGTGTTTTGAAACTAAATATGCCAATTTTTTTTAATGATCTAAATTTCTTAATTATTTCTATTTTTAAATAAATATAGATTTTAAATTTGGAAAAATTTTTTATACAAAACCAATTTTTTTTTTATGATTTCAGTTGCAAAAATCTTAAAATATAATTTTTTTACTTGTATATTGTTTATTTTATTAATGGGCTGATTAATGAAGTTCAAAATAAATTATTGACAAAATTTATTATTTTAATCTATTTCTCGTCTTGTGCCAAATTAATCAAGGTTATTTACTAAACATTAACTGAAAAATACTTTCAAAATCAAAATTGAAATGGTTAACAAACGAAATTAATTAAAATTAGACATTTCGTTTGTTAATTATTTCAATTTTGATTTTGAAATGTTTATTAAACATTATCTATGAATAAGGTTTAATAATCCCTCTCTTAACACTGCTGTTAGTTCATATTAACAGATATTTAACTTTTGAAAATATTTTTGAAGTTTAAGGCTGCTATTCTAACTAAAAGAATAGTAAGACTCTTATAGCTTAAATTTGAAGTAACTTATTTGCTGTTTTCATATGTAATTGTGTAATTCGTTTGAAATAAATTAAAATATGTCAATATTTTTTAATTAAAAAAAAATGGTGAAATTTTTTTATCATGAAGTTTTTATGTTTTAGATAACTTCTTCATCTTTAAATAAAACGAAATTAACCATGCTTAATTTCAAATTGAATATTTAGCTATTCAAACGTGAATTTATATTTTTAAATTAAGAAATAAAAGCTATTTATGAGAATACAGTCATCATATATTTTAATTGTGAGGGACATTAAAACACATGGAATATATATGATCAGAATATTTAGGCGTAAAAATAAAAATGAATAAATGATAAACTTGGCATAATAGTAAATTTCTTTTTTTTAAAAAAGTAAGATTTATGTGAGAAAATAAAAATTCAATATTATAAAATAAAGATTGATAATAAATTAAAAATAGATTTAGAAATCAAAATATTTGCGTTTTGGAAAATTTCCTTGTTTTTAAAAACTTGTTATCCTTATTATTTTTCAGGTATATAAAACAATTATATATATATATATAATTATTTGATATGCAATAGGAATAAAGATATCAAGTTTTCAAAAACAAGGAAATTTTCCAAAACATACACACACACACACACACACACACACATATATATATATAGATTAGTTTTAATTGTTATGATTAAGACATATAATTAACATTCAAAATTTCCATATAGTTTATATTTTATTTTCATTTTCGTTATTCTTATCAGCATTTTTAAAAGTTAGAAATCTTGCAAATATCTGTATATTGCATTAATGATTATCAGTTTAACTTACTGGTTGTAATAGATATTTCGTGTGAATTAAGCCAAAGACTTCAGAAGCTGCATTTGTTTAATAAAATGCTATTGCCAGTCTAATAATCTTCCATTGTCAACCATAGCAAGGAAAGAAATATATTAAATATAACAGCAATAAAATATTACTTTTTGAATGAAAATAACTAAAAATATTGCTACATATAATAAAGCAACTTTTTTCCCTTTGTCTTAAAAATACAGCAAAGTCATCTCATAAAATTTCAGATTTAGGTGTAAGTTTTTGGGTTGGCTGATGGTTTTTCTTAAGACACGAGTGCCATATAACAAGGTGTGTGCTTGTAATGCTTTCAACACATAAGATACAATTGCAGAATTATTGTTTTTTCTTTCATTTAAATCAATAGGTAGACTTACTAAAATAAGTAGTGAAAAAAGCAGTCGATTAATCACATATAAAATATATAAGTAAGAAGTATATGTAAATGCATTTTTAGGCAAATATTGTCCGAAATCCTGTATTTTATTATTTTTCCTAATATTCAAGAAAAAATTTAAATTTTATGATATATATTCCACATAAATTTATCGAATTCATTTTTAATTTTCTTAATTTTCATTATCATTATATTATTTTAATTTCATTATCATTATCATTTTAATTTTAATTTTTATTATGATTATATCATTTTAATTTCATTAATTTAATTTTAATTTTCATTATCATTATATCATTTTAATTTCATTGTCATTTTCATATAATTTAATTTTTTAAAATTTATTTATTATTCTTTTTTAATTTTTTTTCTTTTCTTTAAATTTTAATCTACTAAATTTTAAATACGAATTAATAAATGTGATGGAATTCGAATTCGTCATTCTTCACATCATAGTGAAAAGCCATCATATATCATCATGATGTGCCTTGATTTCAAATGTCTACTATCTCTGATATGGCGCAAAATTATAACAAATTTCGCGAGCATTTTATTATTTGATCACAGAGATACAGACTATTTTTGCGTAATTTTATTATTCCCTGCGGCCTGGCATAAGATGGTGTTTCATAGCAGTTCTAGAAGTTCTTGAAAAAATCTGGTTATGAAAGTTTACAAGGAACCTTGAAAAATTTCTGCGACGGTGTGTTTTTGTGGAAGCAAATGCTAAACAAAGTGTGACAAAGTGTGGAAGCAAATGCTAACCTGGGTGTGAAGAAACTTATTTATGACTTTCTGAGAATCAGATATACCATTTTACTTTGTACCATTGGTAGGATTGTCACGTTTGCCGTAAAAGCCTTTTTATGATAATGAACTGGAACCGACAATTAAAGTCGTTGAAAATTCACTTTCGCAAATAACGTACACGATTCTACCATGCATACCTGAATAATTTTTATTTTTATTTTTCAATGAAATGAGATGTTTAACTTGGGCGGGTGTAAGGTATGTTTAAAGTGGACAATTTTAAACCTAACCACATTTTTTTACTGTTATTCGTTTTGCTATAGAGGCGTTTTCCAATTCTTTCGTATTTTGTATTTATTTTTTTTTTACACATAAAATTATAGGTATTGTTTTGGGTAGCTGGATTTTTCGTTTCCTTGACCACTTTTAGCGTTTCTTGTTGGTTTATTTGTATTTAAAAAAAAAATGGTTTCGCGTGCTATTTTTATTAGTTTATTTAAATTTATTTCACGTGCTTTTTTATAAAATCGTTTGGAATTCTGTAGTTTTTTATTTCTTTCTTTCATGGGCTTTTTTTTATTAAATTTCTTTCACGTGCTTTTTTATAAAATCGTTTGAAATTCTACTGTTTTTTATTTATTTATTTCATGTGCTTTTTTTTTTTTATTAAATTCTTTTTAAATGTTTTTTTAAAAAATCTTTGGAATTCTGTAGTTTTTAAAAAATTTTTTTTCATGTGCTTCTTTTATTAAATTACTTTCATGTGCTTTTTTATAAAATCGTTTGGAATTCTATATATTTTTTTTTATTTCTTTCTTTCATATGCTTTTTTATAAAATTACTTTTTCGTGCTTTTTTATAAAATCGTTTGGAATTCTATATTTTTTTTTCATTTTTGTTTTCTTTTTTTTTCAGTTTCGAACGATAGCGAATGAATATAATTTATTGCCTTCATATAATGTACTGATGCTTTTTCTTTCTTTGCTTGCTTAAGATTGCTGTTATACGTTTTGTCCTTACATTAAATTCCAAAGTTTGTGTCCTTTTTGTGTTTCTTCCCCTTTATATCTGTCCAGCCGATTACGATTTTTTTTAATCCTAAATTAGAAATAACTTAAGAGCATTGAATATAAATTTAAGAATAGTTAATATTGGCTATTATTATAGATATGGGAAGCTACTAATGTTTTATTAAATACACCTAAAAAAAATAGTAAATAAACTGAATCGGTTGGTTAAAACAGCAGTATTACAGTTAGAAAAAATTATTTTAAATATATATTTCAAATTATGAGCATCTTAATAAGATACAACAATAATTTAGTATATATAAAATAATTATAAATTTATAAAAAAATATAATGAGTTGATTTATTTGTTTAAAATCAGTGGGTAATTTAATATATCAGCTAAAAAAAAAAGATTTCAAATATCTGCCATTCTCTACAATCCCTGAAAAAAAGAATCAGTAATATACATAAAAACCGTAAGAATAGCAAAAACTATCATTAGTATAGTCTCCTACTTGATCTTCTGATAATAAAATGCATATAAAATGTTAGTGAGTCATTTAAAATATTTCTTATCTTTAATAAAGAATTGCTGAATGTAAATCTGTAGATGTAATATGGATGAAAAATATTTTCCTTAAAAAATTGTAAAAATGTAAATATAAATAAATCAATACGGGATATATTGATTAAAATAATTAAAAATAATAAGTGATTTTAGTTATGATCTCTCTCAACTGAAAGCTTCAGAATAAAATAAACAAGTAATATAAATCAATTATAATAATAATCAATTCCCACTTACGTCAACAAAGAAAAATTTTATTTTAGTTACTTTGTATTAAATAATTACAATTAATAGAAATATGTATATACATATGACAGAATCACAATATTAAGTGGCAAATTAATGAAATTTAATTAATGAATTAATATTTGAAAAAATTGTATTGACATCCAGTGTCATCCACTACAAGTTAAAAAAAATGTATTTGAACTTAGTGGATGAATAAAAAGTATTTTATTAACGAGTGAAAATTTGAACAAGATATATAAATATATATAGGAAGAGTGTGAACTAATAGTAGGAATTGAAAAATGAATAAAAATAGCCATTAAATTGTAAAACTATAAAAAAATGTGATCATAATTTAAATCAAATTTCATATTTGTTCGAAATAAATATTATAAAGGCTAAATGCAAGATGCTATGCTAAACGCAAATACAAGATACAACTTTAAATATCACTGATTATAGAACTTACAAGTATCAGTTTTATTAAAAGGTATTTATTTTCTTAAAAACAACAAAGCAAAACCTTTTTGGCTGATTTTCTTGATGTTTAACATGCATCCATTTATTATTTTTTTCCTTTATTCCATTGTCTTTAACTTATTGCTGAGAATTTTTGTCGTGAATTTCTGGTACATGCATTCCAAGAAATACAATGGAAATGAATTACGTTTTTCTATTATGTATCATGATATAAATCATCAGAAAAAAAAACGTAATTTATTATGAAATCTTAAAAAAAAAACATAATAAAATATAATAATACGAAAATTTTTAATGTATATTAATTGTGTATTAATATTAAAAATAAACTGGCAATACAATAAACTTTTAATAAAAATCATTTTAAATTATCAGCAGAATACTTCCATATAAGTAATCATCAGCCATCATCTCTAGTTTACATGATTGAAACGTAATATAACAGATTTGGAACAAATACTGATAAATCATCAGAAAAAAAATTCCCACATAATTTAGGATTAAATAAATAGTTTAGCTTTCGAATGTATTTAAAAATATGTAAATTGAAAACAAATTGGCATCTAAACTTGAAATTTTAAGGAAAGTTTTAATTGAAAAACGTACGTCAAAGTAAATTTTGAAATTTAATTTATTTACTGAATAAAATCATATTTCATTTTCTGAAAGAACTATATATATTAAAAATTGCAAAATGTTTTAATTTTGTAAAATTTAAGAAACGTGGTTAATTCAGAGAGAAATAAATACCAGAAAACTTTTGAGTTGATATTTTCTCTTGTTTGAAAAAATCTAATTAACTTATGATAAAAATTTGAGTTTGAAAAAGCTAATTAACTTATGATAAAAATTTGAGTTCGAAAAAATCTAATTAACTTATGATAAAAATTTGAGTATTTTTCATAAAAAGCATTAGCATTCCTTTATTTATATAAGTTTTTATTGTTTAACTATTTTAAAGAGTAATTTTAATTAAATTGCCTTTAATTTTAATTATATAAATAGATTTTAAAAATATAGTGTTTTAAACAGACAAATTTTTGAATGATTGTTTTATTTTAAAAATATATAAAATGAATGATACATCATTACGAATTTGTTAAAGAATTCTAGTATTAAAACTCTACTTTACTTAATATTAATAAGTCTGTGTATATTTAAACATGGTTTTATTTAATTTTTAAGATAATAAATTGAAATTTTCTAATAATAAAAAGAGTATCTCATTTATTTATTTAATTTTTAAACCGTTAATAAAAGAGAAAAAGAGAGAGAGAGAATTTATCAAGAACAATCAATAATATACTATTTGAAGAACAAATTATATCAAAAATGAATAATCTCGAATTTATTTCATTATTTCACCATGTTTATTTGCTTTGTTTAGTTATATTTACCTTTCATTTAATGGAATCTGTGCTATTCTTAATATCTATACTTGCACGTAGGAAATTTCATTTTTTTTATCCTATTCTTGCATTTGTATTTAAGCGAAAACAGTTTATCTGAATTATTGACAGATACTGTGAATAGAATCTTTGTAGCAACAAATATTAACAACTATTTTAATCAGCAAAAAGTATTTACTCAATCAATAAATAAATGGAGTATAAAAATAAAAGTTAATTTAATCATTCAGATGTAGGATTTCAACAAGTATTGTCGTAATCTAAAATATGAAGTCTTTAGTATGTATTTTGTATTCAGATATTTTGCGACTTTGTTATTTTCATCTCACAAGTATAAAATTAATTGTTTTGTAAAACTATTTTAGTTATATTATTTCTTAATACTTAATTTTTTTTGTAAAAAAATATCAAGATAGTATTACATCGAAATTTTTATTTGAATAGTATATAAATTAAATAGTCTTAAATTATTTATTTAAATATAATTTTTATAAGTTGGAAACTTACAATTTTTTTAGTATTAAACTTTTTAAAATTAAAAAAAAAGAATTTTAAGGATTAAAAAAGGATTAAGTACTGTTTTAAAGGTGGAGAAGGATTTTAGTAATATATTATTCTGAAAAAATCAAAAAGCCTTTTACTAATTAATAAAACATTTATTCAAAAATGTAAATGAAAATATTTTCCAAAATCAACTCAGGATCAATATTTCAAATTTAATAACCCAAGGATCACCATTTCAAATTATTAATACTATTTTTAAATACATATTTTTCAGAATTGATTTTCTTTTTTACGATGAAGAATCAATATTAGGAATACGAAAATATTTACTTTCTAATTTTTGATATGATATACTTAATTTTTAAATCCTTTTGGATTAATGAACTGCTGTAGAGTAATTTTGGGTGTTCTTTAATGTATTAAATTGATTAATATTTCAAAATTAATAATCCAACGATTAATATTTTAAAATTAGTAATCCAACGATTAATATTTGTAAATATTAATATTATTTTTTACTAATTATATTCCTCTTAATTACTATTCATTTTCACGGTAAAGAATCAATAGTATGATTAAAATAATATTTATTTTCTAATTTTTAATATAATATAATACTTAATTTTTATGTCCATTTTGGAGTAATGAACTACTGTAGAATAATTCTAAATATGTAAGATGTTGATTAATATTTCAAAATCAATATTTCAAATTATTAATATTAATTTTAAATGCATATACCTCATAATTGCTATTCTTTTTTACGATGAAGAATCAATAGTATGAATACAAGAGTATTTACCTTATTTTTGATATGATATAATACTTAATTTGTAAGTCCATTTTGGAGTAATGAACTACTGTAGAATAATTCTGAATATTCTTTAGTGTATTATGTGATCGTACTTAATTCAGTATTTGGTCATTATCTATACTTAATTTGAATAATTTTTTTTCTCTATATATATCTTTTTGACTAATCGTCTTTTAATGATCTACATAAATAGATATTTTTATTTTACTTTTTAACCCACATTTAATAATTAGATATAATTTATTTCATAACCAATAACATTATAAGGAAGTTAGTGTTTATAACGATAAGAACACATAATATAAACTTTGTATGTTAGCAATAGCTTTATATATGTCGAACAGATGTTACTCAGTTCAGATGTTGTTCGGTATATGAATTGTGTCCCAAATAAGTTCATAAAGTAAAACAAAAACAACATAACAAACCGATATATATGTTTATAAATAATCAAGTTATAAATATTACAATTAAAGGCAATATATATTACTTTATTAATATACATATTTTCGTCTTTATTAATATGCATATTAATATTATAATTTATGATAGAATCAAACAAATTTTTTGAAAAGTTTTACAATATAAATATAGATTTAAATCGAACACATCTTAATTGTGTATTTGTTAAACTAGTTAAAAGATTCGAATTTTCTTAATACGAAAAATTTAAACCTTTATTAAACCATAAATTTTGTTATTATATTTTAACCTTTATAAATTTTACCTTTTGAGATATAATAATATATATGGTACTATATATTTTATTATTATAAATTTAAACCTTTATTAAAACTATGAATAATATGAATTTGTTTTTCGTATTAGCTGTTAATTAATTTTTATATTTTATCTGAAAAATACGTACTGGATTTCAATATATATTTGCTTATAAATACAAAATTTGATTAACCTGAAATAAAATCCTTATAAAATCAATAGAGCAAGCAATAATTACCAAAATTTTAAAATTTGCCAAGATGTCTTTATGGAAATTATGTATGGAAATTAACTCAAAATTTTACAAAAGCCTTTTATTAGTTCTTTATTGAATAAAAAAAATTAAATTTGTCTATATTCTTTGGAAAAAAATTATGATACAAATATCTTCTAATTATGTAACTTTAATATTAGGTAAAGTATTTAAATTTTTTTGTGTTTTGTGATGTGGTTTTTAGAGATTTTATCGAGTTAATCTTCATTTTTTATCAGAAACACTCAAAAATAAACGAAGTACATCTATATTTTTACTGTAATATATTAAATTCAGTTAAGATATATTATTAAAGTAATAAAAGTAATTCCTGCTTAAGAAGGAATTTGAAATTTTAGAAACTGAATATATGAATATTTTATAAGCAATAATCTTATATTGATGCTTTAAATTTCAGAAAATATTCGTTATTTCCAATAAATTATGTTTATCGTTTAAATAAATTTAAAAAATATTAACTTATAAATTTTATTTCAAGAAAAATTAATAAAAGAAACATTTTGGTAGAATTTTAATCTTTGAAAGTTTAATAAATTCTATAAAAAAATACAATTTGAGAAATTGGAATAATTTTTTTTTTAGATTCGTTCGTTTTTGAAAATTAAATTGAAGTCATTTTGTTAGAAATTCTTGCAATAATATACGTACCTTTTCTAATAATATAAATTTTACTTTTCACATATAATAATATATATTGTATTATAAAATGTATTATTATTATAAATTTAAATCTTTATTATAGCTGATACTTTATTAATTACTTAAATCTTTATTAAACGTTAGATTTTATTATATTAAATTTTACCTTTTCAAATATAATAATATATATTTCATTATAAATTTTATTATTATAAATTTAAACCTTCATTAATTATACTTTATTAAAAGTTAAACCTTTATCAAACCTTAAATTTCATTATTATTTTTAAACCTTTATAAATTTTACGTTTTCTAATAATATAAATTTTATATAATAATATATATTGTATTATAAATTTAAACCTTTATTAAATCTTAAATTTTATTACTATATTTTAACCTTTATAAATTTTACCTTTGTAAACTGTACCTTTTCTAATAATATAAATTTTACCGTTATAAACTGTACCTTTTCTAATAATAAAATAATTTTGAATGTTATAATTTTTTATAGACTTAATAATTAGTTAAAATTAGAATAATATAAATTTTGAAGAGAAAGTTAGTTAAAATTTTTTGGAAGTAAACACTAATAAAAGCATAAAATTCAATGTTCTTTCACGGTTTAAACCAAACTATGTGATAACTGCTACAGAACTGCACCTTTTCTAATAATATAAATTTAACGTTATAAACTGTACCTTTTCTAATAACATAAATTTTACCGTTATAAACTGTACCTTTTCTAATAATAAAATAATTCTGAATTATATAATTTTTTATAATTCGTTAAAATTAGAATGATCTAAATTTTTAAGCGAAATTTAATTAAAACTTTATGAAGGTATACACTAATAAAAACATATGTATTCCAGTGTTCTGTCACGGTTTAAACCAAACTATGTGATAAATGCTACTGAACTAAGTAATTGGCTCATTTTCTCTTTAAGAACCATGTCTTAACTGGATCCAATTTGAAGTCATTATGACTAGTTAGAGAAGCAAGCGAAACGGCAATTTGAAGTTAAAGTCACCAATACCCAAAAAAAAGTCACTAAGAAAGACATTGGGAAGCAATAAACGTATTTGTCTTCAACTTGGCTTGCGAACGGGGCGGTTTGATCATCGCAAATATAGCTATCATTACACCGATTTTTGCCCTAGATTTACGATTGTACCATCTACGCTTATCTCAATTATAGGGGAAAAACACATTTAACGGCACAAAATGATAATGATAAAAAAAAGAAAATGAAAAAAAACTTCAAAATCTAATTAAGATTGTTAATTAGATTTTCAAGATTTAAACTTTTAGATTTAGATTTCAAACATAATAATATATATTGTATTATAAATTTTATTATTATAATTTTAAACATTTGTTAAAGTTTAAACCTTTATAACCTTTATAACTTTAACCTTTATTCCTTAGTTTTAAACCTTAAATTTTATTATTACATTGTAACCTTTATAAATTTTACCTTTTTTAATAATATAATTTTTACCTTTATAAACTGCACCTTTTCTAATCATATAAATTTTACCGTTATAAACTATACCTTTTCTAATAATATAAATTTTACCGTTATAAACTAGACCTTTTCTAAAAATATAAATTTTACCGTTATAAACTAGACCTTTTCTAATATATATTAAAACTAGACCTTTTCATATAAAAACTTTTTTCTACCGTTATAAACTATACCTTTTCTAAAAATATAAATTTTACCGTTATAAACTGTACCTTTTCTAATAATAAAATAATTCTGAATTATATAAATTTTTATAATTCGTTAAAATTAGAATAATTTAAATTTTTAAGGGAAATTTAATTAAAACTTTATGAAGGTATACACTAATAAAAACATATGTATTCCAGTGTTCTTTCACGGTTTAAACCAAACTATGTGATAAGTGCTACTGAACTAAGTAATTGGCTCATTTTCTCTTTAAGAACCATGTCTTAACTGGATCCAATTTGAAGTCATTATGACTAGTTAGAGAAGCAAGCGAAACGGCAATTTGAAGTTAAAGTCACCAATACCCAAAAAAAAGTCACTAAGAAAGACATTGGGAAGCAATAAACGCATTTGTCTTCAACTTAGCTTGCGAACGGGGCGGTTTGATCATCGCAAATATAGCTATCATTACACCGATTTTTGCCCTAGATTTACGATTCTGCCCTCTACGCATCTCAATTATGGGTGAAAAACACATTTAACGGCACAAAATGATAATGATAAAAAAAAAAAAGAAAGCAAAAAAATATTAAAAAAACTTGAAAATCTAATTAAGATTGTTTCCAACCCACCTAGCATATGCCATCTGCTATTGAGAACATCATGTTTCTGTTACGAAATCGTGGTTTAGTGTTTCCTTTGATGCATTTTTTTTTATTATCTTTCAGGTTATGCTGTCAAAAAAATTCGATGTTAGACAGTTAATTTTGAACAAAGTATTTTAATCAGTATTTAGTGAATGGAAAATAGTGACCTAGAAATTTCATCTGCTGTTTGTTCCGATTAGGAACTGATACTTTGTTGGCAACTGAAACAGTGACCAGAATTTTATTTTTTTAATGGAGAAAAATAATTGTCCTGATTGCTTGTATGTCAGTTCGTATCTGTATTTTGTGGTGAATTCGTTTACCACATTTGGTCATTTAATTAATTAGTCTGTGTATTCATGGATTAAAAATTTACAGCTGCTTAACGGGTTAATTAATTAACAATAAATTAATATTTATCTTATATATTTTATATTATAATTCTAATAAAACTGGTAATTATATTTTCATACTTTAAAATTTAGATAAAAAATCTTTTAACTAATTGATCGCAGTGAAAATATTAAATATATTTAAAATATTTTTAAAAAAATTTAATTAAAATACGGTTAAATGTATTTATAAAATATTTAATTAATAAATTTAATTTATTTTAATATATATTTAAAAATATTATTATTAATTTAGTATACAACTACTGATAAATTATATTTACCAGTAGTTACAAAAGTAAAACAAATAAAAAAAACTGTAAAAAGCACAATATGTATTTTTTCGAATACATTTAATTGTATACATGTTAAACTAATAATTTTAATTTCCTCATATTAATGTATCGTTTTAAGTATATCGATGTGATATAAAAAACATTTATAAAATAATTTTTATCAAAACTAATTTATATACTTTTGGTAATAATTTTAAAAAGTATTCATGACCTTTTATTGATTGATGAGTTGACAAAATTATTTTCTATTATGAATTTGTTCACCAAAATTGGAGAGAAAAAACAAATTTGTTTTAAGTACATTTTTTTTTGTAATATTTAAGGAAAAATAGATTCATGACGTAAAATGAATATATTTTTAAATCTATCTTATTTTTTATTCATTTTTGTTGATGTACTCTTGTTTGCTGATTACTCGCTTATAAACATTATTACACACAAGGGTTTTGATATATAACAAACGGTATTTAAAAATTTCCAGTTAATAAAAGTATTGCCACAATTTATTATTGCAATTTACTTGATACTAATAAATCAGTTGTTTCTCTTAAATTTTAGTATTTTCCTTAAAAAAGAATTATATAATTTTTATGCCTGACAACAAATATATAAGTAAGCAATATTATTAACAGTTTAAATTTTTTTAAAGCCATAAAATTAGTACCTGGAAAATGCAACGTGTTCGTATGTTCAGCAATCTATAGAAGAATATATTTTCTGAAATCATGTTAAATAGTCCAATTTTGAAATTGAAATGGGAAAGAAATGTTTAATTATTAAATTAAAATTAGTTAATATTAAAAATAATAATAATATATCGTTGCTAAGAAGATTTAAGGGAAGTTTTAAATTATACACAACAGGTTGAAGATATTTGGATATTCTGTATCATTTCTATTTTCCTTTGCTGCTTTTCGCTTTTAAATTAAAAAAACATCGAACTGTAATTAACAAAATTATTAGGAATATTAAAAACAAAACAAAGAAAATCGACGAATGAAAATTTTAACGATATTGTGAGAGAATCAATTTAACACACCCACACATCAACACACACACATTGTGATGTGGAAAGATATAATTTTTTCCGAACTGTTTAATTTTTTATTTTTAAAGTTGAGTTACCCCCAAATTTTTTTTTTATTTAATTAATTTTTCCATAGAATTTTAATACAATAAGTACTAATAAAACCTCATGCAGGTGCAGTGCAAAATAACCTAGACAAAATAATTATTACTAAATATTACAACTTAAATGTAATATCATAATAAATGTAGATTTCTTACAGTTTAAATTGATTGAATCATTTCGAAATCTATTCGAAGTTATCGGTAATTGATTTCATGTCATTATTTTAAATTTTTATTTCATCAGGATATAAAATAAATGCTTTGTTTCTTTTCTTTTCTTTTTTTCCCCCTTCCTTTTCTTGCTTGCAGGAAAAAAAATATTTATCTTAAGACCCAACATAATTAAGTGTTTTTAACTATTATTAATTTTAATATAAAAACCAAAACAATAATACTTTAGTTTGAAACTAAAGTATTTATTGTTTCTCAATATCTAATGTTTATATTATTAGTTATTGAATAACATAAAAATAAATATTTCACAAAAATTATATATATATATATATATATTATTTTATGGTGTTGCTTTGAAATCGTGATATTTCGTTTTATAATATTTTGTATGATGTGTGGAAATGTATCTCTATTAAAAATAGTAAATAAAAAAAAATTATAGTTACATTTGAAAAAATATAAATTGACTATTTATTATTAATTCTCAGAATTATAATTGAAAAGGTACATTGCTATTTGGGGATTTTTCTTTATAATTATTTTAAAGATTGATATAGTTTTTTTTAATATTTTTTAATCAATAGCTCAAAAGTTTTTTCTCTGTTTTACTCTAAATCACTTCAAATTTATTTAAACTTTTAGTAATAAAACTCTTTTAAAAATTTAGAAAATTGATTTTAAAATTTTGCAGCATTAAATCATTAAGCATTGCGATATAAACTGTGCAATTTTAGCATTAGATTTTGAATCAATTTTTTTTATAAGAATTTCTTTCTTTAAATAAATTATTTCTTAATTTCTTTCTTTCTTTCTTTTTTTTTTTTTTCTTATTTTCTTTCTTAATTTTTCTTTTCTTATTTTCTTTCTTATTTTTTTTCTTTCTTAAGATTTTATTTATTTCTTTATTAGAATTTTTTTCTTTTATTGCTTTCTTTTATTATGTGAATTTCTTTCTTTCGTCTCTCTTATAAACTTCAAAAGAAAAAAAAAAATTTTACTTGCCAATTTCAGTGATTAACAACATTTTATACCTTTATATATTGATTATGTATATTTCAAAGTATATTTTAAAATAGCTACAACATTTTGAATTCTTTCTCAAACCCGTCTTAGACTACCAAAATTATTTTCTAAGTTAAGGGTCAAGTTCGTATTTTAAAGATTTATTTAAGAATAACAGATATAAACTACCAAATAATACAATAAAAAAACCAACCTTATCACGACATAATATTTTTATTTAAATCTTTGATAAGTAACACATAAAGTAATCAAACTTCAAAAAAATTACGACCAATATTTCAGTCGATTTATGATTAACGTTAAAATGCCATAAATTTCAAGTAATAAAAAATCTTAAGAGAATAACCAAAGAAAAACTACTCATCAATTATTAGTAGTAAAGCTTCAGAACTTTTCATTTCAATTTTATCTGACATGTATGTGAGTAACGATATGATGCATTTTGATAATCAGAGCTATAAACATTTTATTACGATAGTGATGATTGAAAATAAACTTGTAAATTCATTGCTAGTCATCTGAAAACTATTCCATTTCTTACTTTTTATCCCAAAGCGTTAAGTGATCAATTTAATTGATGACTAACGGTCAGTGATATGAGTAAGAGATTAAAATAATCTCTCAGCACCCAAATTGTTTTTTCCCAAGCTTTTTGGGAAAAAAACTGTTGACTTGTTCGTGGAAAATCTGTTATTTATGATACGCATTAACGTATTTTTTCTTGCTTTCTTTTATTTTTTGTAAAGTAATGTGTGGTTTAAGTAATATAACGCTGTTTTTACATTATTATTTATAATGATTAGTAATATAAATACAGCAATCATACATGTTTTCAAATTCAGTGCATTAAATTTTTATTCAATGAAAAAAATGTAGTATAAATACATAATTACAATTATTATGTATTAATTAATTAATTTATTAATTTTTTTAGTTTATAATTTGTTTTTTTTATTGTTTTCAATCTATTGTGAATTTTATATTATTTTCAATATATTATGAATTTTATATTACTTTCAGTTTTTTTAATATTTCTAGTCTTTTATAGTCTCATAAATGACTATAAATACTATAATTAAAAGATACTATAATACCATAATTAAAAGACTATAACTTATAGCCATTTTAATCTTATATTATTTAAAACAATTTATTTTTTGTTTTAAATGATTTCATTATTTCATTAACCTCTTGCATTAATGTATACAGAATATATAGCAGACTTGAACAAGTCATTTAGTCAAGTAGGAATAAAATAGTTTAATATTGTATTTATTACCATTTCAAGGTTATGTTTTATTTAAATTGTATTTAGAAAAATTCATTCATTCTTTTAAAAAAATTCATGTATTATGAATTTTTTGAAAACTTGTAAAGTATTTTTACATAGAAATATCTCACAATGAGCAAAATTCATGCTTAAATATTTAAAATTACTTTACAAGTTTTCAAAAAATTCATAATACATGAATTTTAGGTTATTTTCAGTTTACTATGAGTTTCATATTATTTTCATTCTTTTTAAAAATAAATTGTTTTAAATGATTTCATTAACCTCTTGCATTAATGTATATCGAATATATAACTGACTTGGAACAAGTAATTTAGTCAGGCAGAAATAATATAGTTTAATATGGTACTTATGAACGATTTCAAGGTTATGTTTTCCTTGAAAAAGTTATCTTTAGGATATCATAAAAATAATGGTTGGAAAATAATAGTTGAAAAAGATGCAGTCATTAAAAAAATATTTTCTTGTGGTGAGATATCTAAGGTAAAGATATTTTTATAATATTTTTTCTATTAATTTATATCGAATGATTTAAAACTTTAATATAATATTTATCTTTTTTATTAATTATTAAGGGTTTCATTTAAATCATTTTCATGTCTACATTTTTTTAGTTAATTAAAAATAATAATAACATAATAAATCATCAATTATAATTAAATTTGCATGAGAAATTAATATACTTACTAGAAAATATTGATGTACAGTTTATTTTTATGATAAATGTTGAACATTTTCCATAAATTATTTTAATTCTCAATGTATTTTTAAAAATATTACTTAGTGGATTGTTATAACGGAAGGCATAATTCAACTGTTTGATATTTCTCATAGTATAGCTTAAAAGGGTAAAAAATAATTGTTCATCATTTTGTCTTGCTTAGGTGTATTTAATTGCATAATTCGGCAACTTACACTTAATATATACTTCTAATTTCAAATTACAAGTTAACAATGCAAGTCTAATAAAAATAAGTGAGAGCAAATAAAGTCTGTGAAAGAATTTCAATTATTTCTGTCAATAGCAAATTGAATAAAATTTGGAGAATGGATTTTAAACAAATATAACTTATGAATTTATTAATAATAGTAAAAAATGACTGTGTATTATCAAGCAATTCATTTCACATTGAAAAGATTTTCGACACAATTTTCTATGTGATGAGATTTTTCCCTTTAAATTACATTATTGCTTAGTACTTATATAGTCATGGAAATCATATATCTTATTTGATGGGGATTCATTATAATTCCTATGATCAATGTAAATGTACAGTCAGGAAAATTTAAGATCCGAACATGTTATTTTTCAAGGCTTCATGTTACTTTTTCAATAAGCAGGCTATTATTTTAATGAAATGCTATTTCACGACAGAAAGAATATTTTAGAGAAATAATATTTGTCAGAAATCTGTTAATTTTAAAAGAAATTGGTCCATGAAATTTAGTATATTGGATAACTACAATTACTACTTTTTGTTCATTTATTGAAACTTCATTAAATTGTTCATTTCCAATTATGATCCTAGTTTATTTATTTAGTATATAATTTGTAAATTATAGTCTACGTTTTACATTAATTTTCAATATTTATATATAGTAATTAACTAACTCCCTGGCACTACAGTCCATGTTGGGGACCATGACCATCTGCCTACTACAGATTCCGAAACAGGCGATGTTTTCTTTTTACGGGGTAGGGTTGTCAGCCCAACAATCATATTAGACCGGGATCTACTGTTTAAAATGGATTCTGAATCACTACAAACATCCATGAAACCTTTGGAACTCGAATTCATAACCTGTGGCACCGAGCGTTCGATCGCTAGTCACTTGGCCATCAGGCTCCATTTATATATTGATATTTCTGAATTTTGCATCTAGTTCTTATAGATTTTGTTTATAACTAAGGCTACTATAAATGTAGGCTATATATTGCATTTTTGTAATGGAGGAGGAAATTACTTAATATTTAAGTGATAAAAATAACTAAAAGATGGTTAAAATGTACAGGAATAGCTAATTTGCTTATTCTGAAATTGCAAGCAAAACAATATTATAAAATTGCAAGTTAAGGATAGAAGTCAAATGAGAGCAAAACTATTATCAGTACAGTTGCATAAATTACATTAACTTGCAGTTGCATAAATTAGGCTGCATACAGATGCATAAATTGGGTCGTATGCAGTTGCATAAATTAGAGTAGTTTATCTGATTAAAATTCAAATTTCTTCAAAAGATGTGCAATATTTCCATTGGACTCTGATGATCTCTTTACACAATCTTCGTTGTTTGAGAAAGAGATGACACGAAGTAAAGTACACTCATTAAGTATTGCATATCTATTCGAAAACAGAGATTTCGTGTAGATTCCATCAAGTTGATAATGTGCAACATGGGAAATACCGAGCGCGAATTCTTAACTTAACGACAGCTGTGAATGTCATTGATTGGAAGTAAATAGCTTTCAATCTAATGAGTGTCCAATCACGTTTGTCATTGTTTAATCGTTAAAGTTGAACCAGATGTCTTGTAAAATTTTGGTTTTCAAGAAATCAGCATGTTGAATATTGAAAGTAATACCACATTCATGATTTAAAGTTAATATTTGCATTTGAAAGTAAGTTGTGTTTACTTACTAATCAGGGGGAAAATCATATATATATATAATGTATCCAAATTATTAATATATGAGATTTAAAAGCTTTTACATGTAAAATCATCATTGTTTTCTCAATTAAATATGAAATTTTAGCAGCGTATACATAAAAATGTATAATTTATATATAATTAAAAACTTACTGAACTAGTATATCCCTCTGTCAAGTATAAATGAGAAAAGACATGTAAAATCCTTCAAGTCATTATTTTGAAATTTTTCAAATTGCATATATATATATATATATATATATATATATATACATATATATATGTCTAATTCAGAATTATAAAGAATAAAAGAAATAATTATAAAGTAATAGTGATTTAAAGTTATTTACATCTGAAGTTAAGTTATATTTACTTTCTAACCAGGGAGAAAACATCTCTCTCTCTCTCTCTATATATATATATATAGATATATATATATATAATAATTATAATATATATATATATATATAATCATCATTGTTTCCACAATTAAATTTGAAATTCTAACAGCTTATATATAAAAATGTATAACAAAAAATTTACTCAAATAGTATATCCCTCTGTCAAGTATGAATGGGAGAAGTCACTTTTTTTTTTAAATATTGCAAATTATATATGTAGTAAAAATCTCTAATACTAATTTTCTATTATCTCTATTCAGAATTATAAAAAAATGTAAAGTATTTGTTGTAAATATTCGACTACACATTTTGATGTATAAGCTGTAAAACTTTCTAATTTAATTATGAAAACACTAGTGATTTTACTGGTAAAAGTTTTTAAATCTGATATATAAAAAATTTACCATTTTTTTTCAGTTTTTTTTGTTGATAGTTAAAAAGTTTTTTTTATCAGATTGATTTAGAAAAAATATATTATGTATTATTATAAATACAAAAACAATCTGATTAATTTGTGTTGCTGACTGCAAAAAGAATAACAAATCAAAACAAGAATTATAACTGGTCCAGTAATCTAATTAATAATGCGCTATTTATGAATTGTGCAGTTATATTTTAATTAGAGGTTTTTGTTAACTTTTACATACATAAACAATTATTTCAATTTATTTTTAATTTTCTAATAAATATAAAATAATTTCATGACATTTTGCGTTTGAAAGTAGTTTTTTTAGTTTTAACAGTATCTGAGATAATTTATTATTAATTGAAAAAGTAATTTTTTTATCAAATAATTCCTAATTTGAATTAAAAATTGTTTAAAATTTTAATTGTTATTATTGTTCATGTATAGGAAACACGTTTTTCCCTGATTTATCAATCGATTTAAAATGTTATTATGACATAATGAAAAGTGGAAAAAAATTCAACAATGAGTTTCTTAAAAAAAAAAAAAAAAATTGCATGAAAAATATTTAAAAAATCACGCTCGTCATCTTTCTATCATTTTTTTGTTGTGTTAAAACATCGTTATTAAAAAATAGTTGAAATGAATGTTTTAAATAATAATTATAACAAAACTTGCTAGTTAAAAAAATATGCATAGTTCTAAATTACATATTATTTTGTCGCTTAAAAAAGAGACTTCTTTAAATGTCATTTTAATAAAGTGGATTTCCAACTTTCTTACTTTGAATCTCTAACCTCAAATAATTGAAAATTAATTAGTTGAAAGAAAAAACTTAACAAATAAATCAGTGCTAAAATAAAATCAATTTAAATGCTATTGTCATACATTTCACTCATTTAAAGCAATACAAAAAATTCTACTTATCTATTTTTGATTTAAACTAAATTAGAACCAATGATGTACTCAAATAAATTATTAATTAAAAAATACAGAATTAATGAAATTTCCATTTTAAAGCATCTTATTATATAAAATATATTTTGTACCTTTACCAAAAAAATCTTTTGTATCTTTTGTTAGAAAATTAATAATTGAAAATTATTCCAAAGAAAAAAAAAAAAAAACAATGAGGAACATTATTGCTGAAAACCGAACTACATATAAATACCAACTTATCATTTATTCTATTCATTTTAACAACTTCAAATTTAATTTATCTTTCGATTTCGATCTAAGTTGAAAGCTCCTTCCTCCTTTAAATTAAACAAACTCCAATAATAGAATTTATTAATTGCTAAACAAATACACACCATCTTACTTAACATATAAATGCCATTAATTAAATTATAAAGCAATACAAATGAAAGTTTCAATTTAAAAATACTTTAACCTTTCCGTACACTTAAAATCCTTAACCGCAAATATGAGTCATCCAAAAAAGAAAAACTCTCCAACAAAGACACTACTGATCAAATAAACACCACCTAAATGCTACTCAGAACCCATTTTATTCATTAAGGGCAACTTTACAACTCCAAATTCAATTTATCTCCTTTTGATTTAAGCCGAACAACCTCTAATCAGCGGGGAATGTAAACAAGAAGGGGAGGCAAGGAGTTGCCTCACCGGAGAGACACCAGCAGCATCCCGGGGGGGCTTCCCACTAAGGTCGCGGCAACAGCTCAATGAAGACCCTCTTCCAGGCATGTGGCTGAACGCGAGTTTCGACGGGCTTCTTGCTTTTAATGTTGAGTACACATCTGCCCACTCATTCTATTCTGGTGGGAGTTTCGTTCCCTATAGAGAAAATTGTGCTCTCCGAATTATTCGCTTGATTTTCATTGATGTTCACCACATAATTAGTTGTTGAAAAAACATACATTTATAAATTCTCAAAAAATTCTATATTTCATAAATTCGCGTTCTACGAAGTAGAACCAAAATTTAGAAAGAGAATGATTTATGTTTCAATACATGCGTAAAGGAGGTCTTCGTCTTTGGAATGCTAATTGGTTTAATTGTTGAGTATAAATTTGCAAATTTTTTCAATCTGTTGGATTCTTGTCTCTATAGAAAAAATTATGCTCTCGAAATTAGTAGCTTGCTTTTCATTGATGTTCACCATATAATTAGTTAATAAAGAAACACAGGTTTATAAGTTTCTTAAAAATTCCGCATTGTATGAATTCGAGTTATACAAACTAGAAAATAGTGTAAAAAATGTGGCGGTTTACCAGAAGTTGTAAAGGAAACAGAACATGCGTAAACGAATGTTTCAATACATGTGTAAACGAAATGTTTCAATACATGTGTAAACGAAATGTTTCAATACATGTGTAAACGAATGTTTCAATATATGTGTAAACGAATGTTTCAATACATGTGTAAACGAAATGTTTCAATACATGTGTAAACGAATGTTTCAATATATGTGTAAACGAATGTTTCAATACATGCGTAAATGAAGTCTTCGACTTTGAAATATTTCTTGCTTTAATGTTGAGAACAAATTTGTAAACTTTTAATATCTGTTGAATTCTCGTCTCTATAGAGAAAATTATGCTCTCGAAATTAGTAGCTTGCTTTTAATTGATGTTCACCATATAATTAGTTAATAAAGAAACACAGGTTTATAAGTTTCTTAAAAATTCCGTATTGTATGAATTCGCGTTATAAAATGGTGTACGGTATTAAAATGGTGTAAAAATGTGGCGGTTTACCAAAAGTTATGAACGGAACAGTGCATGCGTATATTTCAATACATGTTTCAATAAAATGCGTAAACGAAGACTTCGTCTTTGAAATATTTCTTGTTTTTAATGTTGAGTACACATGCACCCACACTTTCTATTCTAGTGGGAGTTTCGTCTCTATAGAGAAAATTTTACTCTCCGAATTATTAGCTAGCTTTTCATTGATGGTCACCATATATTTAGTTGTTGAAAAAACACAGATTTATAAATTTCTAAAAAATTCCATATTGCATTTGTGTTATACAAACTAGAAAATCGTGTAAAAAGTGTAGGCGGTTTACCAAAGTTATAAAGGGAATGGTTTTTGTTTCAATACAGGCCTTTTACTGTTGAGTATAAATTTGAAAACTCTTCAAATTGGTTGGATTCTCGTCTCTATAGAGAAAATTATACTCTCGAAATTAGTATCTAGATTTTCATAGATATTCACCATGTATATGGTTGCTGAAAAAACACAGATATAACAAGGTCTATTAGGTTCCTAAAAAAGTACGCATTATATGAATATACGAGCTACGGAAATGGTATAAAAAAATGATCAACAATTCTAAAAGAAAGGGTCTAAATAAGGTCTTAGAAATGTTTTTTGCTTTTATTGTAGAGTACAAATACGCCGACTCTTTCAATCCTGGTTGGATTCTCATCTCTCTATAGAAAACTCTATTCTCGAAATTATTAACTTGATGTTCATTGATGTTCACCATACATTTAGTTGTTGAAGAAACACAGGTTTATAATTTTCTAAAAAATTCCGTATTGCCTGAATTCGCGTTATACGAATTAGAAAATGGTGTAAAAACGGAGGCGGTTTTTTCAAAAATTATGAAGGGAACAGTGCATGCTTAAAATGTTTCAATACATGTGTAAGCGAATGCTTCAATACATGCATAAACGAAGTCTTCAACTTTGAAACATTTCTTGCTTTTATTGTTGAGTACAAATGTGCATATTCTTTCAATATGTTGGATTCTCGTCTCTATAGAGAAAATTATTCTCTCCGAATTATTAGCTTGTTTTTCATTGATGTTCATCGTATGAAGAACCCAAGATTTATAAATTCCTAAAAAATTCTGTATTACATGAATTCTTGTTATACGAACTTAAAAATGTTCCGGTTTAACAAAAGTTATAAAGAGAATGGTTTATGTTTCATTACGTGCGTAAAAGAGGTCTTTGTCTTTGAAATATCTCTTGCTTTTATTGTTGAGAACAGATTAGTGAACTGTTTTAATCTGTTGAATTCTTGTCTCTATAGAGAAAATTATGTTCTCTAAATTATTAGCTTGCTTTTCATTGATGTTCACTATATATTTAGTTGTTGAAGAAACACAGATTTATAAGTTCCTACAAAATTCCGTATTGCATGAATTCGCATTATATTAACTAGGAATGAGGCAGTTCACCAAAAGTTATAAAGGCATAATTTATTCTTAAATACATACGTAAACGAGGTCTTCGTCTTTGAAATATCTCTTGCTTTTAATGTTGAGTACAAATATGCGACTCTTTCAATCCTGGTTGGATTCGCATTACATAAAAAATTATTCTCCAGAAATTATTAGCTTGATTTTCATAGATGTTCACCGTGTATATGGTTGCTGAAAAAAACCCCAGATACCCTACCAGGTCTATTAGATTCCTAAAAAAGTACGCATTTTATGAATATACGAGCTATGGAAATGGTGTAAAAAATGACCGAAAATTATAAAAGAAATAATGTGTTTCGATACATGCATGAATAAGGTCTTTGAAATGTTTTTTGCTTTTATTCTAGAGTACAAATACGCCGAATCTTTCAATCCTGGTTGGATTCTCGTCTCTATAGAGAAAATTATGCTCTCGAAATTATTAGCTTGCTTTTCATTGACATTCACCATCTATTTAGTTGTTGAAGAAACACCAATTTATAAGTTCCTAAAAAATTCGGTATTGCATGAATTCGTGTTATACGAACTAGAAAATGTTGTAAAAAATGTGGCGGTTTACCAGAAATTATGAAGGGAAAAGTTTATGCTTCAATAAATGAATAGACAAGGTCTCCGTCTTTGAAATGTTTCTTGCTTTCATTGTTGAGTACAAATTGTCAACTCTTTCAATCCTAGCTGAATTCTCATCTCTATATAGAAAATTCTACTCAAATTATAAACTTAATTTAAATAGATGTTATCCGTATATATGATTGCTGAAAAAACGCAGATATAACATGGTCTGTTACGTTCTTAAAAAAGTCCGCTTTACATGAATATACGGACTACCAGTACAAATATGCCGACTTTTTTAATCCTGGTTGGATTCTCATCTCTATAGAGAAACTTTAATTCTCGAAATTATTAGCTTAAATAGATGTTCTCTGTATATATTATTGCTGAAAAAGCACAGATGTAACATGGTCTGTTAGGTTCCTAAAAAAAGTCGGCATTACATGAATGTACGAACTATGGGAGTACAAAAATGCCGACTCTTTCAATCCTAGTTGGATACCCATCTCTACAGAGAAAATTCTGCTCGCCAAATTATTTGCTTTCTTTAAATAGATGTTCACTGTGTGGTTGATGAAGAAACGCAGATATAACATGGTCTGTTAGGTTCCTAAACATTAATATACTATGGAAATGTAAAAAATGCGGCAGAAAAAGTTATAAAGGGAATAATTTACTTTTCAATAGATGCCTATAGGTGTTGTTTGTCTTCAAAATCTACTATTTATATGTATGAGCACTTCCCTTTTTATACTTCTGTTTATAGGAAATGTCCAACACTCCTAAATGTTGATTTAAACTCACATTATCAAAGACGTTTATCTATTGCTTGATTGATATAGGAAATATAAATAACTCTCCAAACAACAAGGACTTTCAGCTCCTGTAATATTCGGTATTACATGAATTCGTGATACTAACAGAAAGTATAGTTTAAAAGACGGGGTAAGTTTCCAAAAGTTATAAAAGGGAAATTGTACACTTTTGGGAACTAAGAAAACTATCTTTATTATAATAATTGGCTAAAAGTGCTAGCTACTAATATTACTCCTGATTATCTAAATTGATTGTAAGAATGTTGTATTCTAGTTTTTTTTTATTTTTTATTTTTTTTTTATTTTTGAGCCTTATTAAGGAAAAGCCATGATACAGAATTTAGAATTTAGAGTGGTTGTCTAAGTATAT
This sequence comes from Caerostris darwini, assembly GCA_021605075.1. NCBI lineage: Eukaryota > Metazoa > Arthropoda > Arachnida > Araneae > Araneidae > Caerostris > Caerostris darwini. The sequence continues at coordinate 648,574 of BPLQ01003840.1, read as the reverse complement.
TACTAATTTAAGAAAAAGAATTCTTTCCTATAATTCGTTATGACATTATTTCATTTTCTTTAGCATATTATTTCATAATTATTTATTTCAGTTAAATACTTTAAAACATGCTGCACTATGAATCTATTTTACTCAAAATATCGACTATAAACTGTCATGATAAGTTCCGATGATCAAAATTTCTTTCTTTTTTTTCTCGATAAATTATAAATTTTCCTGAGTGTTTTGTTCGAAATTTTGATTTTTGAATGGTTAATGTCACATTTTCAAAGTAAGTAAATTAAAAGTAATTTAAAAATATCACCTCAGAGATTGCAAAAGTGGTGAATGTAGATCCTTGGGGGTCCAAATAACAATGTTCAGTGTTGATATAACATTGTTGCAAATATAGTCAAGGGTCAATAGATTGTTGGTAGCGCTAAGAAGCTGTATATTAACTTTATAAAAGTCTTATTTTCAAGTGTGCATAGGGATGATTATCTAAATTACTTATATATTTGTATATTAGTTAATCAAATATTTTATTAAATATATAATTTTAGAAAAATCAAAAGCAAAAATGTAACTCATTGACATGAAGTTCATATAAGAAAATGTACTATATTATATCTACAGCAAATATTTTAATTATAAAATAAATCTAAATATATCCCTTTTTTGCTACTTCTATTGTAATTCAGTAATAGTAAACAGAATGATCGGTAAAATTTTAGAAATTCTTGAAGATGTTGGCAAATAACATTTGATAATAAAATTTTTAACAATTTTGATTTTTTAAATATTTTCGATTAATTTGATTGTTGAGGATAATTTTATAACTCCTGTTTTATTAATGGCTACCACTATTTGCTTCCTCTATTGTAACTAAGCAATAGTAAATAGAAGGGCCAATAAAATCCAAGAAACTCTTGAAGGGGTCGACAGTCAATTTGATAAAAAAATTTTTTTGACAAATTAAATATTTTTGATTAATTTGATTTATGATGATAATTTGATAACCCTTGTTTTATTAATGACTACCATTATTTGCTTCCTTTATTGTAAGTAAAAAATAGTGAATAGAAGAATCAATAAAATAAATCCAAGAAATTCTTGAAGGTCTTAAAATAAATTTCATATCAAAATTTTTATCAAATTTGATTTGTTAAATATTTTCGATTAATTTGATTGATGAAGATAACCTGATTACCCTTATTTTAATAATGGCTACCACTGTTTGCTTCCTCTGTTGTAACCAATAGTAAATAGAAGTATCAATAAAATTCAAGGAATTCTTCAAGGGGCTTGATAGTCAAAAATATATGGTTACCCCTGTATTATTTATGGCTATTCAGACACCTGAAAAACAGCAGACATATAGGAAAATTAAGTATTTCTATGAATGTTAGTTCAAACTATAATATATTTTCATGTAAAATAGGATTTAATTTTATTTAAAAGTAATGAAAGAAGACATTAACAAACCTAGTTCAGTACAGTATACATGTTGTAAATTAAGCCATCTCCAAAAACTCTGAACTAAAACGCTATAAGTGCTCATAGTTCTATTTCCGATAGAATTTATTATCACCAACTGTCAGAAATATTCCCACTCGCGTGCTGATTTTGACAAACTTCGCAAATTTATGTCCCCGATTTGCAAGGGGCCTCGTCTTGGGAAGAGAAATTAAAGCGTTTACTGCTCCATCATTTTCCTGCCAAGAAATTATCCGATTCATTACTACCACAATAAGAAAGATAAAAAGAAATGATAGCCTGCTGCAGTTTCATGAATGAATCCAGTATTTATTCAGTGTGGAATTTCTACAATTATATTCCCCTGCGTGGAAGGCGATTCCCTTTTGTGAGCACAATGCACTGATTAAAATCTTCCTACAACTGTGTGGTTTTTCATGATGTGCTTGATTTTACCTTTTCCTGTACTTAACATCGCAGGAAACGAAGACGCCCATAACTCATTAAAAGAACGAAAATTGTCTTTTGTGTGGGAGATGGCCAATTCTCTGTTTTTCCCCCCATTGCTTCGAAATGGGGTTCAAGATTGCCCTTTTAACCAAGATCGGGGAAAGAATTAAGAATATGAATATATTGTTCGGATTAGATCAATCATGGTGTTTTCACTTCATTAAAATATTAAACTAAAATATGGAGATGTTATACATACAAAACACATAATAATTCCATGTACCTTAATTTCTTGTCTATAATCGACTGCCCTGTATATTCTGAAAATGCAATTTTCAGCCCCCAAAATAAAAGATATTTTATAATCCAAAGAGGGCCGTCTGGCCAATTGGCTATAGCTCTGACCTTCGGCATCACAGGCTTCCTGGGGGTGGCATGGATGTTTGTAAGTTGCTCCGAATCCACGTGAAGCTGGATTCCCTGAGTAATTAGCCTAAAGTGTCAATCTTTGACGTATTGTATATCAATCAAGCTCTCTTTTTATCCTTCACATAAAACTAACAAAAAGGATTTTCAGTTTCAAACATCACATTGACTTTTGACCAAATCACATAAAAAAATTATGTTACGTAATTTAGATGGTAGTAACTAGAAATATATGAATTTAAAATCTATGATAATAATAATAATAATATAAAAAAATTGTTGTTTTTCTTACGATTTGCAAAACTTATTTTTGTTAGGGAAAGGAAAATCTTGACCAGTATCACATTTAATTATTAATTTGATATTGATCAGTGTTCCATTTTTAATTTTTACTGCGTCATTCCAAGTCGTTTCCATTCTCATGGATCATACACCTATGTATGATCCACGTCGCATTTTTCTTCAGTAAAATTCCGGCTTCATTTTATCGTTCTTAACTGTTATAAATTTTTCTTTATATTTAAAAGATTGTTTATTTCACCTCCGTGATTTGAGTGTTTGTGTGCAAAAATCATTTTTGTATGACGTTTTTTACAGTTGACTTTTTTGAAACTATTGTAAAAAACATTTTTCAGATGGTGCTCATATTAATCCACCTATAATCCACACTACCAAGTTCTAAAGTGTTTTTAACATATAATCTCCAGATTATAGTAGAAAATAGTGGAAATGCATTCAACAGCTTCATATGTTTCGATACAACTATTATTATTGGATTGGAAATATTATATTTTATTTGGTACAATTTGACACAAAAGAAATTTGTTCATGTCCGAAAATTAACCTCGAGTTACTGTGGAAAGTATAAATCGTCCAAATTTTTTAAATGTTAAATTAGCCAATGCTGAAAGTAGGAAATTAAAGTATTAGTTTTTCTCAACAGTTGTATGTTATATTTTTTTAATTATTCATATTTATTGTTTCTTTTATAAAAACAGATTTCATACGATTGTTTGAATATACTGATTAACTCAGTATTTGTAATAAAAATATCAATAACGTTTCATTTATCACGAAATTTTTTTTAAATGTCAGAAATTTTCGGGTTTATTTATTTATTTTTTTAATAAATGAATTTGGTTTGATATTTCTAGGAATCAATAAATTAAAGAAATTATTGTCTTTCTTGAAACTTTATTATTTGTATTAATAAAAAATGAGCCAAACCTTAATTGTTTTCTATATTTGTGTGTGAGCTTTTCTTCAAAATAACTTAATGAAAAATTAATCAATTAATTAATTAATAAAAAATATCATTAATTCATTTTCTTAAAAAATTTGCGAATTTGCAAGGCTTAATGTATTAAATGTTCAACATGATTTTCATATCCTTTTTTACTAAATTTTGGTCAAAATTTTTAATGAATTTTAATTATAACTAATATTACAATTAAACTATTATATGAATCTGAGTTGATATTATATCTGATTCAAATTATATAACATAAAACTTATAATTTATGTAAGTCAATATTGTTTGTCGATAAGTAACTTAACTATTCTATTCAAGATTAATTCAATTTAAATTTAGGTTCTATTTTAAAATTCAAATATCATCCAGTACAAAATAATAATAATAATCCAAAGATCATTAAATAAACGTTCGTTATTTAACTTAAATCATGCAAACATTATTCTAAAGATATAGCTAAGTACTGAATCATCAAAAAATAGATGATATAAATTTAATAAATTTCCTAAATTTATTTTTCGAAACATGCCTTAAAACTTCGAAAACCTGGTGATATTTATGCATCATTTCTTAATATACGATCTCAAACTATCCACACTAGCTTTATATCGAAATAATCTTTACTAAAGATTAGTTTCATAACTCAATAAAAATAAAAAAAAATCAATAAAAATCAGTTTCGTGCAATTTTACTCATTAGAATAGTAATAACTTCTTTTATTGCTCTCGAAATAATTATGAACCCTAAGTATTCAACCTTAAATAGCAAATGATAATAAAACCCTTTAGTACAAATATAAAGTCAGCTATAATTAGTAATAAATTATCATTTTATTTCAATTTTTTTCTCTTAATTACTATTTAAAATCATAATTTATAATAATAAATAAAGAGAAATAATAAAATGCAAATAAAATCGTCATTAAAGCCATGAATTTCGTTTAGAATAAATAATTATTAATAATAGAGATGTTAATTAATTATAATTGAAATATACATGTAATTTTCAAGAAGGATTTTATCGCATATTTAAAGCTACTAAATAAGTCACAAAAAATTATAAATCTTTATAAGTATGGATGTTAATGAAAATCAAACACTTTGTGAATCAAATCCCAATTTACTTTTTTTTAAAATTTTTATACTAAAATTTTGCTGTTGTTTTTTTATTGTGATTGAGCTTTCTTTTACAAGTGATTAGATTACATCAAATTATTAATTTCAAAATATCAGATAATATTATTTCATTGCCTTTTTAATTTTTTTAATGAATTACTTATCTGAAACTAGGAAGTATGTAAAGACAAATAAACATTTTAAAAATTCTACTAATCATTTTAATAGTACAATTCTAAATCTGGAGTTTAATAGTTTAATTTTATTTATTGCATTTGACAAAAGTTATAGTAAGAAAAAACACTTAATATCTTGTTGTTTGGCTGATAAATGCGACAAAAGTCATGTTTATTATTAAAATCCGAAACCATAGTAATAATTAAAAATTACTTGATGTTTAATAAAGCAGCTAATCATATAAAGACAAATCATTGTTTAAAAAGATTCTTCTACTCGTTTTTGATTGAAAAGCACACTTCAAAATTACTGCAATTAAAAACTCCAATTCAAAAATGCAACTCAAATTCCGTTATTCAACTAAAAACAAATAATATATAAAAAAATTTTTAAAGTCAATTCCTTCTTTTTTTTCACTCTATAGCGAAAGTCCTTTATAAATAATTTTTATTCATTTTTTTAAGTTTATCTGCCGCCGTCTATTGGTCTATATGCAACTTAAATGTAAAAAAAAATTAAAATTAATTAATTAAATTTAATTACTGAATTAATATTTGAAAAAAAATGTATTAACATCCAGTGTCATCCACTACAAGTTAAAAAAAATGTATTTGAGCTTGAGTGGATGAATAAAAAATATTTTATTAACGATTGAAAATTTGAACAAGATATATATAGGAAGAATGTGAGCTAATAGAAGGAATTGAATAAACTCAAAATTCATTAACCGATTTAAATATGCAATGCAAAATTTGTTATTCAATTAAAAATTGCAATGCAAAAGTTTGTTATTCAGTTAAAAAATGCAATGCAAAATTCTTTATTCAGTTAAAAAATCCAATTCAAAATTCACTATCTGATTTAAAAATGCAATACAATATCCGTTATTCAATTTAAAAATCAAATTCAACTCTCAAATTTCATCCATTCTATTTCAATGAAGGTATATATTAACTTAAAAAAAAAAAAAAAAAAAAAAAAAAAGAACTACAAAAGTAAATATTCCTTTAATTTTTCGTGTAATAGGAATTTTATGTTTATTTTACAGTTGACGAATTAGTTGAAAAAAAAATTATAATTCCTAGTATGAGCAGAAGTTAATTTAAACCATTTTGCAAATCCACTCCATTTAGTCCTACGTCGCGTCGCTTTGAGAAATGGTCAGAAAACCCGCGGGCGGTTCATTCATTTAAGGATTTTTAATGGCACTTGAAACTAATTGCCCAACATGAAACATTCCTGTCATGAAACCCTTCCACCAATTTTTCTGCCTTGCGAGTCTCCTATTTCAACCTTATCTCAAACGCTTCCGGTGCGCCTGGAATGCCAACCAAATATTTCGCTTAAAACATCCATCCCAAACTACTAATCCCATCACAGGTCCACATTAATCACCGAGAAATAACTCCATGAATTGCTAATAAATTACTGGCATTCTGAATAATCTGGTAAGCAAGTCCTGACGCCATCTTATGTGCAACTTTTGGGAGTTTAAATATCACGCATCCCGAATAATGCGTGTGATAAGTTCTTCCCACAGTGTAATCACGTTGTTAGCATAATCAGATTTTTGCTGATTTAGCAAGGCTGATAGCTGATATTTTTTATTTTATTTTTTGCAAATTTGCCGCGCCTCTGTTTTTTATTTCCTGCGATTTATTTTCTTCTTCTTTTGTTTTATGACCCCGTAGCAGGTGTTTTTTGGGGGTAGACTTTTATCTTTTGGGCCAGAGAGTTTTTGGTTTGATGGGGTTAACTTTCCCACTCACATTTGGGAAAACTGGGTTATTTCGTGAGCTATGAATAATTGAGGTGAATAGTAAGCGAGTTGGTAAATTATCACGCGTAATTTCTAAGGCATGGTGGTGTGGTAATATCGCATGGTTTGGCAACCACATTAATAAAGATTGCGAATATTGGAAGTATTAGATTTAGATCGGTATACTAATGTGATTTATTATTAAATGTTGGATTTTAATTTAATTTCATCTAGTTTTAATAACATTTTAACCTAAAAACAAACTGGTTCAATTTTGAAGAATTAATTAAAATCTAATACATATTTATCTGCATGGATGTAATGCGTGTAATATTAACATAATATTTGATATATATATACACTGAGGTATATAATTTTTTTTGGTATGTAGATAAAAATGAAGGAAATTTTTAACATGCATTTTTTACATTAAAAAGTAAGATTGAATCAAATATATGAAAATTTCTGCTGATGGCATTAAAAAATACCAAAAAATGTGGCAACTGCCCTGTTGTCGAGTTTACTCATCATCCTGTCCTTGATTGTCCAGCTGTTGCAGCCGCCATGCATTGTCTCGAATATCCCTCTGAAGAGGATTTATACTCCGAGCTGGCAATCAGCATAGCCAATATTAATCTGAAGCACCATGATATTAGATTTTCTTGTAAATTTGAGTAATGGATTAAACACGTTTTCTCTTGGAATTTTTTTCTAAAAGGAATTTTCCGATGTCATTTATATCTTTTCCAAAATCTGTTATGATATTAACCATAGTTGGTCAGCTCAAATTCATATCTACTCATTATACAGGAAATATTTCAATAAGAACTACATATATATGGAAACCATAAATACTCATATTATTATGGCGGATTTTTTTTTTTTTTTTTTTTTTTAAGGATTTCCAACTAATTTATGATCATAAAAAATATTAATTTCAATATTCAATTTTCTATAATCTTCTAGAACAAACATCAAAAACATGGTGCAATAGTCATGAATATAAAAATTCTATACAAAGGATTTTTTTTTTTTTTTTTGTATATTTTTTAACATTTTTCATTTTTTCAATGCCAGAAATAATAACTGCAATGCAACATAGAAACCTTCTTTTAAAGTTGTCTTTTCACTTGAAGATATGCAATTAGATTTGAATTGAATAGCATACATCCTCAATTTTTTAATAAAATTATTTGTCAATGAAACTTGATGAATTAAAAGAATAACGTTGCAGATGTCTTTAAATTACTTCTCATTAGTTTCTGGATTTTCTATTTTATTTTATTTTTATTTTTCTAGTACTATAATTGTTTTTTTTTTTTCTTTTTCGCAATAAACACTATAAAAAATTGTGATAGAATCAATTAAGATAAAAGAAAAGTGCAATGAACGATTTTAATTGACAATGCTTAATTAATATTATAGTAATTAGTTAAGTTAAATGAAGTTAATGAAGGAATAAAATAAATAAACGATGAATTAATTAATTACTCAGGAGCATTACTAGTTAAAAAATTTATTATTTAGTAATAACGTGATGCTAGTTCCTAGCTAGATTATATATTTATTTTTACTTTGGAAAATGAAGTTTTGAAAATTGGTTGTTTTAATATTGTGATTTAATCTTGAGAGAAATAATGAATATAATTATTTACCACTTTTTCTCTTTATTAATAAATTTTACAAGCCAAGGTTTACTCAGTTAGTGGCGGCCTGATGGCCAAATGGATCGTTTTGATATTTGTTTTCATTTACTTCATGTATGATATTTTTAGTGACATAGGATGGCATGAGTTTAGGTGGAATGGATGTTTTTTTAGTGGTTCGGAATCCACGTTACATTGTAGATCACGGTGTAATTAGCCTAAAGTGTGCAAAAAATGACCATAGACGATAAACCAAACTCAGTTAGTGACTTTCTTCATCTGAACTATCATTCGCAACTGTTATTCATCGACGGGGTCTAGTTATTTTAAAATATTTCTGTCGAGGTATGTAATGGTAGGTTTTCTTTTAGTAATTTCTAATCTGAAAAAAGTTACTTTTTTGAGGGAGTTGACATTTCATATTTAAAAATATATCCAAGACAGTTGACAAATGTACTGTAATATCTCCAAATGTATTTAGATGGCAAAAGCGAATTTTCCAGATATTATTTAAACTTTACTGCACTAAAAATATTGCGTAAAACTTTTAACGGATTAAACCCCTTAGCGGATTAACCTAAGTACTAGTTTAGGATGTACTAGTTTCTCATATTTGTAGCTTTTCAAAACACCACAAGTTAGATAGAATGTAAATTAAATTTTAATTCTTCACTAAAAAAAGTATTTTGGGTTGAATTGTATTATTCTGATTGATTTGGTTTGTCGCTCTACGGTCTTGCGCACAAGAGGGCTAAACAGGCCGGGACCTACAGTTTAAAGTGGATTCCGAACCACTCACAAACATCCATGTCACCGCCGGGATTCGAATCTAAAGCCTGTGATACCAAAAGTCATAGTGCTAGCCAATTGGCCACTAGGCCTGTATTATTCTGCGATAAGCACAAATTCATTGGTAATATTATACATTTGCATAATATTAGTTAATTAATACATTTATTTATAATAATTATACATTTGTATTAGACATTCCTTTCGTGTTATTTCACAGCTTGACTCGAAGTCTATTAGTAGTCAAAAGATTTGGTTGGAAATATTGCTTGTGTCCAATTTCATTAATTTACTGTTATTTTTTACTTATTTTTTCTTGAAATGAGTAAAAGAGATCTCAATAGAGATCCTAGTGATACATCTGTCTCTGAAGAGACCCCAACTATACATATCTCTGCTATTATCACTAAAGATATTTTCCTTTATATCTTTAGTGATAACAGAAGAGATGTATCGTTCCGCTCTCTTGGAAAGCTTTGGCGATGAATCATAGTTTTGATTCTAATCTGTGTGATTCAATTTTTATTTGAATTTCTGTAATAAAAATAAATAAAATAGGATAAAAACGTATTGATCATAATTTTGACAATGCATATTTAATTTGAGTACAAAAAAATTGTTCTGAAACAAAACTGTATTTAAAAAAAAAAAAAAAAAAAAAAAATAGAGAAGAAAGCAAAAATTGATTCTTTAAGGGTGTAATAAATTATTTTCATCTAATTCGTTAAGTGACTGAAATTCACGACCATAAAAGATTTTCGGACTTACTAAAATTTATGAAGATTATATTATTTTTTTCATAAATCTTCATGTAATTCTTTCGTTATAAGTCTGTATCAGTGGCCTATGTTTCTAGATTTTTTTACATTACAGTTGCTAAACTGAAATGCAACTCATTAATTAAATATTCTCTCAAAAGTATTGATACGAATTCTCTCCTTGCATTTCTCGTAGTGAAACAAACTAAAAAGCAATCATAACAAGAAAGAAGTCGTTTAATTAAATTCCTTTCTAAATAATATTACTCATTAATTTTATTCAATTGTATGTATTAATTAAAAAGTTAATTTATAAATTCCATTAGGGATTAATTGTTTTCAATACATAAAATGTATTGAAAACTGTTTTACACATTTTTTTTTTAATTAAGTACATTGTCGTTGTCTTTATTTTGGTATTCAACATGTTCATTCTGACCTTCAAGATATTTTGTTAATCCTTTAGATGAGAATTTAGGAAGCGGATAATGTTGCAATTCTATATCTGTGGCCTACGTCTCTACAAACATTAGCAACTGAAATACAACCCATTAATATGTTGAATGTAATCTCCTCGCAATCCTCGTAGTGAAACAAACTGAAACTCTATACAACAATCATAACAAGAAAAAATATATTTAATTAAAACCCTTTCTAAATAATATTGCTTATTAATTTAATAAGTTAGTTGTATGTGTTAATTGAAAAGTTAATTTGTACACTACATCAGGGATTAATTGTTTCCAATAGATGAAATGTATTGAAAACAGTTCTGCATATTTTTTTTCATTTAGTATACGTTGTTGTTGTCGTTATTTTGACATTCAAGCAGACTCATTCTGACCTTCAAGATTTTTTGTTAATCCTTTTGATGAGAATTTAGGAAGCAGATAATGTTACATTTATGTATATTTGGCCTACGTCTCTACATACATTAGCAACTGAAATACAACTCATTAATTCAGTGTCCTCTAAAAAGTGTTGATACGAATTCTCTCCTGGCTATTTTTGTACTGAAACTCTAAAAAGCAGTCATAACAAGAAAGAAGTTATTTAATTAAAGTCCTTTCTAAATAATAATACTCATTAAGTTAATACGTTAGTTGTATTTGTTAATTAAAAAGTTAATTTGTAAACTCCACCAGGATTAATTTGTTCCAATACATAAAATGTATGGAAAACAGTTTTGCATGTTTTTTTATATATATTTAGTATACGTTGTTGTTGTCGTTATTTTGACATTCAAGTAGTCTCGTTCTGACCTTCAAAATTTTTTGTTAATCCTTTTGTCGAGGATCTAGGAAGCGGATAAATCTCAGAACATTCGATGTTTTCTTTTCTTTTTTTTCTTTATTAATCCGAGGTAACGGAAAACATTTGGGGCAAGTACAACATCGAAACTTCTTGTTTAACCCTTTCTCTTCCTAATACACGAAACTTGACCTCGAGTGATTCTGAATAACAGTTTTCCACTGATGGACAAAGCGAGTACAACATGTCCAGAGAAACATGTCGCAGAACATGTCGCTTGTTCGAGACACACAAACATGCGACTTCTGTTATAAGCATCTAAGGTCGATTTAAGCATGTCAGGATTTCCCTTTTTAACTGTCCAGCTACCATCTTCCGCCAACAATCATGCTGCTTTATTGTGCACGAATGTATGAAATATCAAGGACAAGGATTTGTGTCTATGTCATTATTAACCAAAAAAAGCATCAATGCCTATAGATGAATACATAAAGATCCGTGAAGAATGGATTTTACAATGTATTGAAGTAGTTCGATTTGTTGTCAGAGGCCAAAAACAGAAAAGTAGCAACCTTGTAATAAGGGCCGATACTAATTTGAACATCATTGTTTTTATGGATGGACACGGATTGCAATCTTGACTTAAATTTATTCTGTTTCCTTGCCCTTACGCAATTAGGAGTGTGTCCCCCAGCAATGACTGTCGTTGAAGGAATTACAATGTAAAACATGGGAGGAGTTGACAGCAACCTTCAGAATAGGACAGAATGACAACTACCGTTAGAGGTCTTGTGCTTCTAAGTTTTGCAAGAGAAATAAAAATATAAATTCCCAAATAATTACAATACTAATTTTGGTTTCATTTTTCAAAAGATTATTTTTTTGCATTATCTGACATCTAGTGGTTAACAACAAAAATCATGATCAAATTTAGCAAGGCTCATCGTCAAAAAAATAATAATAAAGAATGCCATATTTTATTTCTGATATCAGTTTTTTTACCTAAAAAATAATTATAAATGAAACTTAATAAGTATATTTTCTCAATTTAAAAAAAATAATAATAATAAAATGTAGAAATGTTTTATAATTTTTTATAAATGTAAAGGTAGGAAATGGCTATATCTCGTTTAACTGTAATTTCGAGATATCAAATCATTATAATATTTTCAATACTGTATTTATTATAACCAAATATGTAGTGAAAATTATAAAAAAAAAAAAAAAATTCTAGTAGATTTTGATTCTTGATTTTCATAATCATTTTTTGACAATAAAGTTTTTAATTATTGTATTTGCTTTGTAAAAATAACTGATTAGATTTATGATCGTCAGTTCTTATGTATTAATTTTATTTATCGTTAAATAAAATAACAATTATTTATCAGAATCAACAATCAAACGCATTTACACTATTTTGGGTTTTGGTTTTCATTTAAAAGTGAAAATTTTTAAATATAACCTACAGTCAAAACTATAGTTGAATTCTACTTACTAAACAGCCTTAATATGCAGTTTCGAAAATAATATTAGATCTTTTAGAAATGTTTACAAAATCTATTTTAGACGCGAATTTTACTAAAATAAATCACTTAAATTTATTTTTAGTATTTTGAGTTTAAAAATACATAAAACTATTTTTTTTGTTTTTTTTTATTTGTTTCATTTAAAAATCAAATCAAGCAGTAGCTCATGTCAAATAACAGCAATCAAAGTCAAACAGCAAGCACATCAAGCAATACAATCAAAAAGTACCATCAAACAGTAGATCATATTTGAAAATAAACATAGGTTCTTTATAATCTGACCATGGCTATTAAAGCACCTATAATCATGTGATAGAATAGATGTGCTAACCGTGCTAGCATAAAATTGTATAATTTACATATTACCAAAAGGATACTTGAAATAAATCAAATGTTATTTTTAACCCCAGACATCAGATATGTATGCAAATAAATAAGCAATTGTTACCTTATAAATGGACGAGTATTTTTTGTCATAAAATACATTATAAATAGCTTTTTCAATTGGTCGTTAGCGCCAGATTTTCTGATATAATCAGTTCTAATCTGGATAACATATAATTCTAAATTATGTAATTCAAGTTACCGAACGTAACTTCTTTTAAAAACCAAAAAGAAGATTATAAAAATTCCATTTTAACCAGAATAAATTTTCCAAGTAGCTTTATAAGTTTTAACGCAGTACAATTTGTTGTCTTTTTTTACTGTATATATTTAATGTTTTACCTCGGCATTTTTTAAATTAAACAACGCATCAAATTTAAGTCATTTGATGAATAACTTATGGAATAATTAACTTGCAATACTTGATTTGCCATCGGAAAAGTTTTTATTAGTTGAAAAGTTATAAAAAAATTATTTTACAAATTCATTCAACTGGCGAATTTGAGAGTAATATTTATTAGTAATAAATTTCGGAGTTTGGAAAACTTTTTTCGATTGTTTTCAAAAGTTTAAAATAAAAATTATTTCAAAATTCGCAATGTATTTAACAATCGATTCTCACTTTGGAAGTTCTTTAGGTTAGTAGTTCACAAACTGTACTATGCGAATAGGTTGAAAAGAAATGTCTCATATTTTCTAAGGAAAAAACAGATTGTTTTAATTGTAAAAAGAAATAGTAATATCTAATCTAAAATTCGAAAGGAAAATCTTCGATTATCATGAATTTCAAAATTATTTCTATTTCACTTTCTTCTGTATAAAAAGTATGCTAAATATAGCTTTGAATGAATATCGCATTTTAAAATTCCTTAGAAAAATTTGAACAGGAATTTTTAAAAATTCTTATTTTAAAACATTTAAAATATTGATATCTTTGATAACCATGTATTGATTTGACAGGATTATTTTTACTTTGACTTCTATAAAATCACAGTAGAAATAACGTCATGAAATATTTCTTGGCGTTATTTCCACTTCATGAAATATTTCTAAAAAACTTAAATAAATCCTTTGTGATATTGTTTAAAAGACCATGCCATTAAATACAAGGAATTTTCACGCTTTTTTGGTCACACACACAAAAAAAAAAGACGCTGAATTATTTTTTTGGCCAAAAATTAAATAGCCATAATTCGACTTCATCTATCAATCAAAATTAATTAATCGCAATAAATAAAACTATTTTAAAGCCTGTTATTCTAAACACTAAAATGTTTTAGTAAAAAAAAAAATCCTTCCTTTTATTTAAATAGTAAACTCTTCGATTAATTATACATTTTTTTTTGGGGTGGGGGGTGGAGAGAGATAAAGCCGAACAAGAAAGTCGCGCGTAATATCATGATATAAAATATAATGAGGAGTTACTGTATAAAATGACAAAGTTTGTTATTATAATAATAAAAAAGGAGTGGCATTGTGACATTATGAATACTTTACCATTGAAAGTCCCTGAAAGTAATCAAGCAGATTACGTTAATTGTATTACTAATATACTTAGTAATACAATTAAATTATTTATTAATTTATAGTTTAAACTTTTAGTATATTACCCCAGTATGTTTTCAGCTAAACATTGTATCCGTTTAATAATATACTTTATTATTAATAAGGTGGATCTGAATAATCGAGTGGCTAGCGCTTTGGCACTCGGTACCACAAGTTTCAGGTTCGAGTGTAGTGGTTCGGAATCCACTTTAAACTGTAGGTCTCGGTCTAACACAATCGTAGAGCGTTGCAGCGGTATTGCTAGTCAGCGTCCGTAGCTTATCTTCAAACTACACGCACCTCCTTGGTAGTGCTAAGTGAGTAACGTCGGTACAACGCTTGCCTTAAGTCATCGAAGACAATTGTCTATGTGTTTGCCAGCTGCATTAGAAAAAAAACAAATTATTAATAAGGTAGAGTGAGCCTCCATAAGTAAATGTCTGTGGCCAAAAATTATATAGCCGACTTTAATGCATACTATCAATGAAAATAATTAATTGCAGTAGATAAAACTATTTTAAAGCCTGTTATTCTAAACACTAAATGCTTTAGTAGAGAAAAAAAACCCTTCTTTTTACATCTATAGTAAACTCTTCAATTAACAGCATACATTTTTTGAGGGGGGCAGGGTGCAATAAACTATAAAATATAACTAGGGGTTACTGCGTTAGAAAATAAACCGACTTAAATAACAAAGTTAGTTATAATAATGAAAAAAAAAAATATAGAATTTAGGAGAGGTATTGTGCCATTATGAATAATTTGCCATTAAAAGTCATTGAAAGTAATAAAGCAGATTGAGTCAATTGTATTACTGCTATACTAATTTAATCTTTTAGTATGGTTTTAGTTAAACATTAGAACCGTTTAATAATATAGCTTAGAGTAAGCCTCATAAGTAAAATGTTTGCCTTAGATAAGCTTTGCTGATATAATGTCCTCGGTGGTCTTTTACCGTCCCCTCCACCAATGAACCATGCGCCGCATAACTCAGTGTCTGGCGCAAAAGGGTTCTCACCCTGGAATTCTGACGAAACCTCATTGGCGAGCGGGACTCACTAGCCTTTCGTGTTCGCATCATTAGTAAAACGGACGCCACTTTGATAAGTGTCATTTGTCCCCGCCAGATGGCACTGACACTTAAATTGCCTCGCGTCGCACAACTTTCTCAACAAATGGGCACGGAACGGGGCAGTCATTTAAATAGCCCTCGCCATTTCGCAGAATGGCTCTTTCAAAGCGAGCACCGGTAATGAAAGGGTTGGCCTGTGGACGTTTGACCGATGCTTTTGGCGAGAATGCCCAAGGAAAATGACGTGCCTCCTGGAAAAGGAAGTTCTGAATAGAGATGTTATCGCTCCAAAGGGAACTTCTCGCTGGTTTCTTTGATCACGAGAACTTCTCGTCACAATCGAAGCTCTTTTGAAGTTTTTTTTTTTTTTCTCCCTCTGTTATACTAATGAAAATCATGTATTATTAATAATTTTGGATATAATCTCGTACATTAGTCACTTTTAGTGAAATGTGATTAATTATTCGTCCGTACAGTTTTCGTCTCATTTAAATAAACTGAAAAAGAGAACAAAAAAATGTGATAGATTATAAGTTCTTAATACCAGAAGTTCTCAAATGAATAATAATAAAACAATTCTGTTTATAAATTTCTTTTAATTTTTAATGTACCATAAAATTGGCCGCTATGGGAACATATTAATTTTTAATTGAAAATTTAAATTGTGATATAAATTTCGAACTCGTAATATTTAAATTTAGTGAAAATTTACTCGATTTCTTGATGGCATAGTACGCAACCAAAAAAAATCCAACTAAGGAAAGATATTTATTAAGTAATAATAGTCCACTATGACTTGATAATTAGACTTAAACACTAAAAGATTTCAAATGAATATCAATACAAAAATTTTGTTTATAAATTTCCTTTAGTTTTTAATATTCCACAACATTGGTTTTTCTTATCATTCCTGCCGTTATGGTAACATATTAATTTTTTTTAAATGACAATTTTAAATTGTGATATAAATTTCAAACTTATAAACTTTAAATTTAGTGAAAATTTACCTCGGTTTCTAGATTACAGCGTATGCGACCAAAAGAATCCTAATAAATATGAGATATTTATTAGATAATAATAATCCATGATGTAATCTAATAAATATACATTCATCGTTAATAAAATAAAATTTTTTATTTTTAATAACCACAACATTGATTTTTCTTATCATTGTTAAACATATTTTGTTACTATTTTAGCATAAATTTCAAACTTATAAACAAATTTAATTTATGTATTCATCTAATCAAAACTGTAAAGAAATGACTGTGCTATACAATTATGAGCTATGTCGGAGAATTAAGATGTCAGAAAAATAAAAATATTAATAATATATTAATATTTTTATTACATTTGAATTTGATTGTTTATTTCAAATCGTTCCTCACTTGATTTTAGGCTTGACATTTTTTTTTCATACTAAAATAAATTCAAGAAAAGAAATTTTATAGTTTTAAATAGTCTTTTTATTGAAAAAAATCTATAAAAATCAATATTTAATCAATTTTTTATACCATATTTTAATCAATATTTTATTATTTATTATTTTTAAATCAATAAATTACCTATGAAAAAAAATGGAAATAACAACGTTGCAAAATGAGAAGTGTTATAATTTAAAAAAAAAAATCGTTTCTTATAGTATCTATAAACCAAGTTATTAAAATGAGGGTTAAAGGAACATCAAAAATTTATTTAAATCATAGTCTCATTTAAAGGCGTCATAATACACACTTAATGATTTAAAAATTAATTAGTTATATTAATGAAATTTAAAAAAAAGAAAAAAAATGGTGGACGAAAGTAAAAATGAGAAAAAGAATAAATATACTGTGGAAATTAAAATATCCCGTAGTGTAGTAATTAGTCTAGCTTTTTGCATAAATTCATATTTTTTACATTAATATTTTAATCCAATTTAGTTATGTTTAAAATTTAACTTCTGTTAAAATAAAAATTCTAATGTGGTATATATAATCTATGATAACTGAAAAATGTATACTTTTATTATTAAAGCCAACGTAACAATGTGTAGAAAGTATCTACACTCTATCTAAGAACAATGTATATACATACATATAAAGCAATGTATCTACATTGCCTGCATGAGAAATACTACACTATGAAGGAATGCCAAAACAGATAACTGTATTACCATGGCGACAGCATTAAAAACGACTTCGTGACCAAATTGGCGAAAGTTCTTTTCTCTCTCTTTGCTTAACGTTTTCAAGCAGCTTGACATATCTATAATAATTATTCCATGTTAAAAAGCAGAGCACTTCTAGATTTATTCGATTTCTCAACAGTCTTTTGAATAGCAGTGTCTATAATTTATATCAAGTCTTTGAAATAATAAATCGACCAAAATCAAAACATTTTATCACATTGCTCAGTAAAACTTCTCACTTGCAATCGACTACCTCCCAATCGATTTCTCAAATGCATTTTACTTCTTTGTGGATGTGCGAAACTAACCACCTGTGTTCCTGCTTATCACATAATAGTGGGAAAACTTGTTGCAATATTGTAAGTACCCCCCCCTTACTTCTTTATCCCTATTACATAATAGTACAAGTGTACAGGGGTTATACACAACTTTCCCACACAAAACTACTGCACCGGCATTAATTACATTACTCCTAAAGCAGGAACAAACCTAGTGTGAGAACGACCCTCTCTTTGTTAAAGGAGGTACCACATAGGGATAATGACGTTAAAATAAAAAAAAGAAATTGGTAGTCAGGAGGGAGGGGGAACAACGGATGTTTTGGATGTTGCTTGTACAAATCGTAGCTAAGTACAACCTCCCAGCCCCCTTCTATTGTGGGATGACTTATATCCATCCATTGTGTTACTGCTGCTCACCCACTGGATATTCCTGTTGCTAATGATACTCTCTTCTGCAAATGGCAGACAGTCTGATCTATCTTTAGGGTTATGCTTTAAGGGGGGGAAGCGGTTCGGGAGAGATTGTTTAGGATGGTTGTTATTGGTGGTCTGGACGTCCGTGGCTTTGTTTCGATTGGATGTAGTCTATGATTAGCGTGGCTACCTGAGGGCCAGGAAATTTAAAGGATATGCCTTGTCGAGCAAGGACTAATAATCTCTTGAGGAAAAATATATCCTGGACTATCGCAAGGGAGGGTGAAGTTATTTGGGAGATGGACACATGTAATTGGGAAGGTTCTCCTTAATAGGTGGCTGTGGGATGTAATTCTCAAAGACGTCGTTCTTTCTTGTCCTTATAAATAAATAGGATAAGAAAGTTTCTGAACATGCTGTTTGTTTCGGTTCCCATTTGTCATGTGGTTAATTAGAATGATTATGTAAATTAGTTCGTATAATAAGTTTAGGTTTCGATTGAACATTGTGATCGATGTCTTTAAATTCTATTTGCAAGGATCTCGTACTGTTTGTTAAGAGTTATTCTTAGTTATTTGAATTCATTTTCAGTAATGTTATTTGCATTTGATTGCATTTTCTGTTCCTATTGTGTTTTTTTTTCCCCTATTTATCAGATGGTTAATTAGGTTGATAACAGATATTATTCCATATGAGTTAAAATTTTGAATGAATTATATGAAGGCAAGCGATTGGAAATCTGGTAATTTCTGTTTAAAAGAGTCCTATTTGATTTGATTACAGTTGATTTTTATTTGTCTGAGAAAATTCTTGTTGTTATCGCATTTAATAAATGGTTAGTTAGAATGATTATGGGAATTAGTTTGTATTTTGTGAAATTATATTTGATCGACATTTGGAAGATTGATGATTGGAAGTCTGTTTTTCAAAATTTTTGTATTGATTTTATTCGTTTGAAAATAATCATCAGTAATTTTCTTCTATGTTTTCTGAAATATAGTTTTATTAAATGCACACCTTTTGAGAAAAATAACTATTGTGGATGAACTCGTTTATTTTATTAATACTTTAATCGATTATTTATTTAAATAAATGTGTACATCAATTATTCATTTACTAAAATAGTTTTAATTTGTATTCTACGTATTTATCAATAGATGAGTTATAAAAATTTATTGTTATTTGTATAGATTTAATTTTAATTTACAAGATATTATAGAATAAATTTTTGACAGCATTTAGAAATTTTTTTTTTCTTCTTCAAGTAAATGGTCATGACTGATTATTCTCTGTTTTAATACTTTTATTTAAGCTATATTCACTTATGTTTTTACGTTTTGTTCCAATTGATTAAAACATTTAATAGCAGAATTAATACTAAGAGAAGAATATTTATAATATAGGATTCACCATTCCAACACATCAACATGGTGTATTTTCATGATGTTTCTTAATTTATTCCACTTTTCGATGAATTTCTTTACGCTATTGCTTGAAATTGTTTTTTTATGCTTTTTTCTGTTATTTCAGCATTATAATACAAATGATATATATAAATTTAATAACTTGCATCTTAGAGCAAGTAAGCTTCAAATTTTACTTTTAGTATCTAATTTCAAACTATTGCATAACTTTCTATTCCTGTCTCTAATCTATGAGTTACTTTCTCAGCATGGCATCAAAAGATTATGCACTTTCATCTATATACAAAGCACATTTTTTACGACATCGGCACTTTTAATTAAAATGAAAATAACATCTTTTTTTGCACCCCACAAAATTCAGATGCAGCTACCTATCACTAATTTTGTACTCCACGTATAAGTTACCACTTTTTTAAGTACTCAATGTATAATGTATAAGAGCCATAAAGACAAAACAAAACCCCAATTCCTATGCGTCCAATACAAACAAGTCGTAAAGCTGTTAAAGTTTAGACCCAGTTATGGGCCGATTTTATCGTAATAAATGACACCTGATATTTTTCATATGCAGTGCATTGAACAGGAAACTTGATAGGCGTATTTACGAGTGTGAAGTTGATTTTTACCTCCCCAATTTATATGCGTTATGAATATTTATGCGAAATGGTTAAGCAGATGTCTTGAAAACGTAGCATGCAGTATACGAAGAACATGGTTGCTAAGCGGTAGGGAGGGAAACATCTGCTTAGTAGTTGCTTGTTAAGAAGCTACTGAGCGAGATTGTGTGGTTGCTAATCGTGGTGGTTGTTTAGGGCAATAAAGAAGATTTATTGTGGTGTTTTGATTCATGGGTAAAAAATACACTAATTGATGTTCAATACATGCAATGTGGTATTATTAGGGTGGGGATTACTTATAAAGAGGGACAGTTTTTTGTGGATTGTTTACTTGTTTGTGTCTGTGTATGTATATAAATACAACGTGCAATTTTCTCAGAAGTGGATAGGAAATGTGCTGTAATTCAAAAGCAATAATTGCACTTATTTGGCTACATCTGGGAATTTTCTTTTGGTTATTTGACACATAATTTGAACAGGAAATTAAAAAAAAGGAATTATTGGTGGAATGGTAATTTTAAGAAGTGAAAATTTATTGTACCATTTCCTCTTCTCATTCGTAAACTATTTATTTTTTGCAGGCTTTTATTAATCCATTATAATGTGATGCCATGAGATGTTAACGATTTTATTGGTGAATTTTTTGAAGTTTTGAAAATCCACTAGAAATAGTTATTTTAAAAAAAATAATTATTACAAGATCTGCTTTTTTCTCTTTGAAAAATTTTGTAGAATATTTTTTTACAATTCAAAATTGTTCGATATGCATTCACCACTAAATATCTCTTACTTTCATAATCGTTCATTCATAAAAATATTTTGCTCTTATGAATGCATTTACAATATATATATTTTTTTAAAAAAATTCTTTATTAAATTTTTATGAAGTCAATTATTCAGTTTTGATTCTTTATTTTAACGAAAAGATTTAATAAAAATTGTCCGCTTAAAAAGCTTATGCTATTTAAAGACATAAATTAATAATCTGTGTTAAAAGTTTTTTAAATTTACGTATCTAATATTTAAATGATATATCCAATTTAATTCATATATCCAAGATATTCCAGCATAAAGAGAGTTTATAGCACCAAGTAAAATATGTAACATGAAATAAGATGCAATATGTTTTCGTAGTTTAGGTTTATTTTCTGTTTATGATTATAAATTAAAAAGCAGTTTTTGAAATGGTCTATTTTTATTCCACAGACGAATGTTTCCAGCCTACAAGGTCCGAGTGAGTGGACTGGACAAAAAGGCCAAATATATTCTTCTGATGGATATTGTGGCTTCAGACGATTGTCGCTACAAGTTCCACAACAGCAGGTGGGTGGTGGCGGGCAAGGCAGACCCGGAGATGCCCAAGAGGATGTACATCCACCCTGACTCACCCTCCACCGGAGAACAGTGGATGCAGAAGGTGGTCTCCTTCCACAAACTCAAGATCACCAACAACATCTCTGATAAGCATGGCTTTGTAAGTGGAATTTGTTTAAATTTCATACTGATGTTACAAATGTTTTAATCTTTGAAGTGTCCAAAATGTGATAAAAAGAGTTATAGAAAGACTAGTCACTTTTGGTTTAATGTATCTTTAATGTAACACGTATAGATTGTCCTCAGTCGATACAGGATTTTGTATCTTTTGAAGACAATCTATACAAAAATGGATCTAAGGATAGACATAAAAAGAGTTTCTAAGGATTGACATAAAGCTTCGATATTACACGAAAAACATGCTTTGTAAAAGATTTTTACGTACCAAATACTTTTAAGCATTTATTTTTAAAAAAGTACGACAAATTGTAGTTTTTGAATCCCTGAGAGTTTTTATCTCTGTCATTCGTCATTGAAATAGCAGATTCAGTGTTAGCCAGGGTTCATCAAAAGCAAGGGGGCTGCTACTTTTCATCCACATTATTACACAGCACTTTGGAATGATTACTCTAAATAGCTTCGTCTGAAGGGTTTGGATTCTTTTCTACTGACTGCAGATTTACTGTGACCCTTTCTGAGATAGACATGGGAATTTTCTATTTTTCTGGGACTCGAACCAAAACTCTCCCGATTTCGGAAATTCAACGCCCTGTCCTTCAAATGACTGTGGACAATATTTAATAAATTTACTAGCAGACTGGCGTTGAGCAGCTACGTAAAACAAGACATTTTTAATTTTGATAAATTATATTAGGAAAAAATATCAGTGACTTATCGCCTGGCAAATCATAAAGGAAAAATTATTCTAAATAACTATTTATCAGTAAAAAGAACTTAGAATGTAAAATATAAATATACTTATATTATGAATATTTGAAATAAAAAAATGTACTAAAATGGAATACAGCCACAGAAAAATTTACCATTTCAATTTCCGGAAAATTTTTAAAAGCAAAATATTATAGATGAAGTTATCATGACACCAGATGGCGCCAGTTGTAAAATAAGGGTTTTCCTTTAATTTAATTTAAAAAGAAAATTTTTTTTTTTTTCGAGATTTTTGACTACACGCCAGATAAAAAGAAATGATGAATTCAGTGAAAAAAATTAAGATGTTTAGTGTTATAGTTTTAAAACTATGCCGGAGCACACATGCATACATGATTAATAAAATTGATCAGACTTATCATTTTAATCCACATCTGTAACGTTATGAACTATCATTTAAAGCTTTCGAAACAAAATTTCTATTTCTGGTTTAGTTGAAAAATATCAAGATGAGACTTATTCATTAAGACTACTATTATTAAATATTAGATTCTGTAAATTAATTAGATCCATATTTTATTATCTATATATATATCAAATTGTAAACAAAATAAAAAAATTTAAAGCATTTTAATTTTACTCTTTATTATTTCCTACTCTAACTGTTTTATATTTATATTTTATTTTAATAATTAATACCGAATTCAATAATAATTTGGCATGTTACCTTATTTATTGTAGTATAAAATAAATAAGGTAACATCCATAAATAAATAATATATCCTTAAACCAATTATTAAACTTTTTTTTTTTTTTTATTCTTATCCTAAAATGTAAATTTTCGAATGTTCAAAAGTAATGAATTCGATTTGCTTTTAAAATCTTAAATACCTACTACAAACCAGTTTTTATTTAATTTATTTTTAGTGTTTTTTAAACAATATACATAATGCGCATTTTTTATTTCGTCATGCCAAAACTTAAATAAACCAGACTTTATTTTTAAGTGAAAGATTCAGCAATAATCTGTTCTGTTATTCATTACATTTAATTTATAATTTATAAAAGGAAAATGAGCAATTTGTATTTACACAGAGAATTATAGATTTGACTTGCAAATTTACTTGTAATAAAGATGACCTTTTTATAACAAAACAATTGTTTTCAAAAATTGTTTAGAAAGAAAATATGTTTCTTATTTTACCAAGAAAACGTGGAAAAACTTTTGAATTAGCTTTATAAAATGCTAATATAAATTTGATTTTTTTTTTTTTTTCACCACGAGAAATAATGAATACTTAATTGATCAGGAATTTCATTGCGAAACTGTAAAATGTTTTTCGTCTTATCTATCGAAACATTTGCAAAAAAATAATTCGAACACATTCATACACACACACAAAAAGAAGGGAAAAAAAGAAGAACAGAAAGGTTACCATAAAAAATAAAATGAAAATAATTTTTATGGAAAGAAGGATGTAAAAAAAGCTATTGTTTTACTATTAAGCTATTGTTTTTTCAATAATGAAAAAAATATAAAAAAATAGCTTTACGTATGTAGATTATGATAATCTTTGTTGTTTTATTATTTCCGTTTCAATGTTATTTTAGAGAGGAAATACTTATTGTTAATTAGTCCATTAGATTGCTTATTGCTAATTAGTCCATTATCCGTCCATCCATCCAAGTTAATTTATTTTAGAGAAAATTAGCAAACATATATAATGATTTTCTCTGGAAAACATTGTCATTCCCACATCAAATGTAGGTAGTGGTATAAACATAAATGGGACTGATTTACAAATAAAAAAAATATTTATAGTAGTATAAAACTAGTTCATTTATAATAGTAAATTTTTAGTAAAAATAAAAATGTGGGCGTATTTAAATGTACATTTGATATTCCAAGAATAAGATATATTTGAAAATCTCTGCTTCATACTAAAATCTTTCACAGCATACTGTATACTGGAGTGAAATGATAAGTCCCGACTTTCTAGGAAATTAAGAACAGGACTTAGTAGATACACTGAATTATTATTTATTTATCGCAACTAGTATTTGTGGCAGAAAATTACTGAGCAATGTTTGTGTATTATATTAAGTATCCTGGAACAATATTAATATTAAAAATAATATTAATCAAACTAATATTTGCAGCAAGATTCATGTATTACTTTAATTTTTAGAAAAAAATCAGTAAAATATAACAAGAGTGAAAAAAAATCCTTTTATACATATACGATGTTTCCAATCCAGAGTTATCAGATACCTAAGAACGTAAGAAATTCAATTTAGTAGATATTCTGGTCTAGTGACTCGCAATTAAGATTTGTAACAGAAAATTATTAGGTATATCACAATCAAAAAGTGAATGTTTGTATATTTGATTTAAACATTGAAGCTATTACACGTGCCCACATCAAGTCGAACAATTTAAATGCTCTAGTATTGTACCACGGTAATAGCTGATTTCACAAATTCAATGAAAACAACAAAGGAGGGATTATCTTTCTACATTCCAAAACTTTGGAAAGCACTTATTAGATTAATTAATTAAGCTAAAATTCGTAGCAAAATCCATGCATTACTTTAATTTTTAGA
Organism: Caerostris darwini; assembly: GCA_021605075.1. Classification (NCBI taxonomy): domain Eukaryota; kingdom Metazoa; phylum Arthropoda; class Arachnida; order Araneae; family Araneidae; genus Caerostris; species Caerostris darwini. Next base: position 623,256 of record BPLQ01003840.1, on the reverse strand, counting down.
AAAAAAAATCATTTTATCAGATAAATTCTTAGTGATAAGATGTTTGCAAGTCACAACTATCTCAATACCTAAGAACGCAAGAAATTCAATTTAATAGATACTCTGGTTTAGCAACTCGTTATTAGGATTTGTGACAGAAAGTTATTAAACATAACACAGCTAAAAAAAGCGGATGTTTGCTTGTTTGCATATGAAATGTTAATTGAAACATTGAAACTATCACATTTGCCCAAATCAAGCCTAACAAATTAAATGTTCTAGTATTGTTCCATGGTAATAGTTGATTTCACTAATTTAATAATAGCAAATATGATAGATTATCTTACTACAATCCAGAACTTTAGGATGCACTGATTAAATTAATTAACCAAACTAATATTTGTAGCAAAATTCATGGATTACTTAAATTTTAGGAAAAAAAACACGGTGGTTTTTTTTTTTTTTTTTTTTTTTTTTTTTTTGGATAAATTCTTACAGATAAGATATTTCCAAGCCACAGTTATCTGATACGTAAGAATGGAAGAAATTCAATTTAGTAGATAATGTGATCCAGCGACTCGCAATTAGGATTTGTGACAGAGAATTATTAGTCAAAAAAGTAAATGTTTGTATACTTGATTTAAACATTGAAATTATCACATTTGCCCACATCAAACCGAACCGCAAAGCATGGGTTATCTTACTACAATCCAGAACTTTGGAAATCACTTATTAGATTAATTAATGAAACTACTACTTGTAGCAAACCTCGTGTATTACATTAATTTTTAGAACAAAAAAATCAGTAAAATATAACAGGCGTAAAAAATAAATCATTTTATCGGATACATTTTTAGAGATGTTTCCAAGCCACTGATTTCTAGTACCGAGAAATGCAAAAAATTCAATTTAGTAGATACTGTGGTCTAGTGAGTCGCAATTAGGATTTGTGGCCCAAAATTACTGAGGGGCGAGACAGTCAAGAAAGTGAGTCCTTACGCACTACATGAAATGTCGACAGAAACCCAAAAACTGTCACCCATTTCCCCGCATCAAACCGAAACGTTCTGCAACGGACAGATGTGAAAGTAACCAATTGGATATTCTCGCGTGGTCTCGCGTCACCAGACGCACAAAGGAGTTGAGATGACAGGTTCTATTTTTTCATGTCAGGTTCTATTTTACCGTTGAGCTGAGTCCTGACAGTTTGTAACAAACAATGTTTTCTTGGTTTTTCGCTCGCTTTTAATGCAGTTACTTGTCTTTTCCATTCTGCAAAGATAATTTCCTTGTCAGTGGCTCGCTTTAGCATTGTGAGTGAAGCGAAAGATTCGAAATGGATTTCATTTTCGACTTGCAGCGTTAAGGTTGGCTTTGAAATCAATTCTGGAATCTTTGGTTTCCCAAGAGATAATTTTTTAATTAATATATTGGATTTATGTGATTTGGCAATAACTCAAAATTAAGATTTCGTACAATTCAGTTAAAATTGTTCTAATATTTTCATTTTTTAAACAAATATTTAAATATTTTTGGAAAAATTACTGGTAAATTTATTCTATAACCCTACCGAAGGATGCATTCAATTTTGTTTTTAAGTGATTTAGAAATAACTCAAAATTAAGATTTAACACAATTCATTTAAAAATTTTCTAATATTTTCAATTTTTAAAAAAATATTCAAATATTTTTGAAAAAATGATTGGCAAATTTATTTTACTACCATAAGGAAGGATGTATTCAATTTTGTCTTTAAATTCATTATTTGAATTGAAATTTTCCCAGATTGTAGAGTTTTAATAGAAAAGTTTTAAATATCTTCCTTATATATTGCAGAAAAGTTTGGGAGGAAATGGATTTTTTTTCTTTTTCTTACTCAGTAGAAAAAATTACATTCTAGAGAAATGTATCTCTAACATTATATTCATATAGATTAAAAAAATTGATTTACTCCATTTTTTCTTTTGCATTATTATCTTATCTTCTTCATCCATTACCTTCTTAAATGGTGTTAAATATCCTTTTGATATAGCGAAATGCTTTTTAAAAATGCAATGTACAATTATTAGAATATTTTTAATATTTAATTATAATGTAGGTCCATGTGTAACGGTTATTTATATTCAGTTTTATATAATTAAAAAAAGGAAAATTAAATTTACTTTAATGCTACGATAGGTATGATAATAAAAGGTTTCATTACTTTTAACATCTCATAGTATTTCTAAACATTTGAAACACAAAGGTTTATTATGCTATTTAATTAAAAAAAAATAGATTGATTTAAATGAAGGATTTTTTTTCTTTCGATTTGATTGCTTTTATGTCATCGAATTGCAATAATGATGTTCAGAACAAATATTTTCAAAACACTTTTTGAAAAAAGAAAAAAAAAATCCGACAATACAACTTTTTGGCCTTATTTTCTTTATTCTGCATATCGGTCACTAATTTGATGAATTTATTGATTAATTTACATTAGAAGCGCCACTTTTGTAAGCTCAAAGTTGATCCCTGGTGCCAAGGGTTTTTTGCCAATTTGGATCTTTTATGAATGACATATGAGAAGTTTCAATCCTCCACCAATAGTATTTTCTGATATCTAAGTGAGACGTTCTCCTACGATGCTCATACACGGCGTGCACGACATCATGTCGTGTACAGGACAATTTTTAATTCAGTTTATTTCTCGAGCCTTGAATTTACTTTGTACATGCAATTAATCGAGCTTTGTTTCTCAACATTACTACATTCTTTTAATGTTCTTAACTTTATTTTCGGTCTTTGACGTAAGAAATATATATGAATAAGTTGTACCAGAAGTCAGGCATAAAAATTACTGGCACATATCAAATTCCTTACACATCATTGTCAATCATATTTTGCCATCTATCAAGAACCGAAAGATTATTGAATTTAAAACATTAAAAGAATTTGAAATATTAAATCCTTTTAAAGAATTATGTATTTTATTTGTCAAAAAATATATCTTCGTAATATTAAAATAGTTCTTCCACATTCATTTAATTTAAAAGGATTTTAATTGTATTGTGTTGATTGCTTTTATTGTAATGTAAATAAATAAGCTGCCCATTATCACAACGTTTTCTGTTGTTCTTTGCTGGTAACGCAGACGATCCTGAACTCGATGCACAAGTACCAGCCGAGGTTCCACCTGGTGAGGGCGAACGACATCCTCAAACTCCCCTACTCCACCTTCAGGACGTACGTCTTCAAAGAGACAGAGTTCATCGCAGTCACTGCTTATCAGAACGAAAAGGTGAGTTTCTTCCAACACATTATTGGAAACAATCATTAAAATCAAATTGCAACAAGTATCAAATAAATTAAATATATTCAACTTTATCTACGGTCAGTGTACGGTACGGTCTAATCCAGGGATGGGCAAACATTTTCGGTCGCGGGCCAAAAATTGAAAAAAAAAGTTTGGCGGGCCCAGATAATTTTTTCTAAAATTTTAAAAACAATATGCAAGTATTACAATTTAACTATGTTAATGAGATGAATGAAATTGCTATTTCATTTTTTAAAAGTTCCTTATATTGCTGTTCGAAGTGAGATGTACTGATTCTAAGGAACGAGGCTAAATGCTCATCTGTCAGTCTACTTCTGAAGTAATTTTTTCTAAGGTTCATAGTTGAAAACACTTTTTCACATATATAATTTATCACTTTACCGATTGAAAGCTGTCTGTGCTTGCTATTTCCGCCGATTTATGTTTTGTAGAACAAAAATAGAGAAAGTTAAAAGATCATCAGTCCTTTGAAAAAAAAATACTATTTAATCAAAGTAGAAAAGGAGATGGATATATAATATGTAAATATGTATTTCTTTTAATTTGCCTCGAATCGGCAAATTAAAATTCTATCCGCGGGCCGGATAGAACCTTCCGGCGTGCCGGAGTTGGCCCGCGGGTCGTAGTTTGCCCATCCCTGCCCTAGGCTATTCCACTTATGAGGCCCTTCCACCTCCCATTTTTAAATTTGTAAATTGCATGAGAGATAATAAACGGCATCATTACTGTGATATACATCAATATGTTAAATGAAACATGTCGTGATGTGTACTAATCTTTATAAAAAATGTGGCACGGATAATAAATAAAAAAAGTCGAGAACACTTATTCGGACATTTAATCTCAGCAGCCTTTATAGTACCTGTAACAATAACTAATCAAACATAACACACAACATTTACAAAGAAACAAAACTCAAATAATAGAAATCTTTGACTACGAAAATAAAATATGCAAAAAAATTATCATATTTTCAATCAAATTAAATTAAATATATTCAATACAATTTTAAGTTTTAAACTAAACCAGAAATGGAACTTTATTGAAACAAAATCCAGATCACAAAAAAGAAAATATCAAATTGTATATCATATTAAATTTTATGTTAATAGTTATTTTATTTAAGAACTGCTCTGATATGTGTAGAATTTTTCCTTATTTTCGATTAAGTGTTTACTGTTTTTAGAATAGTGTAATTCTAATTTTGCTAACAATTTGAATGTAGACCCCTCTTGATCTTGAGGCCCTAAGCTGAAGCCTAGTTAGCCTATAGGAAAATTCGGCCCTGGAAGTAATCATTAAAATTAAATTGCAAGAAATATCAAAATAATTAAGTATCTTTAACTTTATCTACGGTTAGTGAAGTAGCAATCCATTACAAACAGCGAGAAAGTATACCTTTCATTTTAAATCCCACAGTCATTCCATCCGGTGACGGATTTAGGTTCGATAGCACCCTAGGCTCAAATTAATTTGACTCCCTTGTATATAATAATGTATATAATAATCCCTTATATATAATAATAATAATAATAATGGATTCGCGCAACAAACAAAGCTACATTTAGATTTTTTTAAGAAAAATTTATGAGAAATCTAACGTCAATAGATAAATGCTATTCTTAACGAAAATTTTTTTAGTAACTATTTGTTAGATATTTTACATTTTATTACTTACACGATTAATTATTTTAAAAAATAATTCTACCCTTCAAATATTGACATCTTAAGGTTGACAAGGCAAGAAAAGAAGCATTAAAATTCGGTCTTACAGTTGATAAAAAACAAAATCGATTTCAAATTTTGGCCGCCTCGAAAATTTTGGCGCCCCTAAAAATTTGCCGTCTTAGGCCCGGCCTCGTGGGCCTAAGCCTAAATCCATCACTGATTTCATCTTCAGTGCCATCAGCAAATTGGCTGACAAGGGTCCTGACTTTACAAACGTGCACTACAATCTTATCCGATCCAAAATATGCTATCACTACAAATTTACTACATCTGTCAATCGTGTGACTGCGATATCAACTTCTGATACTATATCTTCGAATGCTATTTCCTGGTAACAAAAAATTCAATGCCAAAACAAGTTTTAACTGGAAGAAAAATAAGATAAAATTAAACAACTTGTATGGTATAGTAAACGTCTCGAAAAAATACCATACACTCATATGAATTAAAAAAATATACATAATATATATATATATATATATTGGTATTACCGTATTAGAATATGAGTCATTAGAATCGAAACCAATATCCCTGTTAGCAGAGGATTCTTCTAATGAATACTTGGAAAACGATGAGAAACACATGATTTTGGACTGATAGGTTTTAATCGAATTAAATTTAAATCAAAATATTTTAACCTTGTGACATGTATAATACTAACTGTTTATGTCAATTTTATTTTGATAAAGTAAGAATATTTTAATAATTTTGTTATGAATTTAATTAAAATTTCTTTTATCGGAATATTAAATATTACTTTATAATATAATTATGTCTAATATTTATATTATATATAATTATATTATAAAGTTCACAATCGTATTTCACAAGAAAAATATGTTAATAATGAGTGATTCTTTCAGTTTCAATATTGCACTATAATTGATCTGCAACTCACAACTTTGTAATTTTGACTCTGACTTTGGCAAGTATGACCATTCTTGTTAATGATGTTATGTGAGTTTGTGTCTGTTGGACTCTTTAAAAAGAGATTAGACTTCTTGGTGCCAGCCGCACTTTGGAACGAATATTGCCAAGGATGACCTATAAGGTATTAGAACTCTCCCTTAGGAGGAGCTTTCGGTCTTGCTTCAATTTGCCGAATTTTTCACGCAGATTTCTTAGTTTTGAAAAATAAACTTGCTATAATCTAAGATTCCACTCCACTGTGGAATCAACGGATATTTAATTGGATATTTATAAAACAGCGAACTAACAGAATAAAAACTTTGAAGTAATTACAGAAGTGCAAAAGGTACATTGTATGGTATATCTGTATTACTGTAGTCAGGGCCGGATTTAGATGAAAAGAGGCCCTAGGCTATTCCACTTATGAGGACCTTTCACCTCTCATTTTTAAGTTTGTAAATTACATGAGGGTTCATAAAATACATCATTACTGTGATATATATCTATATGTTAAATAAAACATGCTGTGATTGGTACTAACCTTTATAAAAAATGTGGCACTGATAATAAATAAAAAAAAGTCTTAGCTAAAAAAGCTAGCTTAGTACAATAGACACGTTAATATTTGCCACAGCAATCAGTGATACTTTGGTGCAATCTAGAATATACATACGAACAGACCCAATGAGCCGAACGCGTTGATCTTAACCAACATATTTTTATGTTTGTTTATTAGTCATATGTGTCGAATTTCTCTGAAGCCTAGTTAGCCTATAGGAAAATCTGGCCTTGACTGTTGTATCACTTTACGGTACGTCTACGCATGATATTGCATTTCAATGTAAAAAAATATTGAGTAAATTTATTAAAAAAATCTATGTACTTCGAAATATTTGTAGAATAGCATATGGTATCACTGTGATAACACTTTATGGTATGACTATTATTATAGTTCACTTTATGGTATGACTATTACTGTAGTATTACTTTATAACATGACTATTACTATAATATCACATTATTACATCTTGCACATTATGACTGTGAAAGATGTCGTATTTCAATGTAAGAAAAAATCTGAGTAATTTTGAATATATCTAAGTACTTTGAAGTATTTATAGAAAAGCATATGGTATCACTGCAGTAGCGCTTCATGGTATGACTATATTACTGTAGTATCTCTTTATGGTATGACTGTGCAAGATGTCGCGTGTATTGAAAAAAGTTTAATACATTGCTGGGCAGATTGATCATCACAGAAGAAACTATTTTGGAATTAGTAATTTATAAAAGAAAATTTATTATCAAGTTTATTTTTTCAGACTAACCATCCGATATAACATATTGTATTTTTTTAAATTATTTTTTTCAGACTAATTGTACTGTTTAATATATCGTAGTATTTTAAATATTTAATCTTATTTAAAAAAAAAAAATTAACAAAAATTTATGCAACTTTTTAAAATTTTGAAAATCAATGAATTTTACACGAAGTTTATCAGATCTCTTTTTCTATTAAATCAGATCAGCGTAATACTATGTCATGATATGGAAAAAAAATTCTGTGGTCTCAAAATGCAAACAAAACAACAAAAAAGCTTTGTTTAGATGACAAGCGAAAAGAAATTGAATTCAGTTCGATAGCATGAACTTACCCATTAAATACTAACTTAAAGTTGAAGAAGATTAATTATTACTAGCAAACAATACTTAGTTAAAAAATTGTTTCTAAATAAGGAACTATTTTTGTTTGTGTATCATTAAATCCTATTTTTTTTATTATTTTTTATTTTGTGGTTGATGTAGTTTAATTATAAATAAAAAGTTATTGTTAAAGCACATTATAGAAAAAGTAATTTAGTGTACATAAATGGTCTGTTATTTTTTGAAAATAAATAATGAAAAACAGTAGATGGAAAGAATTGGAAAATGCATTTAAGTCTTTTATACCATAACAATGGGTGTTTTCCACGCTATTGTTACAATTAGGCTGCATTTACAAAGACCAATAATACAGGTTTTTTGTCATTCTATATTTAAAACAGTTGATATTACGTCTAATGGATATAATCAACTGTAATTTAAAAAGCCACGCCTATATTATAAAAATCAGTTATAAGGAAAGCTACATAAAAAAACTATTTACATAAAAGAATAAAAATATTTATATTTCCCTTAGTAGCGCATTTGTTATTGTTTGAAAATAATTATGCAAACAAAAATCTTTATTTTAATATAAAACCTTTTTTTTTAAATCATTTCTTTAAAGTTATATATGTTTTTGTGAGAGAAGTTTTGAAATAAATATATTTTTTTGACTTTAATCACTAAAAAACTTTTAAAAACAATTTGTATAAATATGAGTATCTGAAATTGTTTCACATAATTGCTGTTAAAAGTGATGTAAAATTTAAACGCGTCTATTTGTCGTAAAAGGGTATTTTAAAATTAAAAAAAATAAGGAGTTCACGATTGTTTTCAATATATTTAGATATATAAAATAATCATCGCTTACAGGCTTTGGGTCCGCAATAAGTCAGCATAATGTTACCAGGTTTTTTAATCTTTATATAAAGCTTTAATTTTCAAATGCATTATCATTTTTATTCCATACGTATGTAACATATCCTGGAATTTGTTTAGCTATGTTACAAATAAAGATTAATATTATCAAAAAATTATTTTCTATAATTTTGTGGGAAATAGTAGGTAAATAGTTGTTGTTGTTGTTGTTTCTTATCCCACTTGATAGCCCTCTAGAACCAGCCCACGAAACTGTATGGACTCAAGGTTGCAGGGAAAGGGAGGGGGACAGCTTCTGTTGTAATGGAGCACCCGTAGGTAGAAGTCTGACTTGGCGCTCTTACAGTCATATGAGACCGATATCTACGGCTTAAAGTGGAATCGAACCCGTATAAATATCCATGGCATCTCCGGTATAAAAACCCGAAGCCTGTGGCACCGAGTACTAGTTGTTGTTTTAGAATATCTGTCACATATTGGCTTAGTGTTCCACTTTCGAAAAACACAAATAAACTCACGGACTGGCGAGTAGAGTAGAATATTGTCTTCCACAAAGACTTTGAAGGGTAACTAGTCCACATTTCTGTGATATATGAGAAAAAATCTGGAAATTGCCCTCCTAATAATCTGAATTTTCGATGCGTGACACTTTACACAAGCTGTCACAATCTCCAACGTGTCTCCTCATTTCTGAGAAGCTGAAACGGACGACAGCAGTGGATTCAAATTTGTGTTCCCCTGTATGTTAACAGTTGGCCATGTTCTACGGTACATTGATTTAACGTCTTTCGTCGCTAAATAGCATATGGTATTTTCCAAAGGTCACCTTATGGGGGTTTGCGCCATTCACCAAGAGGTTCGGTTTTCCTTTTTGAGTAAATTCTTGAAATGTATGAAAGAAGTAAAACCACATTTCGCACAAAGCCATTCAGCGGCGAGGCGTGGAGCATCGACTAATCGCCAACTTCAAATGCGGCTTGCTGCAGTTTGTTATTCTTCAACGCATTACGCCTTGGTGTGAATGCGGCTTCATAACGTTACAAGATTATCTACAAAATAATTTCAATTGAAAATAATTCTTCAAAAAAGTGGTAGAAAAAATACGGCAATCATACATATGAAGGGCGATCCAAAAGTTTCCGTTTGAAGGCAATACAGTCCAGATTCAGTACGCCAGTCATGCGAAATTGCCTTGAGCATTTAGACAATCATCCCACTAATTCACCAAGCCCTTTGGTAAAACTCCTCTTTCTGTTACTTGAAGAAGTCCGAATCTTCCTGTTGCACTTCTACGTTCGGCCTTTCAAGGGCTTTTTTCCAGGGACCGATGGCATTCATATCGCATTGCGAGAAATCAGGACTGTAAGACGGGTGTTTGAGTGTCTCCCACTTTAGTGAGTAACTTCTGAATTAAGATTTTTGCGATGTGAGAACGTACGTTATCATAAAGCAGAATCCCTCCGTTTCGCAGTTCTCCGGGACGTTTCGAATTGATAGCCCGTCATAATCTTTCCAGCGTTTCGCAGTTGTTTTCTCCAGTGATGGATACAGTTGGATCCTTGAAATCAATAAGCAATGGGCCTCGGTAATCAAAGGACAGAGTAAGCATCACTTTTTCAGCAGATGACATTCTCAACGACAATCAAACATGCTTCTCCAAACAAATTTTTCTCCAATGAATGTCTACCCGCTTTTGTCCTTCGGCAGCAAAAAAAAAAAAAACCCAGCACGTTGGTCCTGTTTGGACGCACTTAGTACTAACATCACCATTGTTAACGTTTCAGCCTTTCCCACAGACACTTCGGAAACAGACGAATGCTCCCAATAATCCCAGATCTCGATGTCAATGCTTATACACTGAAGTGACAAAAGTCATGGGATAGCAGTATGCAAATTTTCAGATGGCAGTAGCATCGCGTAGAACAGGTATAAATGCGCAGTGCTTTTGCAGAGCTTTCATTTCTGTTCAAGTTATTCATGTGAAGAGGTTTTGACGTGATGATGACCGCACGACGGGAATTAACAGACTTTGAACGCGGAATGTTAGTTGGAGCTAGACGCATGGGTCATGCCATTTCGGAAATCGTTAGGGAATTCAACATTCCCAGATCCACTGTGTCAAGAGTGTGCCGAGAG